>JAXLNO010005841.1:3152102-3312102 GCA_038087875.1 Malacoraja senta
CTCTGGAGGAGTTTATACATTTCTTATTATTAAAACTATAAAACTAAAGATAATGACGGTGTGAAATTTGTGTGCAGGTCTCTGATGTGGATCTATATCATCCAATACAATCTCTCTACTCTTTTGAGCCTCTTTTAACTATTGTACCTGAGTTTGGCTCGATTGTATTTATGTACAGTATTTTCTGAATCGATTCAATAAGCATGCAAAACAAAGCTACTCACTGTATGTGACAATAATAAACCTGAACCTAAACTTGAAACATTTGTCAGCACTGGTCCTAAGCAAACTTACCGAATAGTCAAAAGCTTGGATAGTGCGTTTGTCCGCACTGGGCCTGTACTAGCTGGAGTTTAGAAGAATGAAGTGGGGGGGGGGGGGGGGGCATTGAAACATTACAGAATAGTGAAAGGCTTGGATAGAGAGTCAAGAGTCAAGAGTCAAGAGAGTTTTATTGTCATGTGTCCCAGATAGGTCAATGAAATTCTTACTTGCTGCAGCACAACAGAATATGTAAACATAATACAGAACAGGAGATAAAAGTTCAGTGTGTCTATAGACCATAGCCCATATATACACAATAAATAAACAGATATAGTGCAATAATAATAATAATAATAATAGACTGTTATTGTTCAGAGCCTATTTGATGTCGTGTTTAATAGCCTGATGGCTGTGGGGAAGGAGCGGTTCCTTACCCTGGACGTTACAGTTTTCAGGCTCCTGTACCTTCTTCCCGATGGCAATGGTGAAATAGAGTGGATGTGGAGAGCATGTTTCCTCTCGTGGGAGAGTCTAGGACTAGACGTCGTAGCCTCAGAATTAAAGGACGTTCTTTTTGGAAGGAAACAAGGAGAAATGTGTTTAGTCAGAGGGTGGTGAATCTGTGGAATTCTTTGCCACAGAAGGCTGTAGAGGATAAGTCAGTGGATATGTCTAAGGCGGAGATAGATATATTCTTGATTAGGACGGGTGTCTGGGAGAAGGCAGGAGAATGAGATTGGGAGAGATAGATCAGCCATGATCGAATGGCGGAGTACACTTGATGGGCCGAATGAAATAATTCTGCCCCTACGACCTTATGAAAGCTCTCTCGTTCACCTCTTTCCAACCAATGCAAGGAAAGTCCAGTCTACAAGATCAATAACATGTTGATGATCCCAGAAATGCCTAGGTTAACTTATGATGAGCGTTTGTAGGCACTGGGCCTACTCGCTGGAGTTTAGAAGAATGAGGGGTGATCTCATTGAAACATACAGAATAGTGAAAGGCTTGGATAGAGTGGATGTGGGAAGGATGTTTCCACTAGTGGGAGACTCTAGGACTAGAGGTCACAGCCTCAGAATTCAAGGACGATCTTGCAGGAAGCAGACGAGGAGAAATTTCTTTACGCAGAGGAGGCTGCCTAAAGAATTTCTTTGCCACAGAAGGCTGTGGAAGCCAAGTCAGTTGATATTTTTAAGGCAGAGATGGATAGATTCTTGATTAGGAATTAGAATGGGGTTATGAGGGAAAGCTAGATCAGCCATGATTGAATGGCAGAGTAGTCTTGGCCTAATTCTACGATCACTTATGTCCTTATGAACCATTCCGTTGGTCACACAAGAAGAAAAAATCCCCCTTCCAACATTCTTCAACCACTACAAACAGTCTGAAGAAAATTCTCGACCCAACGTCACCAATCCGTGTTCTTCAGTAATGCTGCCTGACCTGCTAAGTTAAGTTTAGAGATAGTTTAGAGATGCAGCACGGAAACATAGAAACATAGAAAATAGGTGCAGGAGTAGGCCATTCGGCCCTTCGAGCCTGCACCGCCATTCAATATGATTATGGCTGATCATCCAACTCATTATGGAACTGGCTCTTCATCCCACTGAGTCCATGCCGACCAGCGATCCCCGTGCACTAGCATTATCCTACATACACTAAGGACAATTTACAATTTACAAATTTACCAAGCCAATTAGCCTACAAACCTGTGGGTCTTTGGAGTGTGAGAGGAAACCCGAGCACCCGGAAAAAAGAACCAGACAGGCACCCGTAGTCATATCGATCCCGGATCTATGGCACTGTAAGGCAGCAACTCTACTGCTGTGCCACAGGGTCGCCCCGTCAAACAGAGTCTTGCCTCGAGTAGGGGAATCGAGACCATAGGTTTAAGGTGAGGGAGTCAAGAGTCAAGAGAGTTTTATTGTCATGTGTCCCAGCTAGGATAATGAAATTCTTGCTTGCTGCAGCACAACAGAATAAGTAAACAAAACGGAAGATACAAGTTCAGTGTGTCTATAGACCATAGCCCATAGCCCATATATACACAATAAATAAACAGATATAGTGCAATAATAATAATAATAATAATAATAGATTGTTATTGTTCAGAGCTTATTTGATGTCGTGTTTAATAGCCTGATGGCTATGGGGAAGACGTTGTTCCTGAACCTGGATGTTACAGTTTTCAGGCTCCTGTACCTTCTTCCCGATAGCAACGGTGAGATGAGTGTGTGACCAGAATTGTGTGGATCTTTGATGATGTTGGCAGCCTTTTTGAGGCAGCAATTGCAATAGATTCCTTCGATGGTAGGGAGGTCAGAGCCGGTGATGGACTGGGCAGTGGTCACGACTTTCTGAAGTCTTTTCCGCTCCTGAACGTTCAAGTTGCCGAACCATGCCACGATGCAGCCAATCAGTGTGCTCTCTACTGTGCATAAACAGTAAAGAACATTTAATAGGAAAATGAGGGGTAACATTTCACACAAAGGGTGGTGGGTGTACGGAACGAGCTGCCTGAGGAGGTAGTTGATGCAGAGACTATTGCGAGATTTGAGAAACATTTGGACACGTGCATGGATAGCACAGGTTTAGAGGGATATGGGCCAAATGCAGGCAGGTGGGACTAGTGTAGATGGGACATGTGTATGAAGGAACCGCAGATGCTGGGTTAAACCAAAGATTGAGACAAAATGCTGGTGTAACTCAGCGGGGCAGGTAGCATCCCTGGAGAGAAGGAATAGGCGATGTTTCGGGTCGAGACCCTTCTTCAGACAGGCAGCTAATAATGTACCGTTCTACATTTCCTTATCATCGTCCCATCTGATCTGTGTTTTCGCACCTTATCCTTCCATTTCTCTATGTCTCCCTCTCCCCTGACTCTCAGTCTGAAGAAGGGTCTCCACCCGAAACTTCACCCATTCCTCCTCTCCGGAGATGCTGCCTGGCCCATTGAGTTACTCCAGCAGTTTGTGTCTATCTTTGGTGTAAACCAGCATCTGCAGTTCATTCCTAAGCTAAAAAGGGCCCCGACCAGAAATATCAGCTATTCCTTTTCTCCACAGATGCTGCATGATCCACGGAGTAAATCCAGCACTTTATGTCTATCTTTAAACCAAACTACACCTGTATTTTAAACAATTGGAGGGGGGAAATCTCAAAATAGTTCTTTATATATTTGTATTAATCTTCACAATATTCCACAACCTGCTGTTCTTTATGCGCACCAATATGGGAATTGATTTTCACAAGTTCACAAGTTATAGGAGTAGAATTAGGCCATTCGGCCCATCGAGTCTACTCCGCCATTCAATTATGCCTGCTCATCCCATTTTCCTGACTTCTCCCCATAAACCTTGACACCTCGTTCGAATCAAGAATTTGTGTATCTCTGCCTTAAAAAATTCCACTGACTTAGATAGACACAAAAAGTTGGAGTAACTCAGCGGGGCAGGCAGCATCTGTGGAGAGAAGGAATGGGTGATGTTTCGGGTCGAGACCCTTTCTTCAGACTGGTTAGGGATAAAGGAAACGAGAGATATAGACGGTGATGTGGAGAGATAAAGAACAATGAATGAAAGATATGCAAACAAGTAACCATGTAAAGGAAATAGGCCATTATTAGCTTGGTGATAATGAGAAGCTAGAGCCACTTGGGTGGGGGAGGGGTAGAGAGAGAGGCTACTTGAAATGACAGAAAATAAATATCATACCACTGGGCTGTAAACTGCCAAAGCGAAATATGAAATGTTGTTCCTCCAATTTGTGTTCAGCCTCACTCTGACAATGGAGGAGACCTAGGACAGAAAGGTCTGTGTAGGAATGGGAAAGAGAATTAAAGTGCCCAGCAACCGGGAGATCAGGTAGGTTCAGGCGGGCTGAGCAAAGGTGTTCCGCGAAATGATCGCCCAGTCTGCGTTTGGTCTCGCCGATGTATAGGAGTCCACATCTTGAACAACGGATACAGTAGATGAGGTTGGAAGAGGTGCAAGTAAACCTCTGCCTAACCTGAAAGGACCGTCGGGGTCCCAGGACAGAGTAGAGGGATGAGGTTTAGGGGAGGTTACATCTTCTGCGGTTGCAGGGAAGGTACCTGGAGAGGGGATGGTTTGGGTGGGAAGGGATGAATTAACCATGGAATTGCCGAGGGAACGGTCTCTGCGGAAGGCGGAAAGGGGTAGAGATGGGAAAATGTGGCTCGTGGTGGGATCTCGTTGGCCGTGGCGGAAATTTCGGAGGTTTCTATCTTGTATGCGACGGCTGATGGGGTGGAAGGTAAGGACTAGGGGGGCTCTGTCTCTGTTGCAATTAGGGGGAGGGGGGAGCAAAGGCAGAGCTGCGGGGTACCGAGGAGACACAAGGGAGGGCCTCATCTATGAGGGGAGAGGGGAACCCCCATTCCCTAAAAAATGAGTATATCTCAGATGTCCTAGTATGGAACACCACATCTTGGGTGCATATGCGGCACAGACGGATGAATTGGGAGTAGGAGATAGAGTCTTTGCAGGAAGCAGGGTGGTAAGAAGTGCAGTCGAGATCGTTGTGGGAGTCAGTGGGTTTGTAATAGATGTCAGTCATTAGTTTATTTCCTGTGACAGAGACGGTGACATCAAGGAAGGGGAGGGAGATGTCGGAGATGGTCCAAGTAAATTTGAGTGCAGGATGAAAATTGGTAGTGAAGTTGATGAAGTCTATAAGTTCTGCATGGGTGCAGGAGGTAGCACTGATGCAGTCATCAATTTAACGGAGATAGAGTTCGGGAAGAGGGCCAGTGTACGCCTGGAACAGGGATTGATCAATGTACCCTACAAAGAGGCAGGCATAGCTGGGCCCCTTGCGGGTGCCCATAGCTTCGCCTTGGACTTGGAGGAAGTGGGAGGAGTCAATGGAGAAGTTGTTGAGGGTGAGGACCAGCTCCGCTAGGTGGAGTAGAGTGTTAGTAGATGGAAATTGGATGGTTCTGCGGGCGAGGAAGAAACGGAGGAATTTAAGGCGTTCCTGGTGGGGGATGGAGGTGTCGAGTGATTTGGTCTCCACAGCCCAATGTCGCAATGAATTCCACAGATTAACTGCCTTCTCTGACTAAAGAAGTTCCTCCTCACCTTTCTAAAAGAGCGCTCTTTAGTTCTGAGTCCACGACCTCTGGTCGTAGACTCTCGCACGAGTGGAAACATCCCTTTCACATCCACTCTACCTATGCCTTTCATTATTCAGGAATTTCGATCAAAAGAACCGATCATAGGTGAAAACCTTTTACGTTATTCGTGTGCATGTTGCGTTACAATAAAAAAAAAGATTGCAATTGAGTTGGCAATGTCTAAACCAGTGCTTACATAGTCCAGGAGTTAAAAACATAAGAAACTGTTGGAAGGAGGTCGTTAACCTGTCAGGAGTGCAAAGAAGGGGGCTGAGCTAAAGGGAGAGGTTGGGCTGGCTGGGACATTATTCCATGGAGCGCAGGAGGCGGAGTGGTCTACTTTAGTTTAGGTTTAGTTTAGTATTGTAACGTGTATCGAGGTACAGTGAAAATATTTTTGTTGCGTGCTATCCTGTTAAAGAAGACTATATATGATTACAATCCACCCAGATTCAGGACCGAATGCCACAGGTGATCTTTCTTCCCTGTGGCTATCAAACTCTACAACTACTCCCCCTTCTGTCGTGGGGTGGACTGATACTGACTCCCCTCCCTCCTCCCACCTCCCCCCACCCCCTCCCCAATCTTTGCACATCGGCAGGAACGGGGTACTGATTGGGGATGATCAGCCGTGATCACATTGAATGGCGGTGCTGGCTCGAAGGGCCGAATGGCCTACTCCTGCACCTATTGTCTATTGTCAATTGTCTATCCACCAATCCTTTTCACTCGTCATTTTATTTTAATGTTTCATGTATATGAGGTGTAATATGACCGGATCGAGAGAATCCTCCTCAACGGTACAGAGAGGAGGGCTGTGTCTGAGAGGGGGAGCTGCGTCACCCGTTCGGCTTCACCCTCTCCGGTTCCTAACTCTTCTGGACAGAGTACAGGAGGGGAAAGATCTATCGCCATGACCAGAACACAAAGACCGTCACCTTGCTGTGGAGCGAACGTCCGCCAACCTTCGAGATCAGGATGTAAGACGCACAGCAGCAACAAGGTGAAAGAGAGCCCCGTCTCTTCTCCCCCGCTCCAGCAGCCCCCCTCACAGTGTGTGTGTGTGTGTGTGTGTGTGTGTGTGTGTGTGTGTGTGTGTGTGTGTGTGTGTGTGTGTGTGTGTGTGTGTGTGTGTGTGTGTGTATCTGTGTGTTTGTGTGTGTATCTGTGTGTGTGTGTGTGTGTGTGTATCTGTGTGTGTGTCTGTGTGTGTGTGTGTGTGTGTATCTGTGTGTGTGTGTGTGTGTGTGTGTGTGCGTGTGTGTGTGTATCTGTGTGTGTGTGTGTGTGTGTGTGTGTGTGTGTGTGTGGTCCAACCAAGACGTCAACAGTGGAACAGGCGGAGGATGATGGCTGACTTTAGTGGCGCGTCACAACGTCTGGGAAGATGGATGAAGGCTGCAGCAGAAAAGGGTCTCCGGTCGTCTTGGACTCCATAGCACTGGATCCTGACCGAGATCTGTCAAGAACTGCGTGGTGGCTGTCTGTGCACCAGTCTCCCCACGTTAAACAATGTCGCGCACAGGCGTCCTCCCAAAAGAGGTCAGTCTTGCTCGTTTCGAGTGACCCCCGATGATGATGAGAGGGAATGCACAGAGCCTTTTATCCAGGCTAAGAGAATCGAGAACCAGAGGACATGGGTTGAAGGTGAGGGAGAATTTATTCAACAGTAATCTGAGAGGCAACTTATTCACTCAGAGCGAGTGGGTATATGCAACGATCTGCCAGACGAGGTAGTTGAGGCCGGTAATATAACAACATCGTAACAATATGAGGAACGCAAAAGTAGAGTTGCTGTCTTACAGCGCCAGAAACCCGGGTTCGATTATGACTACGACTGCCGTCTGTGCGGAGTTTATATGTTCTCCCCGTGACTGCGTAGGTTTCCCCCGGGTGCTCCGGTTTCCCCGCACGCTCCAAAGACGTACAGGTTTGTAGGTTGATAGACCCAGGTCTCTAGCTCTGTAAGGCAGCAACTCCACCACTGCACCACCGTGCCACCAGCGGAAGTACAGGTACGGCTTAGATTAAAAAACATTCCGCGCCCCAAGGCATGGGCGGAAATCGCTATCAAAGCATGGGGAGGGGGGGGGGACACAAAATGTGGTGGCCGCATGCGCACACACACACGCGCGAGTCTTCGGCTTTGGGTCCTGTGGACGATAACATCGGGAGCTGACCTGGTTGGTGACCGACACCGAACCCCAGCAACAGCAGCTTCGTCTGGGGCTTGAATCGGCCCGTGTGCAGGGCCTTTCATCGCCTGGCACGGCTTAAAACTGGCCGCGGGATCTTCCACCCCCCGGCGGTGGCTTCAACATTTGGAGCCTGGATCGCCTTGACGCAGCAATGTGACCGTGGGGCGGTGGAAGATCCCGTGGCCGATTTAAAACCGTGCCAGGCGATGAAAGGCCCCGCGAACGGGCCAATTCAAGCTCCGCTCTATGATCTTTGCTCCACCAGGACGTCTCCCTCCTCCAATCACCGCGCTCTATCTTCAGTCCCACCCCCTACTTCAGGGGATATGGGGAGAAGGCAAGCACGGGGTTGGATGATCAGCCATGACCTCATTGAATGGCGATGCTGGCTCCAAGGGCAGAATGGCCTACTCCTGCACCTATTGTCTATTGTCCATCGCCCGGCACTCTCCACTGCATGGCAAATGGACTCAGCCCCTCCAGTCTCTCATCTTACCTGTTTCATTCCAGGTAACATTAAACTTTAGACTTTAAAGCGGAAACGGTTGCTTGGAGTCATGGAGTCACAGTCATACAGAGTGGAAGCAGACATTTCGTCCCAACTTGCCCACACCAGCCAACTTCTCCCAGCTACACTAGCCACACCTGCCAACATTTGGTCTATATCCCTCCAAACGTCCTTCGACCCATTGAGTCCGCGCCGACCAGCGATCACCTCGTATACTAGATCTATCCTACGCCCTTGGGACAATCTTACAATTTTACCCAAGCCAATTAAACCACGAATCTGTATGTCTTTGGAATGTGGGAGGAAACCGGATCACCTAGGAAATAATCAAGGAGGTCAATGGGAGAACATACAAACTCCGTAGAGACAGCACGCAAAGTCAGGATCGAATTCGGATCTGGCGCTGTAAGGCAGCAACTCTAACAGGGCATTATCCCTGTGCCGCCCTAACGTCCCCGTGAATGTTCTCTGAAATATAACATGGAGCACTACAGCACAGGAGCAGACTATTTGGCCCACAATTGCTATGCTGAACGAGTATAGAAGTTGGCAGGTCATGTGGCAGCCGCATTAGACGTTGGTGAGACCGCATTTAGAGCATGGTGTTCAGTTATGGGCATCATGTTATAGGAAAGATATTGTCAAGCTAGTGAGGGTTCAGAGAAGATTTTACGAGAACGTTGCCAGGACTAGAGGGTCTGAGCAAAAGGAAGAGGTCGAGTAGGCTGGATTCCTTGGAGCGCAGGAGGATGGGGGTGACTTATTGACGTGTATAACATCATGAGATGAAAAGATCAGGCAGATTCACAGAATCTCTTGCCCAGAGGGGAATCGAGGACCAGAGGACATAGGTTCGAGGTGAAGGGGAAAAGATTTAATAGGAATGTGCGAGATACCCTTTTCACACAAAGGGTGGTGCGTATGTGGATCCATAAATGTTCGTTGTAGCGTTGTAGCGGTACCTCCCCCACCCCGACTGTTCTAAGGATCTCACCATCCTCTGGTGCATAGTGCACTGGCACCCCTGCGATTCCGCGTCACCGCGACAGCTCGTCACCACCGTTAACAAGGCTCTCCGACCACCGGAATGGTATGTCACAACCGCAGCCGGCGAATTACACACACCTCCAGACTTTTTCAGTCATTGCCACAGACGGCTGAGGGCGGCATATTTTAAAGGCGGCGATTGATTAGTTAGGGTGTCAGGAATCATTAACGCCATAAGATTACAAGGAATGGAACCTTTTTTCAGTCACCTCTTGGCAAATACCCACCGCTAGCTTTTACCATAAATCTGGCCTGAACTGCTGAGTATCACCATTTTATTTTCTTATTTTAACTACCAACTTCCTGTCCAGATGTTAAGGGTAAATTCCAAACCGAAATGGTTCATTGTGTATCTTTGTACATTCCGTAGTACGTCTTGCATAAGAACATAGAACATTGGTGCAGGAGTAGGCTATTCGGCCCTTCAAGCCAGCACCGCCATTCAATATGATCATGGCTGATCATCCAAAATCAGTACCCCGTTCCTGCGTTAAGCCCTTGATTCCGTTAGCCCGAAGAGCTAAATCTAACCCTCTCTTGAAAATATCCAGTGAATTGGCCTCCACTGCCCTCTGTGGCAGAGTATTCCACAGATTCACAACTCTCTGGATGAAAACGTTTTTCCTCATCTCAGTCCTAAATGCCCCACCCCTCACGGCTGTTCCGTTACATAACCCCAGTTGCCCATGTTCCATACCCCTCTCATACAGTGGCGTAGTTGGGAAAGCTGCTGCCTCACAGCGCCAGAGACCCGGGTTCGATCCTCAGCTTGGTGGCTGCCTGTATGGAGTTTGTACATTCTCCACAAGACCACGTAGATTTCCTTGCATGGATCCGGTTTCCTCCCACATCCCAAAGATTTGAGGGTTTGTAGGCTAAGTGGCTTCTAAAACTTGGTCTTATTGTGTAGACAGTGAATGAGTAGGTGGGATAACACAGACCCATGGTCTGTGACCCGAGAGCAAGTATGGCAGCTGAGAAAGATAGGGGACCCGGTTGGGTGGGGGAGAAACGATTTTGTCATACAGTCAGACAGTCATACAACTTGTAAGCAGGCCCTTCGGCCCAACATCCCCACATCGGCCAACATATCCCAACACACTAGTCCCACCTTCCCGCTTTTGACCCATATCCCTGTAAACAATTCCTATCCATGCACTTGTCTAATTGTTTCTTAAACGTTGGGATATCCCTGCCTTAACTACTTCCTCTGGCAGCTTGCTCCATACATTCACCATTCTTTGTGTGACAAAGTTACTCCTCACATTCCTATTAAATCTTTCCCCCAACACTTTTAAACTAATCTGGGCAAGAGATTCTGTGCGTCTGCCCGATCTATTCCTCTCATGGTTTTTAGACCTCTATAAGATCACCCCTCATCCTCTTGTGCTCCAAGGAATAGTGTCCCAGCCTACTCAATCTCTCCCTGTAGCTCATACCCTCTTGCCCATGCAAGATCCACGTAAATCATCTCTGTGCCCTTTCCAGCTTGTTCGGTGAAATATTGCAACTTTGGCGACGCCAAACGTGGAACATTTGTGTACTGCCAAGGTGAAATCTGCTACATGATGTTACCGGGTTGAACACAAAACAAAGTATTTCACTGAATATATATATGTATATGACAATAAAGTATAATTGATTCATGGAATCATTGCGTCCTTGAACGATGGCCGGCGTGGACTTAGTTCTTTTTCAGTCAATTAATCCCACCAAGTGAAATAATACAAACAATCATCCAATTTTCTGTTGTCGTTTGGATGGATGCAAGAAAAAAAACCCTCTCCCAGCATGAAACTGGGAACGGGAAGGGTTGACGCCTCTGCCTGTCTACAACTGGTTTCGGCTCCGTCGCTGAGCAATAAAAATAAACTGCTGATGCTGTTCATAGAGTTATAGAGTGATACAGTGAGGAAACGGGCCCTTCGGCCCAACTTCCCCCCACACCACCTAACAATGTCCCAGCTTCAGTCGTCCCACTTGTCTGCGCTTGGTCCAAATCCCTCCAAATCTGTCCTATCCATGTACCTGTCCAACAGTTTCTTACACGATGGGATAGCCCCAGCCTCAACTACCTCATCTGGTTCCATACACCCACCAGCCTCTGTGTGACAAAGTGACAAAGTTACCCCTCGGATCCATATTAAATCTTTTCCCGTTCACCTTGAACCTTTGTCCTCTTCGATTCCCCTACTCCGGGCAAGCTACTCTGTGCATCTACCCGATCTATTTCTCCCATGATTTTGTACACCTCTCCAACACCACCCCTCATCCTCCTGCCCTCTATGGAATTTGAGACCCAGCCTACTCAACCTCTCCCTATAGTTCAGACACTCTAGTCCTGTCAACATCCTCGTAAAATTTTCCTGAACCCTTTCAAGCTTGACTATATCTTTCCTGTAACATGGTGCCCAGAACTGAACACAATATTCTGAGTGCGGTCTCACCAACGTCTTATAGAACTATAACATGATCTCCCAACTTCTATACTTAATACTTTGACTGATGAAGGTCAAAATACCAAAATACATTTTGACCACCTTATCTAACTACGACTCGACCATCAAGGAACTACGCACCTGCACTCCGAGATCCCTCTGCTCTACAACACTAGCCAGAGGACTATCATTTACTGAATAGATCCTGCCCTCGTTCGACGTCCCAACATGCAACACCTCACACTTCTCTGTATTAAATGCCGTCAACCATTCCTCCGCCCACCTGGACAATCGATCCAGATACGACTGAAATCTTTCACAACCATCTTCACTATCTGCAGCACCACTCACTTTTGTATCATCAGCAAACTTGCTAATCTTGTCCTATATGTTCTCATTCAAATCATTGATGTAGATGACAAACAATAACGGGCCCAGCACCGAACCCTGAGGCATACCACTAGTCACATGCCTCCAGTCCGAGAAGCAACCTTGCACCATCACCCTCTGCTTCGTTCCATGGATCCAATATGCTATCCATTCAGCTATCTCTCCTTGGATCCCATGCGATCTAACCTTCCAGAGCAGCGTATCATGCGAAATATTTCGCTTATCACACCTTCCGCTTCTCACCTTAGAACTATGTCATCTAGTGTTGAATATTTCTACCCTGGCGAAAAGGATGTGTCTCTCTACTCTGTCAATCCCTCTCATAATTTTAAATGCTTCTATCAAGTCATGGATTCGCCGAGTCATAGTCATACAGCGTGAAAACAGATCTTTCGACCCAACTTGCCGATACTGACCAACATAGCCCATCTACACTAGTCCCACCTACCTGCGTTTGGCGCTTGTCCCTCCAAACCTGTCCTATCTATGTAACTGTCCAAATTCTTCGACAATATTGCGATAGTCCCTGCTTCAACTACCCCCCCCCCATCAGCTCATTCCATACACGCACCACCCTTTGTGTGAAAACGTTACCAACTCAGATTCCTATTAAATATTGCCCACCCCCTCATCACCTCAAACCTATCATAGGTCCTGTGCCCTCTGGATACCGATTCACCTACTCTGGGCAACATACAGTGCGATCTGATCCTTTCGTGATTTTATGAACCTCTATAAGATCAGTTTAAAAAAAATTCCAGTCTGCAAAAGGGAATTTGGGCGGCACGGAGGCGCAGCGGTAGAGTTGCTGCCTTACAACGCCTACACTGCCAGAGGCCCGGGTTCGATCCTAACTACCGGTGCTGTCTGTACAGCGTTTATACGTTCTACCCGTAACCACGTTGGTTTTCTCCGAGATCTTCGGATTCCTCCCATACTCTAAAGATGTACCGGTTTTTAGGTTAATTGGCTTGGCCAGTGTTAATATGCACTCATTGGGTCGAAGGGCCTGTTTCTGCGCTGTATCTCTAAACTAAAAATCAAATATAAAAGACTCTCTACCCTATCTTGCTATTGCGGGAGTGCAGCGTAGGTTCACCAGGTTAATTCCCGGGATGGCGGGACTGGCAATTGATGAAAGAATGGATTGTCTGGCCTTGTATTCACTGGAATTTAGAAGGTTGAGTGGGGATTATATAGAAACATATAAAACTCTTCAGGAATTGGACAGGCTAGATGCAGGGGAAATGTTCCCGATGTTGTGGGAGTCCAGAACCAAGGTTCACAATTTAAGAATAACGGGTAGCCCATTTTGGACTGAGATGAGGAAATACTTTTTCACCCAGAGAGTAGTGAACCTGTGGAATTGTCTGCAACAGAACGCAGTGGAGGACAATTCATTGGATGTTTTCAAGAGAGAGTTAGATTGAGCTTTGGGCTAATTGAATCAAGGGACATGGGCGGGAACGGGTTACTGATTTTGGATGGTCAGGCATAACCATATTCAATGGCGGTGCTGGCTCGCAGGGCCGAGTTGCCTACCCCTGCTCCTATGTTCTATGTTTTTGGTCGGCGAGGACCCGTTGGGCCGAAGGACCTGTTTCCGCGATGTATCTCAAGTTCAAGTTCAAGTTCGTTCGCATTTATTGTCACTAAACCAGTTAAACTACAATGAAATTTGAGTTACCATGCAGCCATACTAAGTGAAACGAACACAATACACACATAAGATAAAATTTAACATAAACATCCACCACAGTGGAATCAACCTTCCTCACTTTGATGGAAGGCAATAGATTTCAGTAATCTTCCTCCTTCACCCGCGGTCGGGACCTTTGAACCCTCCGCAGTTCGCCGCTGCAGACCGTCCGATGTTCAGGCCCTCTCGTCGGGATGATCAAAACTCCGACCTGGGGACAGAGGAACACTCCGCTGCATGGAGTTACGGAGTCGGCCGCTTCTTACCAGAGACCGCGGCTTCACGGTGTTAAAGCTCCACACGCCCCGCGGACGAAGCACTTCTTCAGGTGATCCTCGGCAAAGAGGATTTCAGTATAGGAGTAAAGAGGTTCTTCTGCAGTTGTATAGGGCTCTGGTGAGACCACATCTGGAGTATTGTGTACAGTTTTGGTCTCCTAATTTGAGGAAGGACATCCTAGTGATTGTGGCAGTGCAGCGTAGGTTCACGAGATTGATCCCTGCGATGGTGGGACTGTCATATGAGGAAAGATTGAAAAGACTAGGCTTGTATTCACTGGAGTTTAGAAGGATGAGGGGGAGATCTTATAGAAACATATACAATTATAAAAGGACTGGACAAGCTAGATGCAGGAAAAATGTTCCCAATGTTGGGCGAGTCCAGAACCAGGGGGCCACAGACGTAGAATAAAGGGGAGGTCATTTAAGACTGAGGTGAGAAAAAACGTTTCCACGCAGAGAGTTGTGAATTTATGGAATTCCCTACCACAGAGGGCAGTGGAGGCCAAATCACTGGATGGATTTAAGAGAGAGTTAGATAGAGCTCCAGGGGCTGGTGGAGTCAAGGGACATGGGGAGAAGGCAGGCGCGGGTTATTGATAGGGGACGATCAGCCATGATCACAATGAATGGCGGTGCTGGCTCGAAGGGCCGAATGGCCTCCTCCTGCACCTATTTTCTATGTTTCTATGTTTCTATGTTTCAAAGTATCTCAGCACCGCGATGTTAAAGTCCGCGCCGCGCCTGCGGCTTGAAGCGCCAGGCCGGTCTCCAGGAAAGGCCGCACCACTCCAGTTGTTAGGCCGCGGGGGATCGAAGATCACACACTGAGAATGTCGCATCTCCGTCGAGGTAAGTGACTGGAAAAAGTTGCCCTATATACCCCTCCCATCCCCCCACATAAACTAACCAAGGAACATTTAAACACACACTTAAAACATACTTGAAATAATAAATATATCTCTAAACTGAACTAAATAATTGATCCAAGGAGAGGGAGGGAGAGAGGGAGAGCTTGGACCGTGGTGTGTGTCTGTGCCAGCCAGTGCAGACAGGTGACTCGAATACGCGGAGGGTTGTAAGAGTTATTTTGTATCCTGTCGTTATTGATAGTTGATAGTTGCAGTGTTTTACTTGTGTTTGCTTTTGTAAATAATTATTTATGCTCTTCACGATGTGCTTCCTCCATTCATTGAGCCCAATCGTTGAATCCTGCATATAGAAACATAGAAACATAGAAAATAAGTGCGGGAATCGGACATTCGGCCGTTCGAGCCAGCACTGGCATTCAATATGATCATGGCTAATCATCTAAAGTCTGTACCCCGTTCTTGCTTTTCCCATATGCGTTAGCCCTAAGAACCAAATCTAACTCTCTCTTGAAAGCATCCAGTAAATTGGCCTCCACTGCCTTCAAAATTGAATTGCAAGCCCACAGATGTTCTCTGTCGAGTTTCAAAATGTCCGAAAATTTGAACTGACTGCAATTTCTGGTAATCTTATACTCGCTTCTGATTTTGATGATGTTTTGGTTTCTTGACTGGGTGGCAGAAGTATCGGTTCCCATTTTGTGGTCGCGAGGCTTTAAGGAAAGCATTCTATTGGGTGTTGTTTCTTCAACTATTAACCGCTACGTGTCCACTCAAAAGTTGAGGAGATTCAGCATGTCATAGAATCATTGTCAAACAGTGTGGAAACAGGCCCTTCTACGCAACTTGCCCACAACGACCAACGTGTCCCATCTACACTAGTCCCACCTGGTTGCGTTTGACCCTATCCCTCTAAACCTGTCATAGAAACATGGAAACATAGAAAATAGGTGCAGGAGTACGCCATTCGGCCCTGCGAGCGAGCACCGACATTCAATATGATCATGGCTGATCATCCATGGCTGTCACTGTATGTCATGTTGTCACTTGCGGGCGGAGCACCAAGGCAAATTCCTTGTATGTGAATACTTGGCCAATATACCTATTCATTAATTCATTCATAATCAGTACCCCATTCCTGTTTCCCCCCCAAATCCCTTGATTCCTTTAGCCCAAAGAGCTAAACATAACTCTATCTTGAAAACATCCAGTGAATTGACCTCCACTGCCTTCTGTGCCAGAGAATTCCACAGATTCACAACTCTCTAGGTGTAAAGGTTTTTCCTCACCACAGTCCTAAATGGCCTATCCCTTATTCTTAAACTGTGAACCCTGGTTCTGGACTCTCCCAACATCGGGAATATTTTCCTGCAACTAGCCTGTCCAATCCTTTAATAACATTACATACTTCTACAAGATCGCCACTAATCATTCTAAATTCCAGTAAATATAAGCCCAGTCGATCCATTCTTTCATCACATGTCAGTCCCGCCATCCCGGGAATTAACCCGGTGAACCTACGCTGCACTAAAGACAGAAACAACACGCTGGAGTAACTCAGCGGGACAGGCAGCAACTCTGAAGATGGGTCTCGACCCGAAACTTTACCCATTCCTTCTATCCAGAGATGCTGCCTGTCCCGCTGAGATACTCCAGTGATTTTTACGTCTGTCTTTGCTGTAGACCAGCATCTGCAGTTCACATAACTTGGCATTATGTTCGGCACCGACATCGGTGGCACGGCGGCGCAGCCGTACTGTTGCTGCCTCACGGCGCCAGACTCGGGTTCGATTCTGACTACGGGTAGTGCCAGTGCGGAGTTTGTACGTTCTCCCCGTGACCTGCGTGGGGTTTTTTCCCCGTGCTCCGGTTTACCCCCACATTCCAAAGACAATAGACAATAGACAATATGTGCAGGATTTGGCCATTCGGCCCATCGAGCCAACAAAGCCATTCACTATGATCATGGATGTCAAGTCAAACTGAAATGAAAGAACAGGTGCAGAGATATGGCAAATTGAAATCACGAGACAGTGATTAAAGTGGGCGGAACCACAGCCTGCCGAGGTCTGCCCGGGGCTTTCAAAAGGGCACACAGCACCAGAAGCCAGGAAAGAAGACGGAAGAGACTTGTGGGCGGCAAAACTTGAACAGTAAATCAAAAGAACTGTCCGAAAAAGACTGCCGTGATAGCCAGCAAAGGCAAGCAGGACTGATTTTCTACAGACCCGATTGGCAGCCGGTAAGGACTGAACTCTAAATGAACTGAGCCAAAGACTGCAGCCCCAGAGACTCTGTTTAACCCTTTAATATCTGAGAAACTTGTCTTGCTAACGTGTTGATTGAGAAAGTTTGAAATATGTGTGGTATTAGTTTAAATAATTGCATTTGAAAAAATATGATAAAATGTGTTAAAAAACAGTAAAGATTCATATGATATTAAGCTAAAGAAATTGGTAACAGTAGTGGGCATTATCTGTATTTTTCATTTAATGAAATGTGAAAATTATTTTAAAAAACAAAATGGCTGCTATGAGTTGGAATGTTAGAACATGTAATTTTCTGTTATTTATATTTGGTTACAGTAATGTGTATATTTTTTTCCCTTTGTGTCTAAAGGTTTTGCACCTGGTAAAGACTAAAACTGCTAAAGACTAATCTGCCAAAATAAAAGGTGGAAAAGAAGTGTTTGGTCTGAGTGAATCCAGTTCATCATTTCGGGGTGGATAAATCAAATCCCTTTCAAGCGGGGAGTCTGCACAAAAACATTAGAAGACTTGACAGTGAAAACCCGTTGTGACCAGGAGATCTGGAAACCTGGCGAAGAGACAGTTAAGTCAAGATAAATCATGGCTGATGAAGTTACTGGAAAGTCAGCTGAGCAGCTCAAGGTGGAGAGGACAACAGCAAAACGGGCATTCTCTCGACTTGTTAACAGTATCATTAGGAACCATAAAGAAATGTCTGAAGAGGAGCTCAGGAACAATTTCAACAAACTCACGCAATAGGCCGAAAAAGTCATGGAAGCCAATGACGGTGTGGAGGCTGGACTCATTGCAGAGCTGGAGGCGGAGCTGGACGCAGATGAGGAAGCTGTGTTAACTGAACAGCAAAAAGCCAACCTGGCAAAGACTGCAAAGGAGTGTGAGTCGAAACTAAAAGAGGTCAAAGGGCTCATCCAGGACACTCTATGGGCAAACTTTGGAAATGTTGAATTATCCACCTCACTACAGACAGCAGATGGTGCATGTGAACTTGCTGCTGCCACCGCACCATCAAATAGCAACCATGAAGCATATGAATTCATGCTTAACCACCTGCAGAAACTGGTAGAGACTGCAAAGGAGACGTACAGTCGGTGGAAACGTTGGGTCCCTCTGGATGAGCAAGATAGCTTCCAGAAACACCTAAGAACACTGGAGCTTCTCGTCCCCAAGCTGGTTTCCAGGAAGGCTGACTTCATACAGGCAAGAATAAAGAAGGACGCTGAAGGATTAGCACAAGCGGTGAATGCTTTCAAATATCCTTCACCAGCCATCAGACTGAGACCCACGGCCCTTCCTAAGTTCACTGGAAACAAGCGTGACTTTTATAGATGGAGGAAGGATTGGGAAGCACTGCAAAAGCAAGGTGAACCCACTGGATCAAATGAGGTGAAGAAGGTTCAATTGCTGGACAGTCTGGAGGACAAAATTACAAGAGACCTCCGCCTCACAAGTTATAACGCTGCAGATGATATCTTTCGTGTCCTAGAGAACCGGGTTGGAAATCAAACAGCTATTGCTATTGAGATAGTGGAGGAGCTTCAGAGAATCCCACCTGTCAGAGGACATCAGCCACGTAAAATAGTGGAATTAATTCAAGCTGTGGAAAAGGCGCTTAAGGACTTGAGCGATCTCGGAGACACTGGCGCTATTAAAAATCCACTGATGACAAAATCAATTGAAACCAAGCTTCCAGATACCCTCAAAAAGGAATGTCTGGTTTATGTAGCTGACAAGAAGAATGCTGTGGCACCAGAGAAACAGTTTGACAGTCTCTTGTCATTTCTCAAGGAACAGGAGAGCATATACGAACAGCTCGAGCAACTGAGGGACGAGGAGCCGAGTAGAAAGGAAACTCGGACTGAACCAAGACATGCCAGAACCAAGTCTGCCAAGTCAGGAAATGACCACACAAGTTGTGTAGTCTGTGGTGACATAAAGCATAAAAGGAAGCTGTACTTTTGCAAGCTGTTTCGAGGGCTAAAGCTGACAGAGAAAAGAGCTGCAGTAAAGAAGTTGGGAGCATGCAAAAAGTGTCTTGAAGTTCATGATGATGGTTCATACTGCAAACCTCCATATCTGTGTAAAAATCAAATCTGCAAGGATGAACAGACTCCTGAACATCATTTTTATCTGTACCCCAATTATGAGATGAGGAAAAGCAGTGTGGATCAGAGAAGGAGTAAATTTGGTCCAGAGGAAGATAAAGGCAAGAAGAAATATACAGTGGACCAAGAGGAGCTTTTCAGCAAACTTCCACCAGAGTTGGCAAAACAATGCCGATATGTGTTCTCCAACACTGCATCAAGAGCCTTCAACTGCAAAGCATCAGCTAAGCCTCCTAAAGGAAGGTGGACTGCAAGAGCATCCAGTGATTATGATGCTTCTGGAGGTCGTAGCAAATGCTGGGCAAAAGGTTGGGACATTAATTGACTTGGCTTCAGATACCAACTACATAACTCACAAGGCTGCGAGTAGACTGAACCTTAGGAGTGAAGACATCACGCTTATCGTCCATGGAGTTGGGGGGATGAAGGTCCACGTAGAGACAAGGCGCTACCTTCTAAAGATCCGAGTGAAGACTCCCAAGGGCACGCTCAAGTCGCACCAGTTAGTTTGTTATGGATTGGACAACATTGCAGATGTTCACAAACATGTGACACCACAGCAGCTGCAAAGGTTCTTTCAAGACGTCCCACTTGAGGAACTTGTGAGACCAAAAGAGATACATTTGCTCATAAGCCATAGAGAAGGTCAGCTAGCGCCTCAGAGGATTAGAAGTGTTGGAGATCTCATTCAGTGGGATGGACCACTGGGAAAGACTGTTGAAGGTTGTCATCCTGAGCTGTTTGAGAAGCTTACCATGTCAGCCCACATGCCCAAAACACACTTCGCAAGATCAATGAGAGCAGCTGCTTTAAAGTATGAGGAGCTCACTGCCCCAGTCCCTGAGGAACTTTCACCAAACGGACAGGTCGCCGTCAAAGTCCAGAAGTCACGTACATCAACCGCCAATCGGGACATCTTGGATTGGTGGAAGTGGGATAGCATTGGAGCAGCATGCGAGCCAAAGTGCGGGGGTTGCCGCTGTGGAAACTGCCAGCCAGGCGGAAAATAAACGACTCTTGCTGAAGAGAGAGAGCTCGAAGTGGTAAGGGAAGGCCTCACCTACGTAACAGCAGACCGTCACAGTAAAGACCCACATTGGCATGCTAGCTATCCTTGGTTGGAAGACCCAGCTTCTCTACCAAATAATAAAAGGACAGTGGAAGCCACATTTCTCAGGACGGAGTGGCAGCTATCCAGAGAACCTGAATGGAAAAGTGCCTACACTGCTCAGGTGCACGACATGGTGGACCGAAAGGCTGCAATCAAATTGTCCAAAGACATGATTGCAAACTGGGAGGGACCTGTTTGGTATGTGAGTCACCTTATTGCTCCAAACCCCCACTGTGTTACGACCCCAGTGAGACTAGTGTGGAACAGCAGTCAAAAGTGCAATGGTGTCAGCTTAAATGATTTGCTCATGAAAGGTCCAGCCGTCCTCAACCAAATTCGCGCCGTCCTCCTCAGATTCAGAGGCGGAATCTATGCTGCTCTGGGAGACATAAAGAAGATGTATAACTCAGTCTGGTTGGAGTACCGTGAAGTACACTAACACAGATTCCTCTGGCGAGATTCCGAGGACAAGGAGCTGGGAGAGTATGCTATCACAAGAGTGAACATCGGACACAAACCTGCGGGGGGCATTGCACAGTTGGCAATGCGAGAGACTGCTAATCTTCCTTCTTTTACCCACCTCGAGGATGAGCAGCAAGTACTCCAGAAAGACAGCTATGTTGACGACATCGTCACATCTCACAACAGCCTCGACCAGTTGAGAATCATCACAGCAAATGTGGAACGAATCCTGAAAGCTGGTGGGTTTGAGCTCAAGCCTTGGGTTCTGTCTGGCCAAAGTGGGAGGAAGGAGGACATTGATATTTTAAAGGAAAGCAAACAAAAACCATGATCCTACCAAACCAAATGCATGATGATCATAACAAGGCACTTGGTCTGGGCTACATTGTTGAAGAGGACATGCTCCACGTTATGGTGGGAATCAATTTCTCCAAGAGAAAGAAAAAGATGCGGCTTGGTCAAGGCCTTACACAAGAGCAAATCAAAACTCAGACGCCAAATCCCCTAACAAGAAGAGAGCTTCTCAGCCAGGTAGCAGGGCTATATGACCCCATCGGCATAGTGGCTCCTGTTAAGCAAAAGGGAGCGATTCTAGTACGCAGAGCTTTCCAAGAAGCAAAAGAGTGAAGCTGTTCGGTCAGAGACACATGGGACATGGCACTCTCAGATGGACTCAGGGAGGATGCAATTAAGCTCTTTGAAGAATACGTACAACTTGGAAAAGTCAAGTTCGTCAGGGCACTGACTCCCTCTTGCTCCGCAACTGAAGCCTTGGGGATCGCCTTTTCTGACGGAAGTGAGCACACCTACGGGGCGGTGATGTACCTGAGATGGGATTCAGACCATGGCCCAATTGTCAGACTTGTGGAATCCAAGGCCAAGTTAACTCCCTTGGACCACAGAGGAGACGCTGTTAAAGCAGAGATGTGCGGAGCAGTGTTCGCCTCACGATTGAGGAAGTATTTCGAGCTACACAGTCGAATTCAAGTGGAGAAGTGGTATCATCTTGTGGATAGCCAAACAATCCTTGGTGCAATACAGCGAGAAAGCTACGGATTTCAGACATTCTTCGCCAATTGGATTGGAGAGATTCAAACAAGCACCAACATTCAGGACTGGCGGTGGATTCCTGGCCCACAAAACATCGCTGATGTAATCACCAGAGGTGCCAGCCCTCAAGACCTTGATCAGTGTTCGGAGTGGCAAAATGGACCGAAGTTCCTGGTATTGCCTGTGAGTGAGTGGCCAATAAAATCAGCTAAAGAACTGGCTGCCACTGCCAGAGAGAACATCAACAAGGTACTGGAGAAAGCTTTTGTTGCAGCACTATCAAGAGCCATTGTAGAGAAACAAGAACCGGAACCAATAAACCCAAAGAGACCACGTGAAGGGTCAGCTATTCAAAACCTTGTTGATGTCAAGCGGTTCAGCATTCTAACTCAACTGATCAAGACAGTCGCATGGATTTGGAGAGCAGCGAAGAGGTTTCTTGGCAAGGAAAAAGCCCTAAACGTTCCAAAGTGGGAGGCCATCTCTTTGACAGGAGTTACTTCCAGTAGAAGAACAAGATAGAAATGTATCAGGAGATCAAGTTCAAACCTAGACTTCAAAGTTTGACTTTAAAGCGTCGATCTCCCAAGAAGATCGAGTGGGAGGTGTCAAGTCAAACTGAAATGAAAGAACAGGTGCAGAGATATGGCAAATTGAAATCACGAGAACGTGATTAAAGTGGGCGGAACCCCAGCCTGCCGAGGTCTGCCCGGGGCTTTCAAAAGGGCACACAGCACCAGAAGCCAGGAAAGAAGACGGAAGAGACTTGCGGGTGGCAAAACGTGAACAGTAAATCAAAAGAACTGTCCGAAAAAGACTGCCGTGATAGCCAGCAAAGGCAAGCAGGACTGGTTTTCTACAGACCCGATTGGCAGCCGGTAAGGACTGAACTCTAAATGAACTGAGCCAAAGACTGCAGCCCCAGAGACTCTGTTTAACTCTTTAATATCTGAGAAACTTGTTTGGCTAACGTGTTGATTGAGAAAGTTTGAAATATGTGTGGTATTAGTTTAAATAATTGCATTTGAAAAAATATGATAAAATGTGTTAAAAAACAGTAAAGATTCATATGATATTAAGCTAAAGAAATTGGTAACAGTAATGGGCATTATCTGTATTTTTCATTTAATGAAATGTGAAAATTATTTTAAAAAACAAAATGGCTGCTATGAGTTGGAATGTTAGAACATGTAATTTTCTGTTATTTATATTTGGTTACAGTAATGTGTATATTTTTTGCCTTTGTGTCTAAAAGCTTTTCACCTGGTAAAGACTAAAACTGCTAAAAACTGCTAAAGATTAATCTGCCAAAATAAAAGGTGGAAAAGAAGTGTTTGTTCTGAGTGAATCCAGTTCATCATTTCGGGGTAGATAAATCAAATCCCTTTCAAGCGGGGAGTCTGCACAAAAACATTAGAAGACTTGACAATGGCTGATCATCCCCAATCAATACCCCGTTCCTGCCTTCTCCCCATATCCCCTGGTTCCGCTATCTTTAAGAACCATATCAAGCTCTCTCTTGAAAGTATCCGAGAACCGGCGTCCACCGCCCTCTGAGGGACAGACTCACAACTCTCTGTGTGAAAAAGTGTTTCCTCATCTCCGTTCTAAATGCCGTACCATTTATTCTTAAACTGTGTTCCCTGGTTCTGGACTCCCCCAACATCGGGAACATGTTTCCTGCCTCTAGCGTGTCCAAACCCTTAACAATCTTATATGTTTCAATAAGATATCCACTCATCCTTCTAAACTCCAGAGTGTACAAGCCCAGCGCTCCATTCTCTCAGCACATGACAGTCCCGCTATCCCGGGAATTAACCTTGTAAATCTACGCTGCACTCCTTCAATAGCAAGAATATCCTTCCTCAAATTAGGGGACCAAAACTGCACACAATACTCCAGATGTGGTCTCACTAGGGCTTTGTACAACTGCAGAAGGACTTCTTTGCTCCTATACTCGACTCCTCTTGTTATAAAGGCCAACATGCCATTCGTTTTCTTCACTGCCTGCTGCACCCGCATGGTCGTGGACAATGTTTGATTCAACACATTTTGGGCGGGACGGTGTTGCAACGGTAGAATTGCCAGACACCCGGGTTCGTTCCTGACTACGAATGCTGTCTGTACGGAGTTTGCACTTTCTCCCCGAGACCTGCGTGGATTTTCTCCGGGTGCTACGATTTCCTCCCACACTCCAAAGAAGTATAGGTTACTTGTCTTCGGTAAAAGATATGTGTGCAGGATAATGTGTGCAAGATAATGTTAGTGTGCGGGATCGCGGGCTGGTGCGGACTTAGATGCACAGAATCTCTTGCCCAGAGTAGGGGATTCGAGGACCACAGGACATACGTTCATGGTGAAGAGGAAAATATTTAATTGGAATCTGAGGGGGTAACATTTTCACGCAAAGGGTGGTGGGTGTATGGAATAAGCTGCCAGAGGAGGTAGTTGAGGCTGGGACTATCCAACGTTTAAGAAACGGTTAGACAGGTACACGGATAGGACAGGTTTGGAAGGATATGGAACAAGCGCAGGCAGGTGGGGCTATTGTAGCTAATGTGGGCAAATTGGGCCGAAGGGCCTGTTTCCACACTGTATCACGCTAGGACTCTATGACTCTAAGACTGTGACTCGGTGGGCCGAAGGGCCAATATGTGAGATTAGGACATATTTAGAGCGGGAAGTTGGCGCAGCGGCAAAGTTGCTGTTTCACAGCGTATGAGACCACAGGTGCTGTCTGCGCCGAGTTTGTATGTGTTTTTTCTGCTGGTGGTCCGGTTTCCTCCCACACTCAATTGACGTACAGATTTGCTGGTGAATTTGCTTGGTATGAATGTAAATGTATCCCTAGTCTGTGTTTGATAGTGCTCGTGTGCGGTGATCGCGGGTCGGCGTGGACTTGGTGGGCCGAAGGGATTGTTTCCGCGCTCTATCTCTAAACGAGACCAAACTAAACTAAACACTCCCACTTCCTGAAAACTTTCTGATTCGTGTACAGAACACGGAAAGACCCGCGTCGAGTTCTGCGAAGAAGCGGACTGTCAAAGCGGTCACTCCTGTCCAAACTAATCTTAATCCTCGGCTGATGGTTTACGACTTTGTGACAACGATTTTGCGAAGTTCCTGACCGCTCTCCCGGTTGAATTTACGACCCGCGGGTGAGTGACGGCTCCGACGGCGCGGCGGTCCCTCGGCACTGCCTCATCCAGAGCGCGGCGCTCCCTCGGTACATTCACCCAAAGGTCGGGGTTCCCTCCGTCCTGCCTCTCCCACGGTGCGGCGCTCCCTCATTACTGACTCTCCCACACTAGGATGTTCATTCCGTACTACCCGTCTCACAGTTTGGCGCTCCCTCCGCACTGCCTCTCCCACGGTGCGGCGTTCTTTGGGCACGGACTTTCTCACGGCTTTCTCTCTCATCACTGTCCGTCCAATATTGTCTCGCTCCCTTGTTATCGAACATTCACAGCGCGGCGCTCCGTCATTACAAACCCTTCCTGCAGCCCTGATCCCCCTCCCCTCATCCCTGCGAGACTGTTCCGTTGGACGAGGCAGTAGTGCCGGATATAAGGACTGTCACAGCGTTGAGGGGAGGATGGGGGGTAGGAAGGGGGGGGGGAGGACGTTGGGGTAGGTACTGATGAGGGAGCGCCACACCGTGGGAGTTGTAGTAGTGAGGGAGCGCCGCACCATGAATGTTCGAGGGCGAGGGAGCGAGAACATGTTGGAGGGGCAGTGCTGAGGGAGCGGCGCACCGCGTGATGGCAGCACGGAGGGAGCGCCGTAACGTGGGAGACGCATTATGAAGGGGCAGCCGCACTGTGGGAGAGGCACTGCCGAGGGAGCGCCGCACTGTGGGGAGGCAGTACTGACGAAGCGCCGCACCGTGGTTGAGGCAGTGCGGAGGGATCTCCGCCACGGGAGATTGCCGTCGGATGGGAGGCGCAGAAGTCTAAATTTCGACGCCACCATGTTCAGGAACAGCTACTGTATGTTCTCATAGCAAGCAGCAAAAACGAAGCGATAGAATAATGCGAACAGTGGAACCAGTAGGATGACTAGGATGGGGTTGTGGGGAGAGTGAAGGCAGGGGTTACTTGAAATTAGGGAAATCAATATTCATACCGCTGGGTTGTAAGCCGCCCAATCGAAATACGAGGTGCTGTTCTTCCAATTTGCGTTTAGCCTCACTGTAACAACAGAGGAGACCAATGACAGAAAGTTCAGTATGGGAATGGCAGGGGGAGTTAAAAGGTATTCGATCTACCCCTCCCATTCGATCATTCGATCTGTCATTCGATCTACCCTTCCCATCCATGTATACCTTCGTTATCACCTCTCCCCAACCCAATTGTACAGCCTTAATCCTACAACGTGCTGGAGTGGGTCAGGCAGCATCTCTGTGGAAAAGGGATGGGTGACCATGATCACAGGAATGAATGGGTTAACATATGATGAGCATCTGACTGCACTGGGCCTCTTCGCTGGAGTTCAGAAGAATGAGCGGGGACCGCATTGAAACGTACCGAGTGAAAGGTTTTTGGATGGAGTGGAGGTGGAGAGGATGTTTGCAGGAAGGTGATGAGGAGAAATTTGCTTAGCCAGAAGGTGTTGAATATGTGGAATTCTTTGCCACAGGAGGCAATGGCGGCCAAGTCAGTAAATATTTTTAAGGCAGAGATAGATAGATTCTTGATTAATACGGGCGCCAGGGATTATGGGAAGAAGGCAGGAGAATGACGGGGTTAGGAGGGAGAGATAAACCAGCCATGATTGAATGGTGGAATAGAATTGATGGACCGAATGGCCTAATTCTGCTCCTATCACATGTCCTTATGACGATTGGGGTTGGGGCCATTCTTCAGACTGAAGGTATAGGGCAGGGACTGGATGTAAGAAAAGGCCAGAACAAAGCAGGGCTGGCAACAGATGACCAAAAAAACGTGGAGCCCATTGTTGGCTGGGAGAGAGGTGATAACGAAGGGATACAGGGATGGGAGGAGTAGATCGATTTAAATACACGTTAACTCGCCTTGCCATACCCATACTGAACTTTCTGTCCTTGGTCTCTGATGTGTATTTGGGTGCTTGGAACAGACTTAAAATAACACTCAGACACGGGAGTTACTATCAAGCTTCTTTATTCCAGGACGCCACCTTGAGTCTCCCCCGCGGATGCGTACCTTGCACAAGAAATCACACATGCTAATTATATCACACACCTCTCCTCCCCCTTTAACTTGGAGGCAGGTAATACCATTTCTATTTACATACACCACACTCCTCTCCCTTTAACTTGGAGGCAGGTAATACCATTTCTATTTACATAAACCACACTCCACCCCCTTTAACTTGGAGGCAGGTAATACCATTTCTATTACATAGACTGCACTTCTCCCCTTTTAACTCAATTTCACCTGCACGGTATATGCTCTTTACCTAACATATCATTATTAATACACTGTTGCACAATTGTATTATTACAGTCATCCTACAATACATCCTCATAACTAATACTCATCTCTAAACTTAGCACATAATTTTCATTCCACCCATCTTCCTTAAACCAGATATATTTCCCCTTGCTTTATGTGTTATCATTTTCTGTTCCTTTATGTGTAAATTGCGAACAGTTTCTAATCGCTCTAGCTCTGCCTGCATCTCTGCTTCTTCCCTTTTTAAATGTCCTAATCTAATTAGCAAATTTCTTCCTGTTCCTGATATTCTGCGTTTCATTTGCTGGTTCATGTATTTGCTTTGTTTTCCTCTTTGTGGGATCTGACCCATGGCTGCAAGTTTTCGTTTTCTAGCAGCTTCTTCTGTCGCTCAAGTTCCTGGCGCTGCGTATTTATCTGCTCTTGTTGTTTAATGAGATTCTGCAATGCATGACCATTTGTCCATTGCTCAGTGAAGGAGGCTCCATGCAGGACTATAGTGAAGTGCCCTAATCGCAATCGGCCCTGTATACTTTTGTCTCGACCGACAAGCCTCTCTTCTTTAGACTTTTCTATTAGTAGCTTTTTACTCATTGTCACACATTTGCTTAACTGTTCTTTGTATCGTTTAAGCCTTTTCTGTTGTTCATCTATTTGTCTTCTTAAGTCGCCTTTCTGGTTCTTCATCAAGAAGTAGGATCTATATTGTTAAAGAAGGAACTGCAGATGCTGGAAAATCGAAGGTACACAAAAATGCTGGAGAAACTCAGCGGGTGCAGCAGCATCTATGGAGCGAAGGAAATAGGTAACGTTTCGGGCCGAAACCCTTCCGAAACGTTACCTATTTCCTTCGCTCCATAGATGCTGCTGCACCCGCTGAGTTTCTCCAGCATTTTTGTGTACCTAGGATCTATATTGTCTTTGCAATACAAAATTGGCTTTGATTTGTGCTCTGTATAGTTTTCTTGCTTCATAAGCAAAGTAGTGAGGCTGCACTACAATTGCTGTATATTTCAGTTTGAGTAAGTCTTTCCGAATTGTTTAAGCCTTTTGTATCGTTTAAGCCTTTTCTGTTGTTGATCTATTTGTCTAATTAAGTCACATCTCTGGTTCTTCATCAAGATGTAAGATTTATATTGTCTTTGCAATACAACAGTGGCGTTGATTTGTGCTCTGTCTACTTTTCTTGCTTTATAAGCACGGTAGTGAGACTGCACTACAACTGCTGTGTAATTCAGTTTGAGGAAGTCTTTCCTACATCGTGTAAGCCTTTTGTATCGTTTAAGCCTGGATCGAAATGACTGCTTGTAGCATAGCTCTGTAGCGTACCCTTGATCGGTAACCACGATATGCCGCTTGCAGAGTGACTGCAGCCGCCTTTTGCATCAAGAAATATCTTCTTGTAATGCACATCATTAAGAATGACTTAAAATGACGTGCTGCCTTGATTTTCTCAACCCATTCTCTGGCTTTCACCCCGCGGTAGTAGGCCTGAATACAAACCACTGCTTTTCTCCAACTATTATAATGTCTTACTTGGACATGTCTTATCTGGCAAGCTATGTATCGCTGCTGTACCGCAATGGCAGACCAGCGTAGTTTCTTGAAATACTGACGCTGTTTATGCATCTGATAAGTCTGTATGACCTTGGCAGATTTGTGCATGCACCGCAATTGCTTTCGAACCACCATTCCTCGGTAGGCAGCCTGAAGCAGCACAACGCTACTGCATACCTTCATGTCAGTTTTGCGATCGCTTTCCATTTGAAGGTGTGCCCTGTAATGGGTTTGTACTAGTATAGCTGCCAATCTCTTTGCCCTGTATGGACAGTATACTCTGTGCATTCTAAATGCTGCTTGTATTACCGTTGCAGCTTTCCGTTTGTTCCGGATCTCTCTCCGTACCTTCATACCCCTGAATGCAGCTAAAATAGTTAGGGTTGCCCTCTGGATGGCAATGTCCCTTTGCATTTAACTTTTGTCCTTTTGACTTGACTTTTGTCCTTTTGCACTTGACTTTTGTCCTTTTCCACTTGACATTTGTCCTTTTCCACTTGACTTTTGTCCTTTTCCACTTGACTTTTGTCCTTTTGCACTTAACATTTGTCCTTTTGCAAATGACTTTTGTCCTTTTGCACTTGACTTTTGTCCTTTTGCACTTGTCTTTGTCCATTTGCACTTGACCTTTATCCACTTGCAGTTGACTTTTGTCTTTTCCCACTTGACTTTTGTCCACTTGCACTTGACTTTTGTCCTTTTGCACTTGACCTTTGTCCATTTGCAGTTGACTTTTGCCTTTTTGCACTTGACTTTTGTTTACTTGCACTTGACTTTTGTCCGTTTGCACTTGACCTTTGTCCACTTTCAGTTGACTTTTGTCTTTTTGCACTTGACTTTTGTCCACTTGCACTTGACTTTTGTCTTTTTGCACTTGACTTTTTCCCTTTCCACAGGGCCGGATTTACGTATAAGCCTCACAAGCTTAAGCCTAGGGCCATGAGATCTAGGGGGGCCTCGGCAGGGCCGGATTTACCTGTACGCTTCATAGGCTGAAGCCTAGGGCCTCAAAATCTAGGGGGCCTCCGGCCAAGGTGTTTTTTTCCCAGAGTAAAAAAAATCCCAAGAATAAAAAAATTGGAGCGCTATCAGCGTTTCCACTTTGACGGAAATTACCCGAAATTCTGGTTCCGGCCCGCTGGAAGTTTTGGGGGGAATGGCGACCATCCGCACCTGCGCAGTTGGGGGAAGCCGGTGACGCAGTAGCGATACAAAATGACGCTGTCTCTCCGCGCGTGCGCAGTGGGCCGGGCGGGTTCAGATCTCCATTTGCACTCCACACAATCACCTCGATGCCTCGTGTCTACCAAAGATCCTAGGTGTCTACTCCACGTAGTGGAATATTGCGTTGCGGGAGTGCCCGTTTCTCCGTGCGGGGGGGGGGGCTGCGGTGTCTGCGGCGCGGAGTCGGACCTCGCTGCGTGGGACGGAGAGAGAGCTGGAGGGAGAGACAGGGGGGCATGTGAGAGGGGAAAGGGGGGGGGGTTGAGACAGAAGGGGAGAGAGAGGGAGGGGAGAGGGGGAGAGAGAGAGGGGAAGGGGAGGGTGGCGAGAGATGGGGAGGGAGAGAGAGGTGGAGGGAGAAGGAGGAGGGGAGAGAGGGAAAGGGGGCTTATCTTTAGTGACATTGCAAAATTAAGGTAGGTTTTAGAGCAATTATATTTTCTCCTCCATTTGAATCATATCAAACAATTGGAACTGCTTTCTTTTCCTTGATAACAATACTGAAAATATGTATTCCATAGTTTGCGACTTTCATTTTGCATCATATTTTTAACGTGCACACACTAACACAGTCGAACAGTAACAGGCAATCCAATCAACACACAAAACATTTACAAAAAAAAAGGTTTTATTTACTGCAAAAACTTACAGTATTTTATTTGCAGTGTTTGCATGCTCCTTTATAACATTTTACATAACATTTTACAGTAAAACTTGATTATTAAAACAACAGCTTCAATTATTGATTTAAAAAAATGTATACAACAATGACCCCAATCATCCCATTCCAACCACTCATTACTCTTGACTCAAACAAAATTATTTCTGAAAAATTGGTCATAAATTTGGTGCAAAAATGCTCCAAAATAAGGCTCAGAATGCACCAGAAAGCATCTAAAACCCCAGAGCCTTTAGGGTCCTTGAGCAGGCCTGGACCCCGGCCCTGGCTTCACGGTTGTGATATGCGCTGCGTGCACTTATTTCACATAATTTTTTTGTAATCCTGCCATGCCACCCCCCTTTTTGAAAAGCATCGTACGGGCCTGGTGTATAATATTTTTGACACTGTCATAGGCCTTTCTTACATAGGCTGTCACAATGCACTGTAGTCTCTAAACAACACTTCAGTAATTTTCCTTGCCCTCCATTTTAGAATAATAGTGTTTTAAGCCGATAACTCGACACTACCACTGGCAATAATTAAAAAGCTCAGCTTTCCAACCCTTAACTGAGTGGTCACGCTCGGCTACACATCAGTGTCAATCTGGTGGACTCTTCCATCTTCCTCTCGTCGTGGGGGTGGGGGATTGGGAGGGGCCTCACAAGTGGAATAGCCTAGGGCCTCTCTTCATCTAAATCCGGCCCTGACTTTGCACTTGACATTTGTCACTTTGCAGTTGACTTGTGTCCTTTGAGGGACTCCCTGCCCTCTTTAATTCAGGTTCCTTGCCTCTGGATGCCCTTGGAGGTTTTGGCGAGAAATGAGCCATTAATGCCTCCTTACACTCCTCGTAAGTTTTATCCGTGGGCTTTGCTGGCCGCAGTAACGTACGTAAGTGTGATAACCCTATCTTTCTAAGCCTAATATGAACCATGCTCTTCTTCTCCCTAGCAGTGATATCATTGGAAATGAACGAAGCCTCCAAGACCAGTCTATTCTCAAAATTACACCCATAATCTAACTGGGGCAACTTTCCCACCATTTGAATAGCCATGCTAACTGTTGCTATTCAGGTGCACTATGTTCTGTTCTCTCACTTGTTTTTTTTTCTGTCTGGACATAATTCTTTTACATTCTAAGAAATTATCCAGCCCACTGACTATTACTAATTCTTAGAATAATAGATTTTTACTAATACCCAACATTTCAGGTTAATAGCCAACTAGAACCTTTTAAACCATATTCCTGCTATGCACATAAATAACAGTGACCCATGCATTACATCCAAACAGTCCCGCTTTTACTGTGAAGGAATAGTGAATAATGCACATCATTCAACAGTCCCGCTTTTATTGTGAAGGAATTCACCGGTCCAGCTGGTCGGCCTCTGGACTCCGGCGCCTCCTCGACCTCTCGGGCTGTCCTTACCGTTACTTTTGAAGATACTAGAGGACTCTCCAGAACCACTCTTGTACCTCTGGTCACCGTTGCTGCTGGCCACTCCGGACGTCCGCTGGCTTCAACGGGCCCCAACGGGCCTCCCTGGCCGCTGCTAGCTTCACTGCTCTTCTGGCTGTCGCCGACTCCCGCCACTCCGCCGACTTGCTTGCCTGCTGTCTGCCGTGGACGTCCTGCGGAAGGTGAATCTCTGGCTCCCCGTTGCTCCGGCCGTCGTTGGCTCCACAGCGCGGCCTCACACTGCTGGACCCCGCTGGTCGACTCCTCGCTGGCTCCACGACCCGCCTGCTGCTCGGCTCGTGGGGACTGTGTCCCGCCGTCGCGGCTGACTAAGCGCTGTGTCCCGCTTCTCTTGCGCTGACCCGCTTCTCTCTCGGCCGGATTCTCACTCGACCGGTCCGCTTCGCTTGCGCGGCCGGCTTTCTCACTCGGCCCAAGTGCTGTGTGATTGAGTGCTGTGTCCTGCTTCTCTCGCGCGGACCCACTCTTCGCACGGGGCCGGACTTCCTCTCACGTCCGGGCTTTCCCGCTCTCGGCCGTCTCTTGCCACCGGGCTTTCACGGCTCTCGGCCGTTTCTCAGGCGACCGGCCTTTCTCCGCTTTGTTCCCCCACCGGGCTGACTCTGCTCCCGGCCGGGCTGAAGACTCCGCTTTCGTCGGTGGCTTGTCCGGAACTGTCCGTGGCCTATACGGTACTAGGCCCTCACCCGACGTCTGGGCTGCTACTGGGGCTGGCCGTGGGCCACACGGTCCTCTTTCGTCGGTGGCTTCTCCGGACCTGTCCTTGGCCTACACGGTACTAGGCCCTCACCCGACGCCTTTGGCTGCAGCTTGGGCCTGGCTGTGGGCTGCAGAGCCCTGGAAAACGTTCCAGTTAAGTTGACACCGTCGCTGTCCTGCTGGTTAGGCTTCCAGCTTCCAGCTGCGTTCGGTGACCCTTACTGCTCCGCTTGTCCTCTTTGTCCTCTAGCTTACCTGCGCTCTTGCTTCCCGTTCCGACCTTTTATTTTCTTTGGCGCCAATTCAAAACCATTTGGCGCCAAATCTTTTTGGCTTGGTGCTGTACCAATTTGTTTCCAAATACGACCACTATTTTAACTTTGTTTTTCTTTCTTGACTGTCCTTCTTCGTTTCTTCTTTGTTCTTTTATCCTCGTCGCCAATTGTTGTGTATTTGGGTGCTTGGAACAGACTTTAAATAACACTCAGACACGGGAGTTGCTAACAAGCTTTTTTATTCCAGGACGCCACCTTGAGTCTCTCCCGCGCATGCGTACCTAGCTCAAGACATCACATATACTAATATATCACATACATAACAGTCTCCTCCATTGTTATAGTTAAGGCTAAACGCAAATTGGAAGAACAGCACCTCGTATTTCGCTTGGGCGGCTTGCAACCCAGCGGTAAGATTATTGATTTCTCTAATTTCAAGTAACCCCTGCCTTCACTCTCCCCCACAACCTCATCCTAGTCATCCTACTGGTTCTACTGTTCGCATTATTGTATCCCTTCGTTTTTACCTCTTCCCCAATGCTCCAATACTCACAATACTCCAAATGCGGTCTGACCAGTGCCATATAGATCGGATGAAAATCTAGAAATGGGAGGCACAAAGGGACTTGGGTTTGCTGCTGCAGCATTCCCAAAAGGTTAATCTGCTATTCGAATAGGTAGTAAAGAAAGCAAACTCAATGTATGCATTTATTTCCAGAAGGCTTGTATACAAAAACAGGGATGTAACGTTGAGGCTCGATAAGGCGCTGGTAAGGCCGCATTTCGAATATTGTGAGCAATTTTGGGCACCACATCCGAGGAAGGATGTCCTGGCCCTGCAGAGAGTCCAGAGGAAGTTTACAAGAATGATCCCAGGAATTAGTAAGTTAACCGACGATGAGCGTTTGTCGGCACTGGGCCTGCAGTTTAGAAGAAGGACGGGGGGCTCATTGAAACGCGCAGAATAGTGAAAGACGTGGAGGGCGTGGATGTGGAGAGGCAGAGCCCTGGAAAAGTGGGAGAGTCTGGGACTAGAGGTCATAGCCCCATAACTAAAGAACATTCTTGTAGGAAGGAGAAGAGAAGACATTTATTTGTCAGAGTGTGTTGAATCTATGGAATTCTTTACACATCAGGCTGTGGAGACAAAGTCAGTGGATATTTTTAAGGCAATAAATTGTTGATTAGAGGTTATGGGGAGAAGGCAGGAGAATGGGTTTAGGAGAGAGAGATAGATCAGCCATGATTGATTGGCGGAATCGACTTGATGGGCCCATTGGCCTAATTCAAATCCAATTCCATCTGGCTATATGCCCTTATAAAGCCTCAGCAATACACCCCTGTTTTATATTCTAGTCCTCTCGAAATAAATTGCATTTGCCTTCCTCACTACCAATTCGAGTTGCACGTTAATCTTTTTGGGAATTCTTCACTAGCACTCTCAAGACCCTTTGCACCTCCGATTTCTGAATTCTGTCCCCATTTACAAAATAGTCTCTGCCTTTATTCCTTCTGCCAAAATGCATGATTCCACACTCTGCAAAGCTGTATTCCATCTTCCACTTCTCTGCCAACTCTTCCAACCTGTCATAAGGTCGTAAGGAATAGGAGTAGAATTAGGCCATTCGGCCCATCAAGTCTACTCCGTCATTCAATCATGGCTGATCTATCACACCCTTTTAACCCCATTCCCCTGCCTTCTCCCCATAACCTCTGACACCAGTCCTAATCAAGAATCTATCTCTCTATGCCATAAAAACATCAACTGACATGGCCTCCACAGCCTTCTGTTGCGAAGTATTCCACAGATTTGCCACCCTCTGACAAAATAAATGTATCCTCATCTCCTTCCCAAAAGAACGCCCTTTAAATCTAAGGCTATGACTTTTAGTCCTAGACACTCCCAGAAGTGGAAACATCCTCTCCACCTGCACTCGATCCAAGACTTTCACTATTCTGTATGTTTCACTCATCATTCTTCTAAACTCCAGCGAGTACAGGCCCAGTGCCGACAAACGCTCATCATAGGTTAATCGACTCATTCCTGGGATCTTTTTTGTACACCGTATCCGTCTGCGGAGCTTCTGCTTTGTCTGCACTACCCGCCCCTCCACCTGTCTTCGTCTCATCGTGCTGTTTGCAGCCTGGATTCCAAGTCATCATTATTGAGCCTGACAAGAGCAACCAACACTTGCTGCAGATGTGGTCACCAGAAACCACAGTGAGATCCATCAGTTCTCACATCACCGAGCTACAAGTTTCACATCACCACGGACTGGGTTTTCAATTGCTTTTGTACTAATATCCTATTTTTTTTATAGAAACATGGAAACATAGAAACATAGAAAAATAGGTCCTTCGAGCTAGCACCGCCATTCAGTATGATCATGGGTGATCATCTGAAATCAGTTCCTGCTTTTTCCCCATATCCCTTGATTCCTTTAGCCCAAAGAGCAAAATCTAACTCTCTCTTGAAACCATCCAATGAATTGGCTTCCACTGCCTTCTGTGGCAGAGAATTCCACAGATTCTCTGGGTGAAAACGTTTTTCCTCATCTCAGTCCTAAATGGCCTACCCCTTATTCTTGAACTGTATCCCATGGTTCTGGACTCCCCCAATATCGGGAACCTTTTTCCAGCATCTAGCCTGACCAATCCTTTGAGAATGTTGTATGTTTCTATAAGATGCCCTCTCATCCTTCTAAATTCCTGTGAATACAAGCCCAGTCGGCCCATTCTTTCAACATATGCACTTTCAGTATAACGTAGACTTTTAGCTATTGCAAACTTTACATGTAATTTGTGTTTGATTTATATTCATGTGTATTGAGTTTGAGTTTAGTTTATTGTCACGTGTACTGAAATGCAGTGCTTGTCTGTACGGAGTTCATACGTTCTCCCCGTGACCGCGTGTTTTTTCCTGGTGCTCCGGTTTCTTCCCACACTCCCAAGACGTACACGTTTTTTAGGTTAATTGTCTTGAAATAAATGTAAACATGTCCCTAGTATGTGTAGAGCAGCGTTCATGTGCGGGGATCGCTGGCCGGTGCGGACTCGGTGGGCCTAAAGTCCCCTTTCTACGCTGTAACTCTAAACTAAACAAACCGGTTAAAAGCTTTTGTTGCATGCTAACCAGCCAGTGGAAGGACACAACATGATTACAATCGAGACAACCGCAGTGTACAAATGCACGACAAAGGAAATGCCGCGAATAACATATGGTACAAGATAAAGTCCAGTTAAGTCTGTTCAAATATGGTCCGAGTGTCTCCAATGAGGTAGATAGTTGCTCAGAACTGTTCTCTAGTTGTGGTAGGGTGGTTCAGTTGCCTGATAACAGCATCACATCACAGATAACTATTGGCTATCATTGGTTGTCTGCTTATTATTGTCACATGTACCGATATACAGTGAAAAGCTTTTGTTTGTTTGCCATCCAGCCAAAGCAAGACTACTGTAGCGGCAATAAACGTGGTGAATAAGGCCAGACGTCAGGCATGTTCAAACAGTAGTTTATTCAGGTTCTGCACATTAGGTTGGTGCGCTAACATAATATTCATTGCTGCTGTAGCTGAGCGAGGTTGTTCTCTCGGGCTCAGCTGCCTGTTGACTGCAAAGGCCTCGAGGTGAGATAACCTTAAGTAGCAGGACACTCCCTCTAGCCCATGACGTCACGTGCCAGCCCTCGTACCTACTGACGAGGGTTCGACCATAAGGGGCCCGTGTATTAGCTGACGCCACACTACACATGATTACAATCCAGTCGTCCAGTGCAAAGAAAAATGATAAACGGTACAGCATTTAGTGCAGAGATATAACATTGAAGACCCATAAAATCCGATTAAAGAAAGTCCAAAGGTCTGCAATGAGGTAGCTGGGAGATCAGAACCGTACTCCAGCTGATGAGAGGACTGCTAGGTTGCCTGATAACAGTTGGGAAGAAACGGTTCCTGAATCTGGAGTCATTTGATTTTCAACGTCTCCATCTCCTGTCCGATGGGAGAGTGGAGAAGAGGGGGTGACCAGGGCGAGACTGGTCCTTGATTATGCTGGCGAGGGTTTCATTGTATCAGTTCCTCACAGTACCTCGCCAACTTCTACAGATCCACCATAGAAAACATTTTATCAGGATGCATCACAGCTTGGTTTGGAAACAGATCCACCCAGGACCGCAATACATTTCAGACGCAGCTCAGACCAACACACAAATCAACCTCCGTTCCATTGACTCCATTTATGCCTCACGCTGCCTCGGCAAGGCCAGCAGCAAAATCACGGACGAGTCGCACACTGGCCACTCCTCTTCTCCCCTCTTTCATCAGGCAAAAGGTACAGAAGTGTAAACACGCATACATCCAGATTCAGGGGCAGTTTCTTCCCAGCTGTTATCAGGAAATCGAATCATCCTACCACAACAGAGGGCAGTCTCGAGCAACCTTCTACCTCCTAGGTGACCCTCGGACTATCCTAGATCGGACATTGCTGCCTTTACCTTACGCTAAACGTTATTCCCTTATCATGTATCTATATTCTATACTGGATCGATTGTAATTATGTATTGTCTCTCTGCTGATTGGTTAGCATGCAACAAAAGTTTTCACTGTACCTCATTACACGTGACAATAAACTAAACTGAACTTATGCATATGATAGTAAACTCAACTTGACTTCTCTTTATAATGTCTCGAGGTTGCGAACCCATCGCGGTAATGTGAATGTCGTTCACCTCTCAAGATATTGTTTAACAGCGATTCCAACCGCTCAGGAACCAACGGGTCGAAGAAAGATCTCCCCGACGGCGTTCTCTTCCCGGTACCTCCTGACCGTGGACGCGAAGAACTGACCGAATATTCGCCAGCAAACAATGATCACGAAATCTTACCTCCTCCTGTCTCTTCTACAAGGTACAGCATGAGATATTTTACCTAACAGACTTTTGCAATTGATCAAACTCAGCGTGATAACTTGGAGCTGATGTTAGTGTGGACTCAGAGTAGTACATAGAGCATAAAACAGTATAACTCAGTCAACAGGCCCTTCGGACCAGCATGTCTGTGCCCAACACGATGCCAAGTTAAACTAATCTCCTTCGACTGCAAGTGATCCAATCACCCAATCGCTGACACGGTGGCGCGGCGATAGAGTAGCTGCCCTACAGCGCTTGCGCCGGAGACGCGGGTTCGATCCCGATTGCGGGTGCTGTCTGAACGGAGTTTGCACGTTCTCCTGCGCGTTGACCAGCGTTGCTTTACTCCGATATCTTCCGTTTCCTCCCACACTCCAATGACACACAGGTTTGTAGGTTAATTGGCTTGGTGTAAATGTAAATTGTCCCTAATGTGTGTAGGACAATGTTAGTGAACGGGGATCACTGGTCGTTGCGGACTCGATGGGCCGAAGGGCTTGTTTCGCGCTGCATCTCTAAACTAAACTAATGTTTAGTACAAGGGATCCCAACCTGGGGTAAATTTACTCCCATGGGGTAAATTTCGCCTACCCAGGGGATACATTTGTTGATTCTGGATTTGTGCCTATTTTTTTCTCATTGACTGATTGTGTTTGATTCTGGTATACCGGTATCTGTTAAATAATAATAATAATGGATTTTATTTACGGGCGCCTTATACCGAGGTCTCAAGGACACCATACAGAGATTTATAGGAAACATATAATCAGAATTTAAAAAAAAAAGGTTATAATGACCAATACATAAATCAGGGACAGAATTCCTTCCAAAAACACAAAAAAGAAAATCAGAAGCACAATTTGAGGAGAGAGCAGCGGCAATTTAACGCCAGCGTCCACTCTCCCCTCCGACCGCCATCTTGAACACAGACTAACAAATACAATTACAAACAATTACATACAAAAATCATCCCCCCACAATGATTTCCAGTCCCCAGCCCCAGTTCACCCAAAAAAGTCAGGCCAAATGAAGCCCCCGCTATTGCCTCTACGAAGGCCCGATGATCCTGGCCGTTCTCGCCGGGTGATGTAGCCCCGGCGTCGGGAGAGTCCTCTAGCGGTTGGGCCACCTGGAACGGCCGCATCCCTCAGGCGTCCGCAGCACCAGAAGCCGACAAGGCCGCGCCGACTTGGAGCTCAAGGCTCCCGGTGTTGGAGTCGGCGCCGCCGCCCGCAAATGGTCGCTCCAGTCCCGGTGGTGTTGAGCTCGGCGGTCCAGCTCACCGGAGCTCCAGCGCGTCGGTCCAGCGCGGCGACCCAGGCAAGGCATCGCCCGCTCCGCTGCAGAGTAGCGCTCCAGCGCCGTGCCGCCACCGAAGCTGAGGGTGCTGTGCGGTTCCCGCCAGGAAACGCCGCTCCACGCCCGCTGGTAGGCCGCGAGGACGGGTCGAATGGGCAGCCGGAGAGAAGGCTGCCTCACCGACCAGGTAGGGACCAGGAAGTGGTTTCCCCTTGATCCCCCCACATTAAAGGCAAAATAAATAAAAACAAAGACTTAAAGAAAACTGAAAAAAACTTAGTAAAAAAGTACAATTAACGGACGGCTGCTGTTTTGCAGCCGTTCCTCAAGATGGCTCCTCCCTGTTCATCATTAGTTGTTCTTGAATAAGTGAAATAACATTGTTATATGCTATTAAATTTGCCAGGGGTAAACGGGACGAAAAAGGTTGGGAAACCCTGGGTTAGTAAAATATAATATGTAAAATTAGACTATCGAAACGCCACTTGAATGCCCATTTTTCACCCAGAGTGTTGTGTATCTGAGGAATTCTCTGCCAAAGAAGGCAGTGGAGGCCAATTCACTGGATGTTTTCAAGCGTTAGATTGAACTCTTAGGGCTAACGGAATCAAGGGATATGGGGGGAAAGCAGGAACGGGGTACTCGTTTTGGATGATCAGCCATGATCATTTTGAATTGCGGTCTTGGTTCGAAAGGCCGAAAGGCCTACTCCAGCACCCATTTTCTATGTTTCTATGTATCTGTATCAATTGCCACAAACTGGCGATGCGTTCACCCACCACTATTTGTGTAAAAACCCTGCCTCCACGCCTGCACAGCCTTCTGTGGCAAATAATTCCACAGATTCACCACCCTCTGACTAAATAAATTCCCCTAATCTCCTTCCTAAAAGAACGTTCTTTAATTCTGCTATGACCTCTAGTCCTAGACTCTCCCACTAGTGAAAACATCTCCATGTGGCTGAAACCCTCTAAAGCAGGCAGCATTCTGGTAAAACCTCCATCGTGTCTCTCCTCTGATGTGTCCAGATATCCACTCATCACTTCCTCTGTCCCCCTTCCCTTCCAGGGGCGCTGTCGGGCGAATGGGCCATACGGTCGCTGCCCCAACGCGCCGTCAGCAAGTCTTGCGTGGTGATACCTTGCTCGTTCGACTTCCCCTCGCACCCTTACACCGCCGTCCACGGAGCTTGGTTCAAGTACTGGCACTACTGGAAGTACACTGTGTCTTACTCCAGAGATCCCAATTACGTGATGTCCCAGTTCGAGGGGCGGGCTGAAATCGTTGGAAACTTGGCAGAGAAGAACTGCACTCTGAAGATCAATCACCTCAGACCCGCGGACGCGGATGTGTACTATTTCTATGTGGAACTGGACGGGTTTGACACTTACACCTACAAACCACCCGTGCAACTCCAAGTTCTGGGTGAGCCTACTTTCGTGGAAGTGTGGTAAACTGGATCAATGGACACCATCGTATCTCAGTAGCAAGTAGAAAATTATGGGAGGCCATGTTCCAATCATAGAAGATATTGGCGATGACGCATTTGGAGTATTGTCTTCAGTTCTGGTCACCCGGTTACAGGAAAGATGTGAAGTGAGAAAGGGTACAGAGAAAATTTACGAGGATGTTGCCAGGACTCGATGGTCTGAGCTGCAGGAAAAAGGTCGAGCAGATGAGGGCTTTATCCCTTGGAGTTCTGGAGGATGAGGGGTGATCTCATAGAGGTGTATAAAATCACGAGAGGGATATATTGGGTAGACGCGTATATTGGGAAGTCTCTTGCCCAAACTAGGGCAATCGAGAACTAGAGGACATAGGTTTGAGGTAAAGGGGGAAATATATAATAGTAATCAGAGCGGTAACTTGTTTTCACGAAGGGTGGTGGGGGTATGGAACAAGCTGCCAGAGGCGATAGTTGAGGCAGGGACTATTGCAATTGTTAAGAAACAATTAACTAGATACATGGATAGGAGAGGTTTGGAGAGGTGGGCCTAATGCGGGCAGGTGCGACTTGTGTAGATGGGACATGTTCTCACTGCGGGAAAATTAGGCCGAAGGGACTGTTTCTACGCTGTATGAATCTATGACTCTAAGACTATGACCAATACTATACTGGCGCTGTTCACTTATTTACTAGAGGCGGCACGGTGGCGCAGCGACAGAGTTGTTGCCTTACAGCGCCAGAGACTTGCGTTCGATCCTGACTACGGGTGTACGGAGTTAATACGTCCCCCCCCCCCCTTCACCTGCGGGGGCTTTCTCCGGGTGCTCCGGTTTCCTCCCACGCTCGCACAATTTTATAGGTCATTTGGTTTTATTAAAATTGTAAATTGACCCTAGCGTGTGTTGGAACGTGTTAGTGCGCGGGGATCGATGGTCGGTACGAACTCACTGGTCTGTGGGACCTGTTACCGCGCTGTATGTCTAAACTAAAATGTTAGCAGGAAATGTTTAGATATATTTATGTTTACAGCTCTGAGATTCAGGGGAAGACTTGATAGAATTACGCGGCTCTCCATCAGTATTGTCCCTTCTTCAACGCGACACTCGCTCTGTATTTTCTCTCCAACAGCGCGGTGCTCCCTTAGTGCCGCCTCACCCACAGTGTGTGGCGCTTCTCAGTACTGCCCGTTTCCAGATGCGGCGCTCTCTGAGTGCTGACCCTCCCACCGCTTGGCGTTCCCTTACACCTCGCACTACGGCGTGCTTCGATTCTGCCCCGCCCAGAGTGCGGCGCTCTTCAGTGATATTCCTCCCACAGTGCGGCGCTCCCTCCGTTCTGCCCCACCCACGGTGTGGTGCTTCCTCAAGACTGCCCACCCCGGCAGTGCGGCGTTCCCTCGGTGCTGCCCCTCCCACATTGAGGCGCTCGTCTGTTCTGCCGCTCCCACGGTGCGGCGCTCCCTCAGTACTGCCGTTCCGATTATGACTCTTCCCAGTATCCTGCTACCACACACTCTGCTGCGTTCCCTCTGTACTACCCTGCCGACACGGCAGCGCAGCGGTCTCTCAGTACTGCCCCTACCGCAGTGCGGCGCTCCTCAATGCCGCCCCTACCGCAGTGCGGTGCTCGTCAATACTGCCCCTATCGCAGTGCAACGATACCTCAATATTGCCGCTCCCATTGTGTGGCGCTCCCACAATACTGCCCCTCCCGCAGTGCGGCGCTCTGAGTCATGCCCCTCCCAAACTGCGATGATCCCTCTACTCCCCCTACACCCCCCACTCCACTGCCTCCACAGTGCTGCGCTCCTTCGCGCTCAATGTGGAAGTTTATGTCTACAGTATGTGCGTTGCCATTTTCCGAGCAAGTATCAGGCTTCGTCAGTTTTTAGCTTAGTTTAGTTCAGTTTAGAGATACAGTGCGAAACAGGCCTTTAGGCCCACCGAGTCCGTGCTGACCAGTGACTTTCGCGACCCGACCAGCGACCCTACGCTCACTAGGGACAATTTACAAGCATACCAAGCCAATTAACCTACAAACCTGCACGTCTTTGGCGTGTGGGATGAAGCCGGAGCACCCGGAGAAAACCCTTGCGATCACAGGGAGAACGAGCAAACTCTGTATAGACAAGCAACCGTGGCCAGGATCGACCACTGGTCACTGGTGTTGAAAAGCAGCAACTCTACCGCTGCGCCACCGTGCCGACAACGTAATGAAATATAGAAATATGTGTGTTTTCAGATCATGTATTTTTCTCTGAAATTTCCATGCCGTTTCCTGGGAACTTCCCATTATAAGGTCATAAGGTCAAAAGTGATAGGAGTAGCGTTAGGCCATTCGGCCCATCAGCTCTACTTCGCCATTGAATCAGGGCTGATCTATCTCTCCCTCCCAATACCGTTCTCCTGCCTTCTCCCCATATCCTCTGACAACTGTACTAATCAAGAATATATCTATCGCTCCCTTAAAAACATCCAATGCCTTGGCCTCCACTGTCTTCTTTGTCAGAAATGTCCACAGATTCATCACCTTTTGACTAAATGCATTTCTCCTCATCTCCTTCCTAAAAGAACATCCTTTAACTCTGAGGCTGATTTCCAGTCCTACACTCTACCACTAATGGAAATATCCTCTGCACATCCACTCTTTCCAAGTCTTTTACTATTCGGTATGTGTCAATGAGATTCCCACTCATTCTTCTAAACTTCAGCGAGTACAGGCCCTGTGTCGACAGACGCTCATCGTAGGTTAACCTATTCATTACTGGGATCATTCTTGTAAACCTCCCCTGGACCTTCTCCAGAGCCAGCACATTCTTCCTCAGCTATGGTGCCCAAAATTGCTCACAATATTCCAAATGCGACTTTGCCAGAGCCTAATTGAGCGTCAGCATACGTCATTGTTTTTGTATACAAGCTCTCTTGAAATAAATGCTAGCATTATGTTTGTTTTGTTTACGCCATTCTCCAGATGTTCCCGACAAACCCGTGATTTTACTCCCGGAGGACTTACGTGAAGGGACTCCGGTGAGCATCATCTGCAAAACCCTCTACACCTGTCCCGACGACCGCCCTTCTCTCACCTGGAGTGTGCTACCTGATGCCACCTTCAACGTGATCGGGGAGAAGAGGAGCGGGGAGATATCCACCGTGTTGACCTTTAACCCTACCGGTGTGCACCACCGGCGAACCCTTCGCTGCACGGTTGTCTATCCAACGACCAGTCACCGATTGACAAGCTCCGTTATCCTGAATGTACAATGTAAGTGATTCTTCTAAATTATTAGAGTATGGAGTCGTTCAGCATGGACGCAGGCCCGTGGGCCCAACTTGCCTACATCGGCCAATATGCCCCATCTACACTCGTCCCATCGGCCTGCGTTTGGCCCATATCCCTCTAAATCTGTCCTATCCACGTAACCTTCTGTATATTTCTTACACATTGCAATAGTACCTGCCTCAACTACCTTCTCCGGCAGCTCGTTCCACACACACACCACCCTTTGCGTGAAAATAAATAGCGCTCAAATTCCCCCCAAAACTTTCCCCCTTCACCTTAAACTTATGTCTTCTCGTTCTGGGCCCCCCTACTCTGAACAAGAGACTCTGCGTCGAACCAATCTATTCGTCTCGGGATTTATTACACCTCCATAAGATCAGCCCTCATTCTCCTGCGCTCCAAGGAATAGGGTCAAAGTTTGCTCAACCTCTAAATATAGTGCAGGCCGATGAGTCCTGGCAGCATCCTCGTAAATCTTCTGTGCATCCTTTCTAACATGACAACATCTTTTCTAAAACACGGTGTCCAAAACTGAACAAAATGTTTCGAATGGGGCCTTGTACAATTTCTGACTGATGAAAACCAATGTGCCAATAGCAATTTTGACCACACTATCTACCTGTGATGCCACTTTCAAAGAACTATGTGACCGTACTCCTTTATCACCCAGACAGTCTTTCCAGGCGAGGCAGAGATTCACTTGCACGTCCTCCAACCTCATCTACCGCATCCGCTGTTCCAGGTGTCACTTCTCTACATCGGCGAGACCAAGCGCAGGCTTGGCGATCGTTTCGCTGAACATCTCCGCTCTGCCGGCCTAACCTACCTAATCTCCGGGTGGCTCAGCACTTCAACTCCCCCTCCCATTCCCAATCTGACCTTTCTGCCCTGGGCCTCCTCCATTGTCAGTGAGTCCCAGCGCAAATTGGGGGACATTGTGGGGGATCACAATACCATTATTTCAATATAATTATGGAGAGGGTCAGAACTGGACCTAGGGTTGAGATTTTTGTTTGGAGAAAGGCTAACTTTGAGGAGATGAGAAAGGATTTAAAAGGAGTGAATTGGGACATGTTGTTTTATGGGAAGGATGTAGAAGAAAAATGGAGGACATTTAAGGGTGAAATTTTAAGAGTACAGAATCTTTATGTCCCTGTTCGGTTGAAAGGAAATAGTAAAAAATGGAAAGAGCCATGGTTTTCAAGGGAAATTGGACACTTGGTTCGGAAAAAGAGAGAGATCTACAATATTTATAGGCAGCATGGAGTAAATGAGGTGCTTGAGGAGTATAAAGAATGTAAAAAGAATATTAAGAAAGAAATTAGAAAAGCTAAAAGAAGATATGAGGTTGCTTTGGCAAGTAAGGTGAAAGTAAATCCAAAGGGTTTCTACAGCTATATTAATAGCAAAAGGATAACAAGGATTAATATCGGTCCATTAGAGAGTCAGAGTGGACAGCTATCTGCAGAGCCAAAAGAGATGGGGGAGATATTGAACAATTTCTTTTCTTCGGTATTCACGAAGGAGAAGGATATGGAATTATGTGAGGTAAGGGAAACGAGCAGAGTAGCAATGGAAACTGTGAGATTCAAAGAAGAGGAGGTGTGGACACTTTTGAAAAATATGAAAACGGATAAGTCTCCAGGTCCTGACAGGATATTCCCTAGGACATTGAGGGAAGTTAGTGTAGAAATAGCAGGGGCTATGACAGAAATATTTCAAATGTCATTAGAAACGGGAATAGTGCCGGAGGATTGGCGTACTGCGCATGTTGTTCCGTTGTTTAAAAAGGGTTCGAAGAGTAAACCTAGCAATTATAGACCTGTTAGTTTGACGTCAGTGGTGGGCAAATTAATGGAAAGAATACTTAAAGATAATATATAAGCATCTGGATAAGCAGGGTCTGATTAGGAACACTCAACATGGATTTGTGCCTGGAAGGTCATGCTTGACTAATCTTCTTGAATTTTTCGAAGAGGTTACTAGGGAAATTGATGAGGGTAAAGCAGTGGATGTTGTCTATATGGACTTCTGTAAGGCCTTTGACAAGGTTCCTCATGGAAGGTTGGTTAAGAAGATTCAATTGTTGGGTATTAATGGTGGAGTAGCAAGATGGATTCAACAGTGGCTGAATGGGAGATGCCAGAGAGTAATGGTGGATGGCTGTTTGTCAGGTTGGAGGCCGGTGACGAGTGGGGTGCCTCAGGGGTCTGTGTTGGGTCCACTGTTGTTTGTCATGTACATCAATGATCTGGATGAAGGTGTGGAAAATTGGATTCGTAAGTATACAGATGATACTAAGATAGGTGGTGTTGTGGATAATGAAGTAGATTTTCAAAGTCTACAGAGAGATTTAGGCCATTTGGAAGAGTGGGCTGAAAGATGGCAGATGGAGTTTAATGCTGACAAATGTGAGGTGCTACATCTCGGCAGGACAAATCAAAATAGGACGTACACGGTAAATGGTAGCGAATTGAGGAATGCAGTTGAACAGAGGGATCTAGGAATAACTGTGCATAGTTCCCTGAAGGTGGAATCTCATGTAGATACGGTGATAAAGAAAGCTTTTGGTGTGCTGGCCTTTATAAATCAGAGCATTGAATATAGAAGTTGGGATGTAATGTTAAAATTGTACAAGGCATTGGTGAGGCCAATTCTGGAGTATGGGGTACAATTTTGGTCGCCTAATTATAGGAAGGATGTCAACAAAATAGAGAGAGTACAGAGGAGATTTACTAGAATGTTGCCTGGGTTTCAGCAACTAAGTTACAGAGAAAGGTTGAACAAGTTAGGTCTTTACTCTTTGGAGCGCAGAAGGTTAAGAGGGGACTTGATAGAGGTCTTTAAAATTATGAGCGGGTTAGACAGAGTGGACGTGGATAAGCTTTTCCCATTGAGAGTAGGGAAGATTCAAACAAGGGGACATGACTTGAGAATTAAGGGACAGAAGTTTAGGGGGAACATTAGGGGGAACTTCTTTACTCAGAGAGTGGTAGCTGTGTGGAATGAGCTTCCAGTGGAAGTGGTGGAGGCAGGTTCGATGTTATCCTTTAAAAATAGATTGGATGGGTATATGGACGGGAAAGGAATGGAGGGTTATGGTCTGAGTGCAGGTAGATGGGACTAGGAGGAAGTATTTATTTTTAATTTAAAAAAAAAATTAAAAAAAATGTTCGGCACGGACTTGAAGGGCCGAGATGGCCTGTTTCCGTGCTGTTATGGTTATATGGTTATATGGTTATATGACATGCACTTCATATTTCGCTTGGGTAGTTTACACCCCAGCGGTATGATTTCTCTAACTTCAGATATCCCTTGCTTCCTTTCTCCATTCCCTCCCCATCCCAGTTCTCCCACTTGTCTTACAGACCCCCAACTGCATTATTCCCCTGTCCCGCCCCTCCCCTGACATCAATCTGAAGAAGGCTCTCGACCCAAACTTCACCCATTCCTTCTCTCCAGTGAGGCTGCCTGAACCGCTGAGCTACTCCAGCACAATGTGTCTACCTTTGTTGTGCTCCTTTATCCCTTTGATCTACAACACTGACCAGAACTCTACCGTTCACTGTGTAGGTTCTGCCCATTTAAGTGCTCCCAAAATGCATGACCCCACATTTATTTGTCTTAAATGCCACCAACTATTCCTCAGCCCACCTACCCATCCCATCTAGATCCCGTTGGAATCTTGGGCAACCATCTTCACTATGTGCAATTCCACCCACTTTTGTGTCATCTGCAAAAATGCCAATCATGACCTGCCACGTCACTCATTCCTTCTCTCCGGAGATGCAATAATCTCCAGAGATTATATACAGTGGCTTGCAAAAGTATTCATACCCCTTGAACTTTTCCACACTTTGTCACGTTACAACCACAAACGTAAATGTATTTTATTGGGATTTTATATGATTGACCAACACAAAGTGGCGCATAATTGTGAAGTGGAAGGAAAATGATACATGGTTTTCAATTTTTTTTACAAATACAAAACTGAAAAGTGTGGCGTGCAAAAGTATTCAGCCCCCCTGAGTCAATACTTTGAAGAACCACCTTTCGCTGCAATTACAGCTGCAAGTCTTTTGGGGTATGTCTCTACCAGATTTGCACATCTAGAGACTGAAATTTTTGCCCATTCTTCTTTGCAAAATAGCTCAAGCTCAGTCAGATTGCAAATGCAAACCTACCAAGACATGGCCGTCCACCTAAACTGACAGACCGGGCAAGGAGAGCATTGATCAGAGAAGCTGCCAAGAGGCCCATGGTAATTCTGGAGGAGCTGCAGAGATCCACAGCTCAGGTGGGAGAATCTGTCCACAGGACAACTATTAGTCGTGCACTCCACAAATCGGGCCTTTATGGAAGAGTGGCAAGAAGAAAGCCATAGTTGAAAAAAAGCCATAAGAAGTCCCGTTTGCAGTTTGCCACAAGCCATGTGGGGGACACAGCAAACATGTGGAGGAAGGTGCTCTGGTCAGATGATACCAAAATTGAAGTTTATGGCCTAAATGCAAAACGCTATGTGTGGCGGAAAACTAACACTGCACATCACCCTGAACACACCATCCCCACTGTGAAACATGGTGGTGGCAGCTTCATGCTGTGGGGATGCTTTGCTTCAGCAGGGACAGGGAAGCTGGTCAGAGTTGATGGATGGAGCCAAATACAGGGCAATCTTGGAAGAAAACCTGTTAGAGTCTGCAAAAGACTTGACACTGGGGCGGAAGTTGACCTTCCAGCAGGACAACGACCCTAAACTTCCAGCCAGAGCTACAATGGAATGCTTTAGATCAAAGCATATTCATGTGTTAGAATGGCCCAGTCAAAGTCCAGACCTAAATCCAATTGAGAATCTCTGGCAAGACTTGAAAATTGCTGTTCACAGACGCTCTCCATCCAATCTGACTGAGCTTGAGCTATTTTGCAAAGAAGAATGGGCAAAAATGTCAGTCTCTAAATGTGCAAAGCTGGTAGAGACATAGCCCAAAAGACTTGCAGCTGTAATTGCAGCGAAAGGTGGTTCTACAAAGTATTGACTCAGGGGGGCTGAATACTTTTGCAACCGACACTTTTCAGTTTTTTATTTGTAAAAAAATTTGAATACCATGTATCATTTTCCTTCCACTTCACAATTATGTGCCACTTTGTGTTGGTCTATCACATAAAATCCCAATAAAATACATTTAAGTTTGTGGTTGTAACGTGACAAAATGTGGAAAAGTTCAAGGGGTATGAATACTTTTGCAAGCCACTGTATATATATATATATATGTGGGGGACACAGCAAAAGTATTTTGATATATATAGGATAATCAACATGCAGAGGACACAGGTTTGAGGTGAGAGGGGAAGGAGCCTGAGCGACAACTTTGTCACCCAGAGGGTGAGGAGGGGCGGGGTTCGGGGCGGGGCCAGGGGGGGGGTGGTGGGAGTGGAACGAGCTGTCAGTGGAGGTAGTTTAGTCAGGTACCATAGCCGCATTTGAAACACACGTCCAGGTAGATCAGTATGGATAGCTTAGAGGCGACTGTGTAGATGGGACATCCTGGTCGGCTTTTCCAATTTGAACTGTTGGACGTGTTTCCGTGCTGTATGACTTTATGGCTTTCTAAGTATGTGATGCTCGTGCAGAAACAGCATTTAAAATAAATTTGGGCAGGTGCGCGGGTCAGACGGATTTAGGGATATCGAGTCAAAGAGTCATAGTCACAGAGTGATATAACGTGGAAACAGACCCTTCGGCCCAACTTGCCCACACCGGCCAACATGTCCCAGCTACACTAGTCCCACCTGCCTACGTTTATCCCTACAAACTTGTCCAATCCATGTACCTGTCCAAATGTTTCTTAAACATTGCAATAGCACCCGCCTCAACTACCTCCTCTGGCACCTCGTTCCATACACCCACCACCCCTTTGTGTGAAAAAGTTACCCCTCAAATTCCCATTAAATCTTTTCCCCTTCACCTGAAACCTATGCCCTCTGGTGCCTGATTAACCCCACTCTGGGCAAGGGACTTTGTGCAAATTACTTCCATTTGGGCCAAAGGAACACATAGATATGGCATTTTAGTTGGCATTGAGTAGTTGGACCGAATAGCCTGTTTCCGTGCTGTATCACTCTTTCACTTTAATACACGTACCTCCAGCCGCAATATTCGAAGGTCCTCATCCTCATTCTTAACCTACGAATAACGTTGTGTTTCTTAGACCTGCCAGAGACGCCCATGATCCGGATGTCGTTTAACGAAGCGAACACGATCACCCTGCATTGTTCCAGCGCCGCCAACCCAAGGCTCACCGGTTTCTCTTGGATTAAGATTTCCCGTGGAGAAGAGACATATCTAACGAGGGAAAGTCAAAACATCACCGTTGACCAGGCGAGGGAAGACGAACCTATCTCCTATGTCTGCAGTGCCAAAAATGTCCTGGGGAGCACACGGTCCCCGCCCATCCGTGTCCCTAGTCTGCGTGAGTAACCCTTGCATCCCCTCTCTCTCCATCCCTCCTTCACCCGCGTCGGCGTACTGGTTTCACTGTCGTCCGCCTGAGTTTCCCTGTTTGTATCCACTCGTTATCACCTTCTCCACAGCCAACAATGGATCATTAGAGTCAAAGAGCCATGGAGTCTATAGCTGTAGCTGTAAGCGTGTAAACAGGCTCTTCGGCCCAACTTGCCCACACCGGCCAACACGTGTCATCTACATTAGTCCCACCTGCAAGACGTCCAATCTGCGCTCGACCCACCTGCCTGGGACTAGTGCAGATAATAATAATAATAATAGATTTGATTTTAAGGGCGCCTAATACCGAGGTCTCTAGGACACCTTACAATTTAAGAAACATATAAACAGATAAACATATAATCAGAGTAAAACAAGTTATAAAGACATCACAAATACACAAATTAAAAACAGAAATTCGATCCAAAAAAAGACAACAACAAAATTCAGAAAACACAACATGAAGGGAGAGCAGCGGCAGCCAAACCGCGCCAGCGTACACTCTCCCTTCCGCCCGCCATGTTGGACATAGACTAACACAGACTAACACAGACACTTAACACTACACACAAAATCACTCCCCCCCCCCCCCACAATGGTTACCACTGTGGGGGAAGGCACAATGTCCAGTCCCCAACCCAGTTCTCCCCAGATTCAGGCCCATCGAGGCCGCCACATTTGCCTCTACGGAGGCCCAATGTTCCTGGCCGTCGGGAGAGTCCTCGCAGCGGCTGGAACGGCCGGTTTCCCAGCGGAGTCGATGGCACCTGAAGCCGAAACAGGCCCGTCGACCCACCGATCCGCGCCCATCAGCCACCCCGTACACGAGCACTATTCTTCACACCAGGGACAATTTACGATTTACAGAAGCCAATTAGCCGCCAAACCTGTACGACTTTGGAGTGTGGGAGGAAACCCCCGTGGTCATTAGGGGAATGTACACACTCCGTACAGACAGCACCCGTAGTCAGGATCGTAGCCAGGTCTCTGGTGCTGTGAGGCAACAACTATATTGCTGCGCCACCGTGTCGCCGTGGAAGATGTGATTAACCTCGGTATTACACATAATACTTCGTCTTTGTAAGGAATCCATGCTGGCCTTTGCTAGTTTATGTTCCCTTTTTACATACCCTTATAAGGGTTCCTTGCTTTATCCTACCTATCGCTCTATTCTGCCCGCTTTTCCCTTCCTCTGCCTTCACATTTCCTTTCTCTTTTCATATCACCACTGTTTGCCCTCTGTGAATTGGTTTAGTTTAGGATAGAGATATGCGCGGAAACAGGACCGAGTCGGCGCCGACCATCAATTCCCGCACACTAACACTATCCTACACGTACTAGGGACAATTTACAATTTTACCGACACGAATTAACCTGCAAACCTGTACGTCTTTTGAATGTGGGAGAAAACTCACGCAGTCACGGAGAGAACGTACAAACACCGGACAGACATCACCTGTAGTCGGGATCGAGCCCGGGTCTCTGGCGCTGCAATATAGCTCTCCCGCTGCGCCACCGTGCCGCCCTGAAACTCTGAGCATTGCCCGCCCATCTGCCGATTAACCGACCTCATCTGTAACCACCTATTACTTGCCCGGTTTTGTCGCGCCCCACCTCTCTACCAGAACTCTCCCCCTCCCACAATCAGTCTAAAGAAGTGTCCCAATCGGAAACGTCGTGTGCCCATGCCTTCCACGGATGCGGCTTGACCTGCTTTTACTCCAGCGCATTTTATCTGTCCATAGTCAGATTAGATGTTTCGCTAAAGTAAACTAAACTAAATTTCTGCATGTCCCCTACAACTCTCACCAATTTCTACAGATGCGCCGTAGAAAGCATTTTATTAGGATGCATCTCAGCTTGGTTTGGAAACAGATCCATCCAGGACCGCAAGAAATTGCTGCCAATTGTGGACGCAGCCCAGACCATCAAACGAACCAATCTCCCTTCCATTTACTCCATTTACACCACGCGGTCGATCGGCAAGGCCAGCAGCATAATCAAGGACGAGACGCACCCTGGCCGCTCCCTCTTCTCCCCTCTCCCATCAGACAAAAGGTGGATGAGTGAGAAAACGCACATATCCACATTCAGGGTCAGTTTCTTCCCAGCTGTTATCAGGAAACGGAATCATCCTACCACATCCAAAGAAATGTCCTGAAACACTATCTACCTCGTTGGTAACCCTTGGACTACACTTTTTCGGGCTTTGCTGGCTTTACCTTGCACTAAACGTTATACACTGTAAATTGCATGATTGTAATCATGTTTAGCCTTTCCGTTGACTGTTTAGCACACAACGAATGCCCTGGTTCACATGACAATATAATAAACTAAACGAAGATGTTGCTGCATGAGGAGCTGCAGTCTACGTCCGTTGGTCAGAACTGGGGAAGGGAGAGAGATGGGAGTATTACTGTCAGAGAGAAAGTAGAGTCGTGTACATGCGTGGAACAGATTGAACGTCCGTGATAGACTTGATAGAAATGGCGTAATGGCTTTTATGAAGGGCGCCTGACTGTTTGTGTGGAGTTTGTGCGTTCTCTCTGTGACCGCGTATGTTACACCGAGGGTGCTCCGGTTTCCTCCCACATATCAAAGACATGCAGGGGTGTAAGTTAATTGGCTTCAGTAAATTGTCTCTTGTGTGTTGGACGCGAAAGTGGGATAAAATGGAACCAGTGTACGGCCGATCGTTGGTTAGTGTGGTTCCGAAGGAACTGTTTCCATACTCTTCCGGTAAACTAAACGAAACGAAACGAAACGAAACGAAACGAAACGAAACGAAACGAAACGAAACGAAACGAAACGAAACGAAACGAAACGAAACGAAACGAAACGAAACTGAACTGAACTAAACTAAACTACTAAACTGAACTGGATTAAACTCAACTCAACTCAACTCAACTCAACTCAACTCAACGCAACTCAACGCAACTCAACTCAACTCAACTCAACTCAACTCAACTCAACTCAACTCAACTCAACTCAACTCAACTCAACTCAACTCAACTCAACTCAGCTCAGCTCAGCTCAGCTCAGCTCAGCTCAGCTCAGCTCAGCTCAGCTCAGCTCAGCTCAGCTCAACTCAACTAAACTAAACTAAAGTCAGGGGGACAAGGAGCTGCAGACGCTGGATACGTGAAGGAAATGCAAAGTGCTGGAGTAACTCATTGGGATGACAGCATCTGCGGACAGAATGGATAGACGGAGTTTTTGATCGGTTACCTTGTACAACTATTAAGTTCAAATTCAAGTTCAAGTTACATTTATTGCCACATGCACGACGAAGGCCAACGTGCCAAACGCTTTCTTCACTACCCTGTCCACACGCATTCAAGGAGTCTTGTACCCCTGAGTCTCCGTGGTCAACAATACCTGGCTCCCCCCCCCCCCCCGTATCTTCCAGACCCCCCCCCCTCTCCCATAGACAGTTTCAAGAATCATCAATCCATGTCCTCAACGAATGCGGTTTGACCCGCTGTTACTGCAGCACATTTTCCTTTTTCCATGGTCAGGTTAGATGCCGTCTGCATAAAGAAGAAACAGTCTACAGGTCACAGATTTAGGATAAGGGGGAAGTCTTTTAGGACCGAGATGAGAAAAACAATTTTCACACAGAGAGTGGTGACTCTCTGGAATTCTCTGCCACAGAAGGTAGTTGAGGCCAGTTCATTGGCTATATTTAAGAGGGAGTTAGATGTGGCCCTTGTGGCTAAAGGGATCAGGGGGTATGGAGAGAAGGCAGGTACAGGATACTGAGTTGGATGATCAGCCATGATCGTATTGAATGGCGGTGCAGGCTCGAAGGGCCGAATAACCTACTCCTGTACCTATTTTCTATGTTTCTATGTTTCTATGTCTACGGTCGTTGGTTGGGGAAGGGAGAGATTTTCTGACGGAGAGAAAGTGGAGGGGTGTTGATGTGTAGAACTATCTGTGATAGAATGTATTCACTGGAATTTAGAAAGATGCGATGGATTGGACAGGCTAGATGCCGGAATAAAAGTTCCCCTGTTGGGGTAGTCCAGAACCAGGGTGTTACAGTTTAACAATAAGTGGTAGGCCATTTAGAACTGAGTTGAGAAAAAAACTTCTTCACCCAGAGAGTTGTGAATCTGTGGAATTATCTGCCTCAAAAGGCAGTGGAGGCCAGTTCACTGGATGTATTCAAGAGAGAGTTGGATATAGCTCTCAGGGCTAACGGGATCAAGGGATATGGTGAGAAAGCAGGAACTGGGTACTGATTCTGGATGATCACCCATGATCATATTGAATGGCGGTGCTGGCTCGAAGGGCCGAATGGCCTACTCCTGCACCTATTTTCTATGTTTCTAAATGGAGCAATAGGCATAATAGCGCTAGGTACACAAAAATGCTGGAGAAACTCAGCGGGTGCAGCAGCATCTATGGAGCGAAGGAAATAGGTAACGTTTCGGGCCGAAACCCTTCTTCAGACTGATAGGGGGTGGGGAGAAGAAAGGAAAAAAGGAAAAAGGCGGAGGAGGAGCCCGAGGGCTGGGGGAGGGGAGGAGACAACCAGATGGCTGATGAAGGGGAGGGGACAGCAAGGGCTAGCAGAATTGGGAGAATTCAATGTTCAAACCCCCAGGATGTAGACTGCCCAAGCGGAATATGAGGTGCATTTCTTCCAATTTACGGTGTTGCTCGCTGTGGGCATGGAGGAGACCCAGGACAGAGAGGTCAGATACGGAATGGGAGGGGGAGTTGAAGTGCTGAGCCACCGGGAGTTCAGGTTGGTTATTGCGGACCGACCGGAGGTGTTCGGCGAAACGATCGCCAAGCCTCCGCTTGGTCTCACCGATGTAGAACAGCTGGCATCTAGAGCAGCGAATGCAATAGATGAGGTTGGAGGAGATGCAGGTGAACCTCTGTCGCACCTGGAACGACTGCTTGGGTCCTTGAATGGACTGGAGGGGGGAGGTGAAGGGCCAAGTGTTGCATCTCTTGCGGTTGCAAGGGAAAGTACCAGGGGAGGGTGTGGTATGGGAGGGAAGGGAAGAATTGACAAGGGAGTTACGGAGGGAGCGGTCTTTGCGGAAGGCAGACATGGGGGGAGATGGGAAGATGTAGCGAGTGGTGGGGTCACGTTGGAGGTGGCGAAACTGACGAAGGATCACTTGTTGTATGTGACGGCTGGTGGGGTGAAAGGTGAGGACTAGGGGGACTCTGCCCTTGTTGTGAGTGGGAGGATGGGGAGAGAGAGCAGTGTTGCGGGGTATGGCAGAGACCCTGGTGCGAGCCTATGGTGGAGGAGGGGAACCCCCGTTCCCTGAAGAATGAGGACATTTCGGATGCCCTGGTGTAGAACGCCTCATCCTGGGAGCAGATGCGGCGTAGACGGAGGAATTGGGAGTGGGGGATGGAGTCCTTACAGGAAGCAGGGTGGGAAGAAGTGTAGTCCAGATAGCCATGGGAGTCGGTAGGTTTGTAGTGGATGTCGGTAAGGAGTCTATCACCTGCGATGGAGATAGTGAGGTCAAGGAATGGTAGGGAAGTGTCGGAAATGGTCCAGGTGTATTTGAGTGCCGGATGGAAGTTGGTGGTGAAGCGGATGAAGTCAGTCAGTTGTGTGTGGGTGCAGGATCTGGCACCAAAACAATCATCGATGTAGCGGAGGTAGAGGTCGGGGATGGGGCCCTGGTACGCATTGAACAAGGATTGTTCTACGTACCCGACAAAGAGGCAGGCGTAGCTGGGGCCCATGCGTGTGCCCATAGCTACGCCTTGTATTTGGAGGAAATAGGAGGAGTCAAATGAAAAGTTATTAAGTGTAAGGACCAGCTCCGCTAGGCGGAGGAGGGTGTCAGTGGCCGGGTATAGATTGCTTCTACGTTCGAGGAAAAAACGGAGGGCTTCGAGACCATCCTGGTGGGGGATGGAGGTCTACAATGACTGGACGTCCATGGTGAAGATGAGGGGGTGAGGGCCTAGAGAGTGGGATGCGCGGAGATGACGAAGAGTGTCTGAGGTGTCTTGAACATCGGTAGGGAGGGATTTAACCAAGGGGGATAGGATGGAGTCGAGGTAGGTGGAGATCAGTTCGGTGGGGCACGAACAGGCAGAGACAATGGGTCTACCGGGACAGTCAGGTTTGTGGATTTTGGGGAGAAGGTAAAAGCGGGCTGTGCGGGGCTGGGGAACGATGAAGTTGAAGGCTCGGTCGGGCAGGGCGTGGGAGTGGATGAAGTCGGTGATGGTGCTGGAGATGGTGGCCTGGTGCTCGTCAGTGGGGTCATGGTCCAGGGGTAAGTAGGAGGAGGTGTCCGAGAGTTGGCGCGTGGCCTCAGCTTTGTAGAGATCGACGCGCCAGACTACCACGGCACCTCCCTTGTCGGCGGGTTTGATAACCCAATCTAGGTTGTTGCGGAGTGAGTCGATGGCAGTGCGTTCAAGGGGAGAGAGATTGGAGTGAGACAGGGGAGTGGAGAAGTTGAGGCGGTTGATGTCACGGCGGCAGTTTTGAATAACGCTGACTGACTGTGTGGAGTTTGCACATTCCTCCTGACCACGTATGTTTCTTCTGAGTGCTCCGGCTTTCTCACATGTATCAAAGAATGACATCCACGGAGTACGTCCTACGCTGGTTTCAATTCCCGGAGTGAATTTGTCGAATGGGAGACTCTCGGACATATTGACTTTATCTTGCACTAAACGAAGGATGAGAGGGCATCTTATAGAAATATATAACATTCTTCAGGGACTGGACAGGCTAGATGCAGGAAAACTGTTCCAGATGTTGGGGGAGTCCAGATGCAGGGATCACCGTTTAAGCATAAGGGGTCAGCCATTTCGGACTGAGATGAAGAAGAACGTTTAAATCAAGAGAGTTGTGATCTATGGAATGCTCTGCCACAGAAAGCAGTAGAAGCCAATTCACTGGATGTTTTCCATAGAAACTTAGATTTGGCTCTTATGGCTAACGGAATCAAGGGATATGGGGAAAATGCAGGAACTGGGTACTGATTTTGGATGATCAGCCATGATCATATTGAATGGCGCTGCTGACTCGAATGGCCGAATGGCCTACTACTGCACCTATTTTCTACGTTCCCATGTATCTATATATGTCACGTTATTCCAATGATTATGGATCGATACACTGTGTATGGCTCGATTGCAATCGTGTATTGGCTTTCCACTGGTTAGCATGCATCAAAAGCGTTTCACTGTACTTCGGTACGCGTGACGATAAACTAAACTAACGATGGGCTGGGATAAATTGGAGATAGGGTGCACGTGTTTTGCATTCGTTAGAGTGAGCTAAGAGTGGGCTGTAGCTTCCTTTATTTCGTAGATACTAGTAGCACAGGTGGTGAGAGCAGGTACAAAGGGGGATTGTTCTGGGACACCAGAACCAACAGTTGAGCTTCCCGAGGTGCCGTGGGCCTAACTCACCGGAACACCATTGAAGGGAGGTGCCCACTTGATAATCATCATCATCGCTGAAAACATTAGCGACGCAGTGGTGCTGATTTCTAGCGGGAACAGTGATGGACGCACCACAGATCTCTGTCCTCCAGTTCCTGCAGATTTTCGCCGCTGAAAGGGTAGGATGTTGGTGTGTGCGCTTCATCATCATTCCTTACAATGTATTATGTACGACAGTGATCTCAGCTTCTACTGAAGCGTGGATGGCCGTTGGCTCGCTGGAAGCTCATCCGCCCTTTGACAGGTCTTGTTCTTGGTCCTGCTGGAGGTCCACAGCCCCCCTCCTCACCTAGCAATCCAGGTGGGGGGAGACTGTTTAATCGCCGACTATCCGACCATGGAGCAGGTAGCACGGGATTACATGGTACCCGTGGCGGGTGGGAACTTCCCGCAACCAGACCTTGATAACCCCAATGATATACTTGCATTTACAGGATTAGATTTTTTTGTAAGAGCTAGTTAATATGTAGGTAACTGTTTTTTGAATACTTACTTATTGTACACTTGGTATATTTAATTAGCTAGTTAGATAATACTTTGGCTTTGGGCTTGATTTTCTTCGTTGGGCGCTTAGCCTGGAATTATAGCAAAAGTATTCTGTGTGTTATGTTATATGTTATGTTATACCTCGTGGGATTACTCTGAGATCTTCGGTTTCCTCCCACACTCCAAGGACGTAGAGATATACGGGTTAATTGGCTTGGTGTATGTGTAAATTGTCCCTAGTTTGTGTAGGTTGGTGTTAATTTGCGGAAATCGCTGGTCGGTGCGGATTCCGTGGGCCGAAGGGCCTGTTTCCGCGCTGTATCTCTAAACTAATCTAAACTAATTGTAATTTAACACAACTCCGATTGTTGGTCTTGTCGCCCGCATCTTACAGATGAAGCGTCCATTCTTTCCGTCTCTGGATGCACCAAGTTTCCCACCAACGTCACCTGCCGTTGCATGGTGCAATTCAACTTACCGGTCGACGTCACCTGGGGTTTCCTGAGCCGGACAGTCGGAGGGACCACGATGGAGGGGGACATCCGGACGGAGTCCGTGCGCGAAGGGTCGCTGGTGACCAACACGCTGGTCGTCCTCGGGGAGCACCTAGCGATGGAGGCGGTGAACTGCTCGGTATCCAACCCCCGGGGTCTGCCACCATCGCGGGCGGAATTGAAGGTCGAGCCGGACAACGAGACGGGAGAGGGTAAGGGCCAGGGTTTTCACGTCACGTTTGCGCGACCCGTTTAGTAACGTTTCATGAAGGGCCTGCCGACACGTCATTCCTCTGGAGTTCCGCGTTCTATCCCCACCTCCGCCGCTATGTCTGTCTGTTTGAGTGGAGCTTATCCGTTCTCCATATGAGCGCCTAGGTCTTCCTTCCACGCCCTGGGGTAGTTTAATTCGCTGATGTTCATTGTCCCCATGAACGCGGATGGGTGGCAGGAGTATTTGGAGATTGAGGTGGTGGTGGGGGAGGGATTGGGTAGTAGATGTTCCATCCAGGAGCGTTTGAAATTGCAACGATTTATGGATGCAGTCCAGGCCATCACACAAACCAACCCCCTTCTATTGATTCCATTTATTCCTCACGCTGCCTCGGCAAGGCCAGCAGCATAATCAAGGAAGAGTCGCTCCCTGGTCGCCCTTCTCCCATCAGGCAAAAGCTATAGAAGTGTGAAAACTCACACCACCAAATTCAATGACAATTTCTTCCCAGCTGCAATTCGGCAACCGAATCATTCTACCACAACTAGAGAGCAGTGATGAACTGCCACCTACTTTTTTGATGTCCCTCGGACTATCCTTGACCGGACATTGTTGGCTTTACCTTGCATTAAATGATATTCCCTTATCATATATGAATACACTGTATATGGTTCGATTGTAAGCATGTATTGTATTTTTTCTGCTGACTTGTAAGGACGCAACAAAAATGCTTTTCATTGTACCTTGGTACACGTGACAATAAACTAATCTGAGATGGGAATGCGTGTGAGGAGAGTTTAGAGGAATATGAAGATGACGGGCGACTTACCGAGACCTATCGCTAAACGCGAGAGGCCAAGTGTCAGAGATGAACACAGAAAACTGGCATTAATCACCAGGTCAGGCAGCATCTCTGGAGAAAGGGAATAGGTGGCCTTTCGGGTCGAGACAGTTCAGGCTTCAGACAGTGTCAATGCGGGACTCGCACGAGGCCAGATACTAGTCACATCGACATCTAGTAGGGGCATAGTGCCTTCGACCCATCGAGTCCATGCCAACATTCAACTATCCACTTATGTTAATCCTCCATTTTGTTTAAACCCCCTGGCATCCCCATTAATTTCCTCCCGCACACTGGGGGCGTTTGACAGCGGCGAGTTATCGCCGACCAGCGGGGCTTTGGGACGTGGGGAGGGAACCGAGTGTTTGGATCGATCCCCGGTCGCAGGCGATGTGAGGCAAAGGAATTCCTCACAGCGGCGGATACAAATTACAGAACTACGTGAAAAATGAAAACAGGATTTAAGGCATAGAACAGTTCAACGCGGGAACAGGCCCTTCGGTCCGCAATATCCATGCGGAATGTGATGCCAAATTCAACTAATCTCCTCTGTCTGCACGTGACCGTTATCCATTCACACCATGCACTTCCATGTACCTCTCTAAAATCCTCTTAAACGCCACTATCTTATCTCCTTCCACCGCCAACCGACGGCAGTTCGTTCCACAGAAACATAGATACATAGAAAATATTTGCAGGTCATTCGGCCCGTCGAGCGAGCACTGCCATTCAATATAATCCTAGGTGATCATCCAAAATCGGTACCCGATCCTGCTCTCTCTCCATATCGCTTGATTACGTTCGCTCTAAGAGCTATATCTAACTCGGTTCCATTACTCTCTGAGCCATCGAGACGCACAGCACGGGGAAAGGCCTTTCGGCTTAAATAGTCCATGCGACCAAGGTGCTGCATCTAAGCTAATGCCCTCTGCCCGTATGTGGGCCATATGCCTCCAAACCTTTCCAATCCACGTACCTGGCCAAATGTCTTTTAAATCTTGTTATAGTAACGACCTCAACCACCTTGTCTGGCAGCTCGTCCCATATGCCCACCACCCTTTGTTCGAAAACGGTCCCTGAAATCCCCCCCCCCTTATTTTAAACCTACCTTGGGTTTAAACCCGTCCAGAATAAAAGGTCTGAATATCTACTCCATAGAGTCATAAATTCATTCATACAGCGTGGAAACAGGCTATTCGGCCGAACGTGCCCACAACAGCCAACATGTCCCATGTACAATCGTCCCACCTGCCTGCGTTTGTCCCATATCCCTCTAAACTTGTCCCATCCATGTACATGTCTATATGTTTCTTAAAAGTTGTGATAGTACCTGCATCAAATACCTCCTCCGGCAGCTCGTTCCATACCCCCACCGGTCTTTGCGTGAAAAAAGTCCCCCCACCCCGGTTCATATTTCCCCGGGCGCAGTGGTAGAGTTGCCGCCTTCCAGAGCTTGCAGCGCAGGAGACCTGGGTTCGATCCCGACTACGGGTGCTGTCTGTACGGAATTTGTACGTTCTCCCCGTGACCGCGTAGGTTTTCTCCGAGATCTTCGGTTTCCTCCCACAGTCAAAAGACGTACATGTATGTAGGAAAATTGGCTTGGTAAATGTAAAAAAATGACCCCAGTGTCTATAGGATAGTGTTAATGTGCGGGGATCACTGGTCGGCGCGGACCCCGTGGGCCGGCCTGTTTCCGCGCTCTATCTCTAAAATAAACTAAACTATTAGATCTCGCCCGCCCCATCAATGCCTGAACATTTGATATGTTTTCTGCGCCTCATTACCCAGTCTAATGTTCAACTGCCCAACATTGATCCTCACGTGAATGGGATCGAGGGAGCGTGTTTGCTTTGCCGAGGTCGTTGCCAGCAGAGAGCTTAGACTTTAGACTTTAGAGATACAGCGTGGAAACATACCCTTCGACAGAACGAGTCAGCGCCGACCAGCGATCACCCCGTTCATTTAGCATTACCCTACTACTCATTAGAGACAATGTACCATTTTTTACCGAAGCCAATTAATCTACAAACCTATACGCCTTTGTGATGCGCGACAAACCCGGAGCACCCGGTGAAAATCTCAGAGGGAGAACGTACGCGCTCCGTACTGATAGCACCCGTAGTCAGGATCGAACCCGGGACACTGGCGCTGCAATGCAGCAACTCTACCGCTGCGCCACTGTGCCGTCCAGAAGCTTTTGTTCTAATTGTTGTCTCTTCTCCACCAGCCCCGTGGGGCGAGTGGAAGAATGTTCCAGTCATTCCCTTGGCTGCTGCAGGAGGTGCAGTGCTTCTAATCGTCGTGATGGTCGTGACTTGTTCGTTGGTGAAGAGACGGCGAAGAGCTGACAGGTCAGTACTGGGGTTCCTGGGCAAATAGCGTTGCCTTGAAGTTCATTATCGTCATAAGGTAATACAGCAATAAGTGATAGGAGTAGAATTAGGCTATTCGGTCCATAAAATCTACTCCGCCATTCAACCATGGCCCCCTCCTAACCCCATTCTCCTGCCTTCTCCCCATAATTTCTGAGACCTCTACTAATTAAGAATCTACCTATCTCTGACTTAAAAATATCCACTAATGGTCTCCACAGCCTTCTGTGGCAAAGAAATCCCCAGATTCACTACCCTCTGACTAAATCCATGTCTGCTCATCTCCTTCCTAAAATAATGTCTAATTCTGAGGCTATGACCTCCAGTTGTAGACTCTCCCACTCACGGAACCATCCTCTCCACATCCACTCTATCCAAGCCTTTCACTATTTTGTATGTTTCAATGAGATCCCCCCACATTCTTCAAAACTCCAGCGAGTGCAGGCCCAGTGCCGAACAGCGCTCATCATAAATGTATCTGCTCATTCCTGGGATCATTCTTGTAAAACTCCTCTGGGTCCTCTCCAGAGCCAGCATATTCTTACTCACATAGGGTGCCCCAAATTGCTCACAATATTCCAAATTGGTCTTACCAGCGCCTTATAGAACCTTATCATCACATCCCTGTTTTTTATACTGGCCCACTTGATGTAAATCCGAACATTCAGTTTGCTTCCTTTACTACTGATTCATCTTAGACAATAGACAGTAGACAATATGTGCAGGAGTAGGCCATTTGGACTTCAAGCCAGCACCGCCATTCAATGTGATCATGGCTGATCATCCCCAATCAGTACCCCGTTCCTGCCTTCTCCCCATATCCCCTGACTCCGCTATTTTTAAGAGCCCTATTTAGCTCTCCCTTGAAAGTATCCAGAGAACTTGCCTCCACCGCCCTCTGAGGGCGGTGGAGGCAAGACTCGCCACTCTCTGTGAGAAAAAGTGTTTCCTCGTCTCCGTTCGAAATGGCTTGCTCCTTATTCTTAAACTGTGGCCCCTGGTTCTGGACTCCCCCAACATCGGGCACATGTTTCCTGCCTCTAGTGTGTCCAAGCGCTTAACAATCTTATATGCTTCATTGATATTCCCTCTCATCCTTCTAAACTCCAGAGTGTACAAGCCCCGCTGCTCCATTCTCTCAGCATATGACAGTCCCGCCATCCCGGGAATTAACCTTGTAAACCTACGCTGCACTCCCTCAATAGCAAGAATGTCCTTCCTCAAATTAGGGGACCAAAACTGCACACAATACTCCAGGTGTGGTCTCACTAGGGCTCTGCACAACTGCAGAAGGACCTCTTTGCTCCTATATTCGATTTATCTTGTTATAAAGGCCAACATGCCATTCGCTTTCTTCACTGCCTGCTGTACCTGCATGCTTACTTTCATAGACTGATGTACAATGACCCCCAGATCCCGTTGTACTACCCCTTTCCCCAACTAGCCGCCATTTAGAAAGGAATCTGCCTTCTTGTTTTTGCTACCAAAGTGGATAACCTCACATTTATTCGCATTAAACTGCATCTGCCATGCATCTGCCCACTCACCCAACCTGTCCAATTCACCCTGCATTCTCATAGCATCCTCCTCATAGTTCGCACTGCCACCCAGCTTTGTGTCATCTGCAAATTTGCTAATGTTACTTTGAATCCCTTCATCCAAATCATTGATGTATAATGTAAATAGCTGCGGTCCCAGCACCGAGCCTTGCGGTACCCACTAGTCACTGCCTGCCATTCTGAACGGGACCCGTTAATCCCTACTCTTTGTTTCCTGTCTGCCAACCATTTTTCTATCCATGTCAGCATTCTACCCCCAATACCATGTGCCTTAATTTTGCCCAGTAATTTCCTATGTGGGATCTTATCAAATGTTTTCTGGAAGTCCAGCTACTCTCCAAAGAAAAAACTGATCCTGCACCTTCTGTATTATTCCTAGCAGTCTTACAGATTAACTTTTTGGGAATCTTGCACGAGCACTCCCAAGTCCCTTTGCACCTCCGATTTCAGAATTATCTATCCATTTAGAAAATAGTCTACGCCTTTATTCCTACTACCAAAATGCATGACTCCACACTGCACGATATTCGATCTGCCACCTCTCTACACACTCTCCCAAGCTCTCCCTTCAGCAGAGTCCCTGTTTTCTCTACAATACTTTGCCCCTCCACCTATTTACGCAAATTTATACACAAAGCCTTCAATCTCCACGTGTAAATCATCATTATACAAGTGTATTCGTTCGTATTGAGTTATTATTGCCTCAAGTACTGAGATGCAGTGAAAACATTGTTTGCGTGCCACCCAGTAAAAAAAAAACGATACATGAGTGCAATCAAGTCGTATACAACTACAACAGTTGGTGTGAAGAGAAAACATATGTATTTATATGTACAAAGGGTGGTAGATATATGGAACGAGCTGCAGAAGGAGGGATTCGAGGCAGATCCTGTCACGGCAGTTAAGACCCATCCAAACAAATACTTGGATATGATAGGTTTACAGGGCTATGGGCCAAACGCAGGCAGGTGGGACTAGAGTCGACTAGACTAAGGGGGACCCGTTGGTCCCACTTACTCTAGTCACACACACTCCATCACACACATGCTCACGCCTACAATCTCACACGGGAGGGCTGGTCCCTCAACGTAATATTCCACCTCTCCACCAATTCCAATATTCTGGGCATTCTGGAGCGCTAGTATGGGAGTTGTTGGCCGAATAGACGGGTTTCCAGAGTGCTAGTATGGACATTGTGGGCCGAATGGATTCTTGGACTCGCAGTTGTGTCAGTCACGGCTGGTGGGCTGGCAGGTCAGGCACTCACGACAGGTGGGCTGGCAGGTCAGTCGCTCACGGCAGGTGGGCTGGCAGTTCAGTCACTCACGGCTGGTGGGCTGGCCGTTCACTCACTCATGACTGGTGGGCTGTCAGCTCACTCTCTTACGGCTGGTGGGTTGGCCGTTCAGTCACTCACGGCTGGTGGGCTGGCAGTTCAGTCAATCACGGCTGGTGGGTTGGCAGTTCACTCACTCACGGCTAGTGGGCTGGCAGTTCAGTCACTCACGGCTGGTGGGCTGGCAGTTCACTCACTCATGGCTGGCAGTTCACTCACTCCAAACCATCCAGCCCTTTTACACACATAGACTGGGAAACACATTCTGTAAAAGGGCTGGATGGTTTGGAGTTTGTAAAATGTGTGCAAGATAGTTTTTTGCAGCAATACATAGAGGTACCTACTAGAGAAGGGGCAGTGCTGGACCTCCTGTTAGGAAATGAGACAGGGCAGGTGGCGGAGGTATGCGTCGGGGAGCACTTCGGGTCCAGTGATCACAATACCATTAGTTTCAATATAATTATGGAGAGGGTCAGAACTGGACCTAGGGTTGAGATTTTTGTTTGGAGAAAGGCTAACTTTGAGGAGATGCGAAAGGATTTAAAAGGAGTGAATTGGGACATGTTGTTTTATGGGAAGGATGTAGAAGAAAAACGGAGGACATTTAAGGGTGAAATTTTAAGAGTACAGAATCTTTATGTCCCTGTTCGGTTGAAAGGAAATAGTAAAAAATGGAAAGAGCCATGGTTTTCAAGGGAAATTGGACACTTGGTTCGGAAAAAGAGAGAGATCTGCAATAATTATAGGCAGCATGGAGTAAATGAGGTGCTTGAGGAGTATAAAGAATGTAAAAAGAATATTAAGAAAGAAATTAGAAAAGCTAAAAGAAGATATGAGGTTGCTTTGGCAAGTAAGGTGAAAGTAAATCCAAAGGGTTTCTACAGCTATATTAATAGCAAAAGGATAACAGGGAATATAATTGGTCCATTAGAGAGTCAGAGTGGACAGCTATCTGCAGATCCAAAAGAGATGGGGGAGATATTGAACAATTTATTTTCTTCGGTATTTAGGAAGGAGAAGGATATGGAATTATGTGAGGTAAGGGAAACAAGCAGAGTAGCAATGGAAACTGTGAGATTCAAAGAAGAGGAGGTACGGACACTTTTGAAAAATATGAAAACGGATAAGTCTCCAGGTCCTGACAGGATATTCCCTAGGACATTGAGGGAAGTTAGTGTAGAAATAGCAGGGGCTATGACAGAAATATTTCAAATGTCATTAGAAACGGGAATAGTGCCGGAGGATTGGCGTACTGCGCATGTTGTGCCGTTGTTTAAAAAGGGTTCGAAGAGTAAACCTAGCAATTATAGACCTGTTAGTTTGACGTCAGTGGTGGGCAAATTAATGGAAAGGATACTTAAAGATAATATATATAAGCATCTGGATAAGCAGGGTCTGATTATGAACAGTCAATATGGATTTGTGCCTGGAAGGTCATGCTTGACTAATCTTCTTGAATTTTTCGAAGAGGTTACTAGGGAAATTGATGAGGGTAAAGCAGTGGATGTTGTCCATATGGACTTCAGTAAGGCCTTTGACAAGGTTCCTCATGGATGGTTGGTTAAGAAGATTCAATTGTTGGGTATTAATGGTGGAGTAGCAAGATGGATTCAACAGTGGCTGAATGGGAGATGCCAGAGAGTAATGGTAGATGGCTGTTTGTCAGGTTGGAGGCCGGTGACTAGTGGGGTGCCTCAGGTGTCTGTGTTGGGTCCACTGTTGTTTGTCATGTACATCAATGATCTGGATGATGGTGTGGAAAATTGGATTAGTAAGTATGCAGATGATACTAAGATAGGTGGTGTTGTGCATAATGAAGTCGATTTTCAAAGTCTACAGAGAGATTTAGGCCATTTGGAAGAGTGGGCTGAAAGATGGCAGATGGAGTTTAATGCTGACAAATGTGAGGTGCTACATCTCGGCAGGACAAATCAAAATAGGACGTACACGGTAAATGGTAGCGAATTGAGGAATGCAGTTGAACAGAGGGATCTAGGAATAACTGTGCATAGTTCCCTGAAGGTGGAATCTCATGTAGATAGGGTGGTAAAGAAAGCTTTTGGTGTGCTGGCCTTTATAAATCAGAGCATTCAATATAGAAGTTGGGATGTAATGTTAAAATTGTACAAGGCATTGGTGAGGCCAATTCTGGAGTATGGAGTACAAATTTGGTCGCCTAATTATAGGAAGGATGTCAACAAAATAGAGAGAGTACAGAGGAGATTTACTAGAATGTTGCCTGGGTTTCAGCAACTAAGTTACAGAGAAAGGTTGAACAAGTTAGGTCTTTATTCTTTGGAGCGCAGAAGGTTAAGAGGGGACTTGATAGAGGTCTTTAACATTATGAGCGGGTTAGACAGAGTGGACGTGGATAAGCTTTTCCCATTGAGAGTAGGGAAGATTCAAACAAGGGGACATGACTTGAGAATTAAGGGACAGAAGTTTAGGGGGAACATTAGGGGGAACTTATTTACTCAGAGAGTGGTAGCTGTGTGGAATGAGCTTCCAGTGGAAGTGGTGGAGGCAGGTTCGATGTTATCCTTAAAAATAGATTGGATGGGTATATGGACGGGAAAGGAATGAAGGGTTATGGTCTGAGTGCAGGTAGATGGGACTAGAGGGAAGTATTTATTTTTAATTTAAAAAAAAATTAAAAAACATGTTCGGCACGGACTTGAACGGCCGAGATGGCCTGTTTCCGTGCTGTTATGGTTATATGGTTATATGGTTATATGGTGGTCTGGCAGTTCAGTCACTCACGGCTGGTGGGCTGGCAGTTCAATCATTCACGGCTGGTGGGCTCACACACACACCCTCCATCACACACACACTCGCTCCATCACACACACACACACACTCACACCCACACGCTCCATCTCTCACACACGCACACGCTCCATCTCACACACACACACACACACTCGCTCCATCACACACACGCACACACTCACACCCACACACACACACGCTCCATCTCTCACACATTCACACCCTCCATCTCACACACACACACACACACACACTCACGCACACACGCTCCATCTCTCACACACTAACACCCTCCATCACACACACACTCACACCTACACACACGCACACACCCTCCATCTTTCATACTCACACACACACACCCTCCATCTCACACAGACACACCCTCTATCTCTCACACACACACACACGCACCCTGCATCTCTCACACACACTCACACACACACCCTTCATCTCTCACACTCACACACGCTCACACACACAATCACACACACACTCACGCACACACTCACACACACACAGACTCACACACTCACAGACACACACTTACACACGGGACATATATATATATGATAGTAAAACTCTCTTGAATCTACTCCCGCGGCTGTGCGCGTCTTCTGGACTGAGCGGGACTTCCGGGGTGAACGGGACTTCCGGAGTGAGCGGGACTTCCGGAATGAGCGCGGCCTCTGGATTCAGTCACGGCGTAGACTCACAGTTCATTCAGCACGGACGGCGTAGACTCACAGTTCATTCAGCACGCACGGCGTAGACTCACAGTTCTGGACTCAACTCTCACTCACGGTCTTCCGGGCTGACTGACTCACGTCCGGCCTCCGCGGCTTTATTCTCCTGCCCCCGGAAGGGGCGTTACCTTCATGGTGAATGACAGGCGAGAAGACCAATCTGCAGATCTCATGATTTTTTAAACCTTCATAAATTTCCAATTATTTTACCGATCGGAACAAACCTTGGGGCGCTTGGAGCGGGGGAGAACGGTGAGTAAGATGGTGAAAAAAGCATAGAGATATAGGGTAGCATTTTTGATACAATGTATTTACAACGTAGACCGTAAGTGGTCAAGATGAGAGTTTTAGTAATAGTATAGATAGACAGATAGATAGCGGGTATATCTTTAACATGAGAGGGGAAAGTTGAAAAGAGACTTTTATACACAGAGACTGGTGGGTACTTGGTACTTGGAACGCATGGGGAGGGGGGTGGAGGCGAAAAAGAATGTTGCTTTTAACAATTTTTTTACACAGGCACATAAATATGCAGAGAATGGAGGGATATGTTCATTGATAGTCATATATTCATAGAAGCGTGGAACAGGCTCTTTTTGCCCACACTGGCCAACATGTCCCAGCTACATTAGTCCCACCTGCCCTCTTTGGCCCATATTCCTCCAAACCTGTCGTATCCATGTACCTGTCCAACTGTTTGTTAAATGTTGGGATAGTCCCAGCCTGAACTACCTCCGCTGGCAGCTTGTGCCATAACCCCCAACTCCTTTTGTGTGAAAAAGGTACCGCTCAGATTCCAATTACATCTTTCCCCCTTCACATGAAACCTATGCTCACTTGTCCTCGATTCGCCTACACAGGGCAAGAGACTCTGTGCACCTACCCAAGCTATACCTCTCATGATATTGGTTTATTAATATGACGCGTGTCGGGTTACAGTGAAGAAGTGTTTGTTTGCGAGCTATCAAGTCAAATCAAACAATGAAGTATACAAGTACAACTGTTGGTGCAGAAAGAAAAATACCCGAGGGCAGATATACCGTGATTGTGCGCCACTTTTTACGTTATCGCTACAGCCTTAGCACCCACATGTCTGCAAGAAAACGGGCAGAGGACAAAGTGATAGTGATTGAGGCATGGAGTCATACAGCGTGCAAACAGGCCTCGAGGCCCACTTGCCCGTACCGACCAAAATATTCCTTCTATACTCGTCCCACCTGCTTGCGTTTGTCCCATATCCCTCTCAACCTGTCCTATGCATGTACCTGTCTAAATAGTTCTTAAACGTTGCGATATTACCCGCCTCAACTACCTCACCGCCCCCCCCCCCCGCCCCTCCTCAGGCAGTTAGTTCCATATACCGACATCCCTTTCCGTGAAAACATTACCACAGATGGCGGTGGAAGCGAAGTCAATGAATATTTTTAAGGCAGAGATAGACAGATTCTTGATTAGTACGGGTATCTGGGGTTATGGGGAGAAGGTAGGGAAATGGTGTTGAAGGATAGATCAGCCGTGATTGGGGTGGAATCGACTTGATGGGCCGAATTGCCTAAATCTGCTACTATCACTTCTGTATATGAACTTATGAACATTACAAATGTACTTATTTTTAGATGTTACAGAATTTCATTATACATTTTATGAGGCCGCAGGTTTTTAACGAGATCGTAGGAACGAGGATCCAGGTGAGATGAAAGGAAACGGGAAGCGGGGCTCTGGTATGTTTGAAGGGAGTGCAGAAGTTATGCTTTCGATGAAAGGAAGGAAATAGGTTCAAACCTCACGGTGAACCGAGCGCCCAACTGCTGTAATTTTCGAATGGTTAGACAGCGGTCCAATGAGAATATCCCGCATTGTTCTTCGGGCTCACTTAATATCCTGTGAGCGTCAAAGGCGTGCCGTTGTATGACCTTTTAGGAACAATACATTGAAGGCAAATTCAATGCCAGCATTTATATAAAGTGGACTATAATACCAAAACAGAGATGTAATGCTGAGGCTCTACAAGGCGCTGGTCAGGCCGCATTTGGAGTAATCTGAGCAAATTTGGGCCGCATATCTAAGAAAAGATGTACTTACTGTCTCTGGAGAGCCTCAGAAGGAGACTTACGAGAACGATTCCAGGAAAGAGTGGGTTAGCATGTGATGTGTTTGAGATAGAACTGCAGATGCTGGAAAAATAGAAGTGGGAACAAAATGCTGGAGAAAATTAGCGGGTGAGGCAGCATCTATGGAGATAAGGTATAGGCCAGCATCTATGGAGAGAAGCATATGATGAGCGTTTGACAGCACCGGGCCTCTGTTCGCTGGAGTTTAGAAGTTGAGGGGGATCTCATTGAAACTTACAGAATAATGAAGAGCTTAGAGAGAGTGGATATGGAAAGGATGTTTCCACTGGTGGAGGAGTCTAGGACCAGAGTTCATAGCCTCAGAATTAAAGGGCTCTCTTTTAGAAAGGAGGCGAGCGGGAAGTTTATTAAGAGGGTAGTTAATCTGTGGGGCTCATTGCCCAAGGAGCGGCGTAGGCCAAGTCAGTTGATATTTTGAAGGCAGAGATAGACAAATTCTTGCTTAGAACGGGTGTCAAGGATTATGGGGAGAAGGCAGGAAAATTGGACTAGGAGGCAGAGATCAGCCATGATTGAATGGCGGAGTAGACTTGATGGGCCGAATGGCCTAATTCTTCTCATTTAACATGTGAACTTATGAATACAATTTGATACTGTTTCAGACCATCAGTAAATACAGACGGCAAGATTGAGTTGGACACGTTGAAAGCGATATCAAAGGATGAGAAACGTAAAGATGAAGTCTTCACTGTGGCCAGCGGAGTGAAGGTAACAATGTTCTCCATAAGGGGCAGCGGTAGCGTTGCTGACTCATAGTACCAGAGACGCTGGTTCGATCATGACCACGGGTGCTGTCTGTACGAATTTTGGACATTTTCCCCGTGACCTGCGTGGGTCTTTGCCGGGATCTACGATGTGCTCCCACACTCCAAAGACGTACACGCTTGTAGGCTAACTGGAATGGTAAACAATTCTAACTTTTCGCGAATGTTCCGGTACTTTGGATCCGTCTTCATTTAGGATGACACAAACAATCTTCCTGATGTACTAGATCTGGGATGACGGAGGGACTGAAGGAAATCCACATTAGTGAGGAAATTGTGTTGCGTAGACTGATGGGACTGAAGGCTGATGAATCTTCAGGGCTTGATTGTCTGCATCCCAGGGTACTTAAGGAAGTGGCTCTAGAAATCGTGGGCACATTGGTGAACATTTTCCAATGTTATACAGATTCAGAATCAGTTCCTGTGGATTGGAGGGTAGCCAATGTTATCCCACCTTTTAAGAAAGGCGGAAGAGAGAAAACAGGGAATTATAGACCAGTTAGCCTGACATCGGTGGTGGGGAAGATGCTGGAGTCAATAATAAAAGATGAAATAGCGGCAAATTTAGATAGCAGTAACAGAATTGGTCCGAGTTAGCATGGATTTACGAATAGGAAATCATGCTTGACTAATCTTCTGGAATTTTTTGAGGATGTAACTAGGAAAATGGACAAGGGAGAGCTAGTGGATGTAGTGTACCTGGCTTTTCAGAAAGCATTTGACAAGGTGCCACATAGGAGATTAGTGGGCAAAATCAGGGCACATGGTATTGGGGGTAGAAAGCTGACATGGATAGAAAATTGGTTGGCAGACAGGAAACAAAGTGTAGGGATTAACTGGTCTCTTACAGAATGGCAGGCAGTGACTCGTGAGGGTACCGCAATGCTCGGTGCAGGGACCGCAGCTATTTACAATATATATTAATGATAAAAATGAAGGGATTACAAGTAACATTAGCAAATTTGCAGATGACAAAAAGCTGGGTGGCAGTGTGAACTGTGAGGAGGATGCTATGAGAATGCAGGGTGACTTGGACAGATTGAATGAGTGGGAACATGCATGGCAGACGGAGTTTAATGTGGATAAATGTGAGGTTATCCACGTTGGTAGCAAAAACAGGAAGGCAGATTATTATCTAAATGGTGTCAAGTTGGGTAAAGGGGAAGTGCAACGGAATCTGGGGATCGTTGTTCATCAGTCAATGAAAGTAAGCATGCGGGTACAACAGGCAGCTTAGAAAGCGAATGGCATGTTGGCCTTCACAATAAGAGGAGTTGAGTATAGGAGCAAAGAGGGCCTTCTTCATTTGTACAGGGCTTTAGTGAGACCACACCTGTAGTATTTTCCTTCCTCAAATTTAGAGAGTTTTGGTCTCTAAATTTGAGGAAGAACATTCTTGCTATTGAGAGAGTGCAGCGTAGGTTCAGAAGATGAATTCCCGTGATGGCGGGACTGGCATACGCTGAGAGAGTGGAGCGGCTGGGCTTGTATACTCTGGAATATAGAAGGATGAGAGGGAATCTTATTGAAACATATAAGATTATTAAGGCTTTGGCAGGAAACATGTTGGCACCACCCGGTGGTCCATGCTGTATCTCTAAACTATACTAACCTAAAATTAGTTGGTGTCCCAGGGGATTTGTGGTCACACTATCAATAAAATAAATACGTTCACTTGACTAAAACACAAAGTGCTGAAGTAACGCAGCGCATTAGGCAGAATGTCTGGAGCAAATGAATGTGCGACGTTTTACGTCGGGACCCTTCTTCAGACTTTAACAAAGAAACATAGAAAATAGGTGCAGGGGCAAGCCATTCGGTCCTTCGAACCATCATCGCCATTCAATATGATCGTGGCTGAGCATCCAAAATCAGTATCCCGTTCATGCTTTTCCCCCATACCCCTTGATTCCGTTAGCCCGAAGAGCTAAATCTAATTATCTCTTGAAAACATCCACTGAATTGGCCTCCACTGCCTCTGTGGCAGAGCATTCCAGAGATTCACAACTCTCTGAGTGAAACGTTTTTCCTCATCGCAGTCCTAAATGGCCGACCCGTTCTGCTTAAACTGTGACCTCTGGTTCTGGACGCCCCCAATATGGGGAACATTTTCATGCATTTAGCCTGTCCAATCCCTTAAGAATGTTAGATGTTTCTATAACATCCCCTCTCGTCCGAAATTCCAGTGAATATAAGCCCAGTCGATCCATTCTTTCATTATATGTCAGTCTCGCTATCCCGGGAATTAACCTGGTGAACCTACGCTGCACTCCCTCAATAGCAATCAAGTCCTTCCTCAAATTAGGAGACCGAAACTGCACACCCTACACTACATGTAGTCGCAGCAGGGCCCTGTAAAACTGCAATAGGAGCTACTTGCTCTTAAACTCAAATCCTCTCGCAAGCCTCTTCACTGCCTGCTCCACCTGCATGCTTACTTTGAGTGACTGATGTACAAGGACACCCATGTCTCATTGGATATTAATCTGCATTCCGTAACGTATTGTTCGTCATTAGAGCTTCGACTAGCACACTTCATCCCACCAACTGGAGGTTTTCGAGCGTTCAATTGAGAGCCAAGCAATTGATGAAAGGGAGACAAAAGACAAAATTCACGACTGATGTTGGAAGTCTGAAGAAGGGTCCCCACTCGTAACATCGTCTGACCATTTCCACCCGACTGTCCTTCCAGGCGAGGCAGAGGTTCATTGGCACCTCCTCAAACCTCATCTACTGTATCCGTTGCACTAGGTGTGGACTCCTCCCTATCGGCGAGACTAAGACTGTTTTGCTGAACACCTCCGCTCTGTCCGCCTAGACTTACGCGATCTCGCAGTTGACAAACATTTAAACGCCCCTTTCCCACTCCCATACTGACGTTTCTGTCCTGGACCTCCTCCACTGTCAGAGTAAGGCGACACGAAAATTGGAGGGACAGCACTTCATATTTCGCCAGGGCAGTTTACAACCCAGAGGCATGAATATTGATTTTTCTAACTCCAAGTAATCCCTGCTTTACCTATCCCTCCATCACTCTCCCACCCCACTATCCTGCCAATTTTACCGTTTATATTCCTTCGTTATCACCTCGTCCACAGCCAACAATGGACCATTGTGGACTCCTCAATTCCTGTGTAATCGATGCAGGCTCAGCTTTATTCTGGGCATTGTCATGCCTCCAGTTTTCCTCTCCTCTGACTTTCAGCCTGATGAAGGCACTCGACCCGAAACGTCACCGACTCCTTTTCTCCTGAGGTGCTGCCTAACCCGCTGTTATTCCAGTACTTTGTGTTTAGCGGGTGTAATGGTTTTGATTGGTTTTCATTGAATAAATGTTTTGCTCAGTTTATCGTTACACTGCGGAAACAGGTCCTTCGGTCCATCGAGACCGCGACGGTAAGCGGACCAGCACACCAACGCCATTCTGTACCCATTAGGGACAATTTACAATTGTACCATGCCAATTAGCCCACAAGCCGGAACGTCTTCAGTTTGCTCGAGGAAACCTGAGGCCCTGGAGAAAACCCACGCAGTTCACGGGCAGAATGTACAACAAACTCCGTACAGACAGCACCCGTCGTCAGAATCGAATCTGTGTCTCTGGCGCTGTGAGCCAGCAACGCTACCGCTGCGCCACACTAAAGCGTTTAATAGAACACAATGCTACTCTGCCTAATCCTATTTCTGTTCCAGGGGAAAAAGAAGCAGGCACCGGAAACCAGATCAACCAAGCAAAGGAAACAGTGCGACGATATTTATGAGAATTATAATGAGGAATTTAATTCCGTGTATGCGAATGTGGACTGATGGAGAACTCGTAACAGGGGAGAAGGCGGTCAGAAATCCAATCAGGGCTCCAGGAAACTGCGGGACTTTAGCTCCTGGAAAACAATCTTGAAGGTCATAAGGTCATAAGTAATATGAGCAGAATTAGGCCATTCGGCCCATCAGGTCTACTCCGCTATTCGATAAGGGCTGGTCTATCTCTACATCTTAATCCCATTCTTCTGCCTTCTCCCCCATCACCCCTGACACCCTTACCAACGAAGAATCTATCGATCTCTACCTGAAATATTTCCACTGACTTGGCCTGCACAGCCTTCTGTGCAAAGAATTCTACAGATTCAACACCTTCCGACAAAATAAATTCCTTCTCATCTCCTTCATGAAGGAACCTCCTGTGGACCCTCTCCAGGGCCAGCACATCCTTCCTCCGATATGGTGCCCAAAATCACTCAGCTTGCTATCCTCACAAAAAGCTGGAGTAACTCAGCGGGTCACGAAGCATCTGTGGAGAAAAGGAATAGGTGACGTTTCGGGTCCAGAGTCAAGGGGAAATAGAAACGTGACATATAAAAGGTACACATAACATAGCTGAATGAAAGGTATGCAGAGAGTAAAGACGAGGAGGGAAAGGCGGAACTCACAATGCTCCATTATTGACTGTGACTTAACACGTGGTAGCGCGTTGTACAGACAGTGAAATTCAACAGGACGAAGGTTAAACTAATACGACGATTAGGGTGGGGGAAGGATAGGGAGTGAGGGGATGCACAAATTAGTTACTTGGTTAGAGAAATCAATGGAAGTTAGAGAAACCCATACTGACTTTTCTGTCCTTGGCCTCCTCCACTGACAGAGTGAGGCCAAACGTAAATTGGATGAACAGCAACTCATATTTCGCTTGGGCAGCTTACACCTCAGAGGTATGGATATTGATTTCTCTAACATCAAGTAACCCTAGCATCCCCTCTCTCTCCGTCTCGCCCCCACCCTTGTTGAGCTAATAGTTTCAATGTCGTTCTGTTGAGTTTCACTGTCTAAACAAAATATCCTTATCACTTACTCCACAGCAAACAAAGGAGCATTGTGGGCTCCACCTTTCCTTGATCATAGGTTCTTTTTGCATACATTCCATTCAACTGTTCAATGCGCCTTCTATATATCTCGTCTCCCATTCCCCCGACCCTGAGTCAGAAGAAGGGTCTAGACCGAAAACCTAACGTATTCCTTCCCTCCATAGATATTTACCCTCTGAGTACCCCCTGCATTTTTGTCTACCTTCCAGTATTTTGTATCTATCTTTGTTGAGTATGATGAAGGGTCTCGACCCGAAACGTCACCTATTTCTTTCTTCCAGAGATGCTGCCTGACCGCTGAGCTATTCCAACCTATTGTGTCTATCTTCGGTGCTAACCAGCTTCTACATTACCTTCCTACACACATTATATCCATACAACCGGTTTCCAACTCAAGCCACTTAAACAGTGGCTTAGAGCGGATATTGCTTTGCAAAGTGGTCAGTGTGATATCAGTGTTCTGATCTGGTCCGCGCAGCAGGAACGATATGGGTGCACGGGATAGTGTGTAGGTGGTGATCATTGGCGCGTTGCCTGGTTTGGAACCCTGCAGTTACGAGGAGAAACTGGATAGAGCCACACAACAGGGGACGTGCACGCCGACCAAAATACCGCATTTGAGCTTGTTGCAATTGCCCGCGTTAGGCCCCAATCCCTCAAAACCTTTTCTATCCAGGTACTTTTATTCACATATGTTTGTAATAACGCGGCAATTATTTTGTTAGATACACAGCATGCAAACCGGCTTACGTACTATGTTATCCCACTTTCCCATCCACGGGGCAATTTGCAGATGCCAATTAATCTACCGACCCGCACGTTTTGGGAATGTTGCGGGATACCAGAGCACCCGTGGGAAACCCACGCGGTCACGTGGAGAACCTAATTTTCCGTGGGTACTGAGAAATAAAATCCGTTTGTTCACGATCATCTTTGCGAAAGCAACTTCAATGCAAGCATGTATATCAAGAGGACTGGAATACACAAACAGAAATGTAATGCTGAGGCTCCATAAGGCGCATGTCAGACCGTATTTGGAGTACTGTGAGCAAATTCTGGGCCCCATATCTGAGGATGGATGTGCTGGCTCTGGAGAGGGTCCAGGGGATGTTTATAGAATGATGCCAGGGTCGAGTGGGTTAGCACATGATGAGCGTTTGACAGCACTGGGCCTCTACTCGCTGGAGTTGAGAAGGTTGAGGGGTCCTCATTGAAACTTACAGAATAATGAAAGGCATCGATAGAGTAGATGTGGAAAAGGTGTTTCCACTGGCGGGCAAGTCTAGTACCAGGGGACATAGCCTCAGAAATAAAAGGCGCTCGTTTGGAAAGGAGGTGAGGTGGGTAGTTAATCTTTGGAATTCATTGCCACAGAGGGCTGTAGAGGCCAAGTCAGTGGATAGTTTTAAAGGAGAGATAGACAAATTCTTGATTAGTACGGGTGTCAAGGTTTATAGAGAAAACGCTGGAAAATGGGAATTGGAGGCAGACATCAGCCATGATAGAATGGCAGAGTAGACTAGATGGGCCGAATTGCCTAATTCTATTCATATGAATTGTGAACTCGTAAACTGTCTCCAATTCAGTACATTCTTGGTGAACCTCTTCTGACCTCTCCCCAAAGGCTGCACATCCTATTTGTAAGTGTTCGTTGCAGAATTGCATCTTATCCTCTAAATATGATCTAAGCAAGTTTTATATATCCTGCTTCCGGTATTTTACATACCCAGTGCCTAACTGATGGCAGCATGCATACCCATATGGGCTGCACAGCGCCAGAGACCCGGGTTCGATCCTGACTACGGGTGCTGTCTGTATGGAGTTTGTACCTTATCCTCTTGACCGCGTGCGTTTTCTCCGGGTGCTCCTGTTTCCTTCCACACTCCAAACACGGTGTTGGATAGTGCTAATGTGCGGAGTGATCACTGGTTGGCGCGGACTCTGAGAGGCGGAGGGCCTGGTTCCGCGCTGTATCTCTAAAACTAAATATAAATAGGGCGTCTTTACCAACCTATGATTTGTATTGTCACTTGCAGGGAATTTCTGATTATCTTTATGGTGAAAATGCCACTTGCACTTTTCTGTAAAATGAATGTTTGAACTTTCTTTAATATATGATATAAAGTGTGTGCAAAAAGGCGGCTTCTTACTTATTGTTACTGCGATCAACATTCACTCTTTTGAATGGAGGGGCAAGCTAAGTATTTCCGGGCAGGAAAGGCTGCTGGCCTGAAAGGAACAGCTCATGTTAACTGCCGGCGGGCGGATGTGGGCGCAGGTTTACAGAGATCCCGAGAAACATTGGCGAGGTCCAGCGAGGGAAACATTGGTAAGGCGCTCATACGGTCACAAATCCATACAACAAGGAAGTGGACTTCCCATGCCGACCAAGTTGTCATATTGCGCGAGTCTTATTTGCCTGCAATTAGTCCTTATCACTCTCAATCTTTCCTATTCATACATCAGTTAAATTGTCTTGTACTCCTCAGGTTAGAGTTATAGGGTGAGGGTGTGATTCGGTGTGGAAACAGGGCCTTCGGCCCAACTTGCTCACACCGGCCAACATGTCCCAGCTACACTTGTCCCACCTGCCACCATTTGGTCCATATCCCTCTATACCTGCTCTATCCATGTGCATGTCTAACTGCTTCTTAAATGTCAAATCCCTGCCTCAACTACCTCTGGCAGCTTGTTCCATACATCCACCATCATTTGTGTAAAAATGTTACCCATTAGATTCCTATTAAATGTTTTCTCCTTCATCTTAAACTGATGTCCTCTGGTCCTCGTTTAACTTACTCTTAGCAAGAGACTGTGCAACTACTCGATCTTTTCCTTTAATGGTCTTATACACCATTATAAGATCACCCCTCATCCTCCAGCGCTCCAAGATATTGAGCCCCAGCTCTCACAATCTCTGCATATTACTCACACCATCTTGTCCTGGCAACATTCTCGTGAATCTTCTCTGTACCCGTTCCAGCTTGACAACATATTCCGATAACAAAATGCCCAGAACCCAGAACTGAACACAATATTCTAAATGTGACCTCACCAACGTCTTATAGAACGGCAACATGACTTACCAACTTCTTTACTACACCGTTCATAGTACATTGTCTCCCTCTCACCTCCAACGTGTGTCCTCCAGTTATTTAACCGCAACCCTGGGGAAAGAGTACCATTCGTATCTATCCTCTCTATATTCCCCTAGTGATTTTAAGGACATGTTCATGGGGCTGAGCTTCTATTTTAGAGGACGTGACCTATCTCTTTCGGGGGAGCTTTCTGATAGTGCGCTAAAGAATGGTCTCGAACCAAAATGTAACCTATTCCTCTCCTTAAGAGATGCTGGCGAATCCGCTAAGTTACTCCAGCTTTTTGTGTCTATCTTTGGCAATTGAAGAGTTGAGTTCAGTTGAGTTGAGTTTGGTTTATGTCAAATGGACCGAGGTACAGTGAAAAGCGTGAAGACCAGTCAGCGGAAAAACAATATATGATTACAGTCGAACCATCCACATTGACCAATACATGACAAAGGGAATTACGTGAATAACGTTTAGTGCAAGATAAAGCCAGTAAAGTCCGATCAAAGATAGTCCGATGGTCTATAATGAGGGAGATGGCAGTTCAGGACTGCGCTCTAGTTGTTGGTAGGATGGTTCATTTGTCAGATAACAGCTGGGATGAAATTATCCCTCAATCTGGAGATGTACTTTTTCGCACTTCTGTGCCTATTGTCCAATGGGAGAGGGGAAAAGAGAGATTGGCCAGGCGCGCTTTGCCATGAATTATGCTGGTTTGACAGAAAGGTTGTTGCTTCGACGCCAGTTTTTGAGATATACGCCCAAATACGGACATTTTACGGACAAATAAAAACAACGGGGCCTTTTCGGATGGATGGGGAATCTCCCAATGGATGAGCTCGTTACCAATGGGCGAAGTCTATCCCAGCGGAAGAGAGTTCGAGATGTTTGGATCCTGCTGGGTGTCTTTCAGTCAATTAGTCACATCAAATGACTTAATCGAAACAATTGGGGGCGAGAACTGTCATCGTGGCCTTGCTTGTGCTCAGGCGGTGTGTCACACTCTATTGGGTTAAAGCCGGAGCTGGTTCGAGAGCGGGACTGAGGATAATGTGGAAGCTCCTCACAATTTGTGAAGTTGTGAACCCCGATGCTAATTGAGCCACACTGACCTGGGTCAATGGGTAACTATCGGGGATTCGGAGCCCAGGGCGATTTCCTCAACGTGACGCAGTCAGAGGGTAGGAACCTGGACAGATTTAGCGCACCCAGCCCTCGCCTACTAGCCATTGAGGAAAACAGGGAGCTTTGTTGTTTTCCACGAACGAAAATAAATACTGAGAAATCGCAAAAAACCCGAACCTGTGTTGGCTCTGACTCACAGAAACCAGTTTGGGCTTCTGTATGTTTCGGCAATAGCAAGCTTGTATTCCATTATCAGAGTTGCCATATTTAGCTGTGTTGCCAACTTCAAAGATCACTGGACTTAGAGCATAGAACAATAGATCACAGGAACAGGCCCGCCGGCTAGCTCTGTGCCAAGGTGTACTAATCCTCCGCCCTCCATTCCCAATATATTCCCGTGCCTATCCAAAACTTACTTAAATCTCCCCGGTCTCTACACTCCAGCAAAAATCGACCCAGCCGCTCCAGTCTCTCGTCATAACTGTTTCACTCCAGGTAACTTTAGACTTTAGAGGTACAGGGCGGAACAGGTCCATAGAGTCATAGTCATGGAGTGATACAGGATGGAAACAGGCCCTTCGGCCCATCTTACCCTCACCGGCCAACATGTCCCAGTTACACTAGCCCTACTTGCCAACATTTGGCCAATATCCCTCCAAATCTGCCCTGTCCAAGCAAATCGTGTCCTTCGACCCATTGAGTCCGCGCCGATTAGCGACCACCTCGTACATTAGATCTACCCTACACACTTTTGACAATTTTACAATTTTACCGAAGCTAATGAAACCACGAACCTGTACGTCTTTGGGACGTGGTGGGAAACCGGACCACCCAGGAAATACCCACGCAGGTCACGGGGAGAACCTACAAACTCCGTACACTCAGCACGCATAGTCAGGAACGAACCCGCTTCTCTGGCGCTGTAAGGCAGCAACAGTAACTGTCCACTATCGCCGTACCGCCCTAACATCCCCGTGATTCTTCTCCGAACATATAACATGGAGCACTACAGCACAGGAGCAGACCCTTCGGCCCACAATTGCTCTGCCGAATATGTGGCAAAGTTAAGCTTGCAATACCTCCATTGTCTGGAAGTGATCCATAACTTTTCATTCCCTGCAATTCCCTGTGCTATGAATAAGCCTCTTGAACGCTTCTATCCTATATCGTTCCAGGCACCCATCGCCCTCCGGGTGTCCCGTGCATTTCATTTAATCCTTGCACCTCTCTCCTTAAAGCCAAGCCCTCTCTTCTTTGACATTGCGCCCTGGCAAGACCTTATTCTAGCACATGTGCCTGTGATGCCCCTGCAAGCGAGATGTTCGATGTAGCTGGACCACGCCGTTCATGTGCAGGTGACAATAAACTTGACTATATTTGACTGTAGAGTAGCGAATGCACAATATGCCCATTTGGTCCTAATGTTGTACCATGACATTTACGACGATGTTGCCAGGGCACGATGGTGTGAGCTGGAGCGGGAGGTTGAGCGGGTTGAGACTCTATTCCCTGGAGCGCAGAAGGATGACGGCTGATCTTATAGATGTATATAAAATCATGAGAGGAATAGATCGGGTTAACGCACAGAGTCTCTTGCCTAGATTAGGGAAATCGAAGATCGGGGACATAGGTTAAGGGGGAAAGACTTAATAAGTATCTGAGGGGTATCTTTTGCGCACAAAAGGTGGTGGGTGTATGGAACATGCATACGGGGAGGTAGTTGAGGCAGGGACTATCGTTTGGACAAAAGAAACGTTTGGACAAGTACATGGAAAGGGCTGGTTTATGTGGACATGGGCTAAGTGGCGGCAGGTGTGAGAGGTGTACATGAAACATGTTGGTCAGTCTGGGCATGGAGGGCCGAAGGGCCTGTTTCCACGCTGTATTTATCAGTATTTATTCTGTTACTCTATGATTCCATGGCTCTGTGACATCCGTACTACTTCATGAGCCATAGCTGATGAAGTCAAACCATTCCACCCACCTTCGCAATCACCCACTCTAACGGCATGTTTTGTGTGGCAGGGGTGTTAGAGGAAGGGGTGGACTATGTCTGATACGGTTTCCCTGGCGATAAAGGAAGTTGTGCGGCCGTGAAAGCGAGTGGTGGTTAATACCTTAACAACGGCAAGAGGTGAAACGGAAGCAACTGTGGCTGAACAAAGCACAGGAGACCGATACAGTACATCCATATAAAGATGAACCGATCTCTCCAAGGTTTGCATTGTTCACAGATACGAGACAGTCTGGGCATGGACTGGCCAACAGTAAATGGAAATCCACACATGTAGATTCTAGAACATGCTCAGTACTTACAATTAAGGGATCCACCGTCAAACCTTTTCACAAACCCCTCGACAGGCTGTACATATCCCGTGAAGAATGTTCCCTTGTCACCTCAACACAAAGTGCTGGAGGAACTCAGCGGGTCAGCAGTATATGGGGATGGAATGTATCGGTGATGTTTCGAGTATGGAGTCCGCTTCAGACTGAGATATTGGGTCAATTTGACTTATGGCAATCAGAGTTTAAACATAGAAACATAGAAACATAGAAATTAGGTGCAGGAGTAGGCCATTCGGCCCTTCGAGCCTGCACCGCCATTCAATATGATCATGGCTGATCATCCAACTCAGTATCCCGTACCTGCCTTCTCTCCATACCCTCTGATCCCTTTAGCCACAGGGGCCACATCTAACTCCCTCTTAAATATAGCCAATGAACTGGCCTCGACTACCCTCTGTGGCAGAGAGTTCCAGAGAATCACCACTCTCTGTGTGAAAAAAGTTCTTCTCATCTCGGTTTTAAAGGATTTCCCCCTTATCCTTAAGCTGTGACCCCTTGTCCTGGACTTCCCCAACATCGGGAGCAATCTTCATGCATCTAGCCTGTCCAACCCCTTAAGAATGTTGTAAGTTTCTATAAGATCCCCTCTCAATCTCCTAAATTCTAGAGAGTATAAACCAAGTCTATCCAGTCTTTCTTCATAAGACAGTCCTGACATCCCAGGAATCAGTCTGGTGAACCTTCTCTGCACTCCCTCTATGGCAATAATGTCCTTCCTCAGATTTGGAGACCAAAACTGTACGCAATACTCCAGGTGTGGTCTCACCAAGACCCTGTACGACTGCAGTAGAACCTCCCTGCTCCTATACTCAAATCCTTTTGCTATGAAAGCTAACATACCATTCGCTTTCTTCACTGCCTGCTGCACCTGCATGCCTACTTTCAATGACTGGTGTACCATGACACCCAGGTCTCGCTGCATCTCCCCTTTTCCTAGTCGGCCACCATTTAGATAATAGTCTGCTTTCCTGTTTTTGCCACCAAAATGGATAACCTCACATTTATCCACATTATACTGCTTCTGCCAAACATTTGCCCACTCACCCAGCCTATCCAAGTCACCTTGCAGTCTCCTAGCATCCTCCTCACAGCTAACACTGCCCCCCAGCTTAGTGTCATCCGCAAACTTAGAGATATTGCCTTCAATTCCCTCATCCAGGTCATTAATATATATTGTAAATAGCTGGGGTCCCAGCACTGAGCCTTGCGGTAGCCCACTAGTCACTGCCTGCCATTGTGAAAAGGACCCGTTTACTCCTACTCTTTGCTTCCTGTTTGCCAGCCAGTTCTCTATCCGCATCAATACTGAACCCCCAATGCCATGTGCTTTAAGTTTGTATACTATGTAAAATCACAGGATGGAATCCTCTTCCTTAAACATATCCACTGACTTGGCCTCCACAGCCCTCTGTGGCAATGAATTCCACAATTTAACTACCCTCTGATTAAAGAAGTTCCTGCTCGCCATGTTTCTAAAAGAGCGCCCTTTAATTCTGAAGCTATGACCTCTGGTCTAGACTTCCCCACCAGTAGAAAGATCTTACCCACATCCACTCTATCGATGCCTTTCATTATTCTGTATGTTTCAATGAGGTTCCCCCCCTAAATATTCTAAACTCCAGCGAATACAGGCCTGTAAATCCCTTGATGGTGGGGAGGGTAGTACCCATCCGTGATGCACTGGGCAGAGTTCACAACTTCCAAGTTCTGTGACTCCGGGTTGGTCTGAGCTGCGTGCGCGCGCTTGTGTCGGGGGGGGGGGGGAGGGGGGGGGATTGCGGGGAGGCAGCTCGGAATCCAGCTTGTATTCAACACGTTGCCAGTCAATGTTGTCAGCAAAATCTTCCTTTCCGGCGCTTTGGATTTACTCTGCATACCACGTGTTAATGTGGGGGAAGCATGTCTGGTACCCGCTTATAATTATAGAGTTATAGAGTTATTCAGTCTTACAACGTGGAAACAGGCCCTTTGGCCCAACTTGCCCACACGGGCCAACACGTTCCATATGCACTTGTCCTACCTGCCTGCATTTTGCCCATATCCCTCTGAACCTGTCCTATCCATGTACCAGCCTAAATTGTTCTTACACGTTGCGATCTTACCTTCCTCAACTACCTCCTCCGGCAGCTCGTTCCGCATGCTTACCAACCTTTGCCTGAAACATTTACCCGTCAGTTTCCTATTAAATCTCACCCCCCTCCCCTCACCTAAACTTATTTATTCTGGTTCTCGATTCCCCTACTCTGAGTAAGAAACTCTGTGCGTCTGCCGGATCTGTTCTTCTCATAATCTTTACACCGATCTATTCCTCTCATGATTTTGTAGATTTTTCTGGGAGTATTTTACGGCCAAGAACAATCATTTAAAATTAAGTGAGTTGTTTTCTCTCGGTTGTTAACTCTGCATGTCTTTGGCCCATTTCCCCAGTAGGTGTAGCGTGCGGTCTTTGATTCGTTGCGAGGAAGAAGAGCTGGGTCTTTGATTTGGAAAGTTTACCGACGGTCGGCGGAGTTGAGGTAACAATCGGATCGATCATGATCTTAGTAATTGGCAGCAGAAATCTCAAAATAGTTGTACAAGACTTTGGCGATGCCGGCATTGGAGTATTGTGTTCAATTTTGCTTATCCTGCCACGGGAAGGACGTAATTAAGGTGGAATTTCATTGTCCTATCTGGGACACATGATAATAAACTCTCTTGACTTGACTCTCTTGAGTTGACTTGACTTGATTTGTCTTCAAAGTGCCCAGATACGACGCTGGAATATGTTGGTAGACAAAAATGCTGGAGAAATTCAGCGGGTGCAGCAGCATCTATGGAGCGAAGGAAATAGGCAACGTTTCGGGCCGAATCCCTTCTTCAAACGCTTTGTTCACAGTGCCCATGCCGTATAGGATGCCGATACGAACTCACATCTACCTGCTCATAATCCATACCTGATCATAATTCTGATCATAATTCATACTTCCAGTCTGAAGAAGGGTTTCGAAACTAAACTAAACTAAACTTATCTAAACTAAACTAATCTAAACTAATCTAAACGAAACTATATTAAACTAAACTAAACTAAATGTGTGTCCCTCGTTTATTCTCTCTGCACTTTCTGGTTGATGGAGTTAGCCCAGGTTCCTGCTCTCTATCGTTACTCTGGGGGACTCTGGATAAAGTAGCTTAATTTACGGCTCATATGTTTGCTCAGTGAGCCTAGAAATCGTTTGATTAATCAGACAGATTACTCACCCTGATAATTACTTAGTCACCACGAGCCTCCGCAGGAATCAGCCCAGGTTCCTGCTTCAAACGAATTCTCAGGAAGCTGAATCGTTGAGGAGGTAATCAGTCAAAATGTATTACACAATTTCTAATAAGCTAGGATGGGTTGAGGTTAATTATGATCCGTTGGCAATGAAGGCAGGGAGGGCAGTTACCAGGTTATAGTTTGTACGGACAGGAAGGTTATGGTCCAACTCTTCGTCATAGACGCATAGAGTCCAAACTTGTGGATTCCTTTTCCCCTTCACCTTGAACCTATGCCCTCTGGTCATCGATCCGATTTATTACGCTCATGATTTTGTACATCTCTAGGAGATCTCCTCTCATCCTCCTACGCTCCATGGAATAGCGGCCCAGCCTACTCAACCTCTCCCTATGGCTCACATCCTCTAGTCCTGGCAACATCCTCGTATCTCTCTTCTGAACCCTTTCAAGCTTGACAATATATTTCCTATAACATGGAGCCCAGAACTGAACGCAATATTCTAAATGCGGTCTCACCAACGTCTTATGCAACTGCAAAGACCTCCCAACTTCTATATTCAATACGCTGACTGATGAACGCAAAGTCTTTTTGACCACGTTATCTACCTGCGACTCGACCTTCATGGAACCATGCACTTGTACTCCTCGATCCCTCTGCTCTACAACACTACCGAGAGGCCTGCCATTTACTGTGTAGGTCCTGCCCTTATTCGACGTCCCAAAATGCAACACCACACACTTCTCTGTATTAAATTCCATCAACCATTCCTCCGCCCACCTGGCCAATCGATCCAGATCCTGCTGCAAAAGTTCACAACCATCTTCACTATCTGCAAAGCAACTAACATTTGTGTCATCAGCAAACTTTCTCGTCTTGCCCTGTATGTTCTCATCCAAATCATTGATGTAGATGACAAACAGTACGGGCCGATAGACAACATCCTATCCGGATGCATCACAACTTGCTTTGCCAACAACTCGGTCTAAGATTGCAAGCAATTGCAAAGAATTGAGTATGTGGCCCAATCCATAACATGGCACAAACTTGCCACCAGACTTCTAACTAAATCCTCACAATGCTTTAAACTTAGTAAATATCTTCCCCTCACTCTACAAATCACAATCCTTGTAAATTGTTATTGACAACCATGATAGTAAGTTATGAATTTCGACACTCGCTGGACTACAGCGAATTGTCCACTGGTTTGAAAAGGAATCGTGTGACAATGGTATGGAACACGGAGACTCAGCTTTCTGAAGACATAATTTTCTCTTCCCTTCAACCCTGAAGGGCCTGGGCTATTTTTGTGCAGTGTACCTATAACCCTTTAACAACGCCCTCAGCTAAGGGAAATATACGCCCCATGCTTCGTTTGTTTCAGAAACGTCAGTTTTCATTCCTCTGAGCTCTGAATTACAGACGTGCAGCCCACGAAAGACATCCTCCCATAAAGGAAACACTTTTCCAGGACACATATTGGCGCATTGTCACCGTACGCCCTCTGTAGGGCACATAAGTGTATAGCAATCGTGGTGCACCCACACTGATCGAAGTTCTTGGCCCTTGATTCTTGGGGACCCTCATGTCGGTGACGTTCTTTTCAAACAGGCTGTTAGCAGCAGGGGTAATTTTGGAGATTGCATCGGATTCATATTATCAAATAAATAGGATAATGCACTGATGACGAAATGCATCCGACTCGCCTCGCTCTATGGCCGCTGTATGTTTGGAAATATAAACGTCAGAGAAAACGTTCAATGGTGAAACCGAAGAGGGTGTTCCAACTATTAACTTGCCTGCGGTAATTTGCTCCGTTGAAGAAGTAGTTCTGATGGAACTATCCCAACATGCGGTACTATCGCATCGTTTACGAGACATTTAGGCAGATGCATTGATAGGACAGTTTTAAAGGTAGACGAGGCAAACGTAGTGCAGATGGACATGTTGGTCAGTGTGGGAAGGTTGGGCCTTAGGGCCTGTTTCGATGTTCTATGACTATGAATCGCGCTCCGTCGTTGCACTTACGCCAGTGTCCCTTCTTTGGTGGGAGATGTGTAAATCTCACTCAGTGCCCCTGCAATCTCATCCACTGCCTCCACAATGGCCTCCGATACATCTCGTGTTCCCTCCATTTCAACACTGGCGTGGGCCTCCTCCTCTGTCAGAGTAAGACCCAACGCAAAGGTTGAGAGTGACGTGGGCCAAACGCACGCATGTGGTACTATGTAAATGGGATATGTTGGTCGGTGTGGGCAAGTTGGGCTGAAGGGTCTGTTCCCACACTGCATGGCTATACGGCTCTACAACTATGATGGCCTTCCACAGCCTTTGCTGCGCTTATCCTTTTAGCTCGTATAAGCTGGTGGTTTAAAAAATGTAACATCTCCAACCTTGCGGCTGACACAAAGCTGGGGCGCGGTGTGAGATGCGAGGAGTGTGTTACGAGGCTGCACGGTGCTTGGATAGGTTTGGCTAGGTTAGAGATAGAGTGTGGAATTAGGCCATTCGGCTCACAGAGTCTGCGTCGACGAGCGACATCCACACAATTACACTATCCCACATACACAGTGGACAATGTATATTTTTACCGAATGCAATTAACCTACAAGCCTGTACGTCTTTGGAGTGAGGGAGGAAACCGGAACACCCGGAGAAAACCGACGCGGGCACGGGGAGAACGTACAAACTCCGTCCAGACAGCATCCGTGGTCAGGATTGAACCCAGGATTCTGGCGCTCTGGCGCTTCAAATGCAGTAACTCTACCGATGCACCACTGTGCGATGATCTTACTTACTTTAACATATTCTCTGAACAGTTTATTGAAAAATGTTCGTGGAAAGAGAAAAAAAACCTGCCAAAACATTGGAAATCTTTCCCGGTTGGTTTGCCAGAAAAACACCCTTCGGCCCATAATGACTGTGGTGGACACGTTGCCAAGATGAACTAATCTCAGCAACTTTCACATAATCCAGATCCCTACATTATTTGCGCTTCCACATGCCTACCGAAAAGTCTGTTCCACATGCCTATACATTCGCACCTTCTTCCACCACCACCCCTGGCAATTACTTCGACGGCAGACAAAAAATGCTGGAGTATCTCGGCGGTACAGGCAGCATCTCTGCAGAGAAGGAATGGGAGACGTTTCGGGTCGAGACCCTCCTTCAGACACTTGAATCATTTAAATTAACATATATGAAAAATAGAGGTAATTAGAGGTTACATAAAATTGACGATTTAAAATGTTTTAAATATCCTGTTACCTAGATTATTTAAAGGAAAATGTATGAAGAAGGGAACAGCTCATGAAATGTTTAATGGCATTGTCAAGAGCAAAGTACGAGAAAGCTCAGAATTGCAACGAATGTAGTTTATTGGATTAGAGTTGTGCGAGTTACAGCGATTGAAGGAAGTAAGAATGAAAGCAAATGGCATACACGTATATCTGCTATAACTGCCGGAAAGGGGTGGTGGTGGTGTGGGAGGCTGTAGGCAAGCGCTGTGTCAGACTGTAGATGGGCATGTTCGGAGAATTTTTGTAACTTTGTCGCCGCCAAAACAAAGCAATTCACTGTACTTAGATATATATGGCAATAATTTATTATTGAATCATTAAATTAAATCATTGAATTTAAGAATCGTTATACTGAACCGGCCGCTTCTTTCTGTTTGAAAACAAATCCGAATATGGATGCAGCACGGCGAAGTGCAATTCCTGGAATCTTGAGTAAGAAACGCATTGCTGCAGGAACTCAACAGACCAGGGAACATTTTGACATTGATAGACGACGTTGCAGACGAATGGGGTAGGTAGGTGGGGGAGGGGGCTACTGGAGTAAGTGGAAGGGACCCGTGGAACATCTGGCAAATGATTCATGGATACAGATGAGGCGGGAGTGATCGGCGGATGGGTGGAGTATGTGAGTTAGGTTGAGGTGTAAAGGAGACAAATGGTGTCACATCCACACAGAGGAGGAGCGACATTTAACACCAGCTAGGGGGCAATGGTTGGATGGGGGCAGGGGGGGGGGAAGAAGGTATATGACAGGCATTGCCGCAATGTACCTCAGCTGTCCAGCTTTCTTTCCCCATCTCTCCTACGTCACTTGTCCGTTCCCTCCACAGACGCCACCAGACAGGTTCAGTTACTGCAGCGCTTTGCGTTGTGTTAAATATAATCCCGAAGAATTATCACAGAAAGATTGCCAACAAATACTTCCTATTGTTGGGACATAGAGTGATATACGCGACCATTGTGAAATGGTAAGTAGGGATGCAAAAGGTTTTCAGAAGTAATTTCCTCAGCTAAAGAATGATGAGAATATAATAATTGCCACCCGGTCTATTTGAAATGACGCATATATAAGCGGAGCGTATATAAATAGATGGAGAAAGAAGCATGTGCCGTGTAAATTGTATGTTATCCTATGCATTTGTTAAGCTATATTGCCTTCTGAAAACACAATCATACCATGGAAGACAAACTTGGAGATATTGTCAAGCTTCAAAGGGTTCAAACAAGATTTACGAGGATGTTGGCAGGCCTAGAAGATCTGAGATATAGGGGGACGTTGAGTAGGCTGGGTCTCTATTCGTTGTTTCGCAATATGATGAGGGGTGATCTTATTGAGGTGTATAAAATCATGCGAGGAACAGATCGAGTAGATGCATAGAATCTCTACCCCAGAGTAGGGGAATCGAGGACCAGAGGACATTGGTTCAAAGTGAGGGGGAAAAGATTTATTAGTAATCCGAGGGGTAACCTTTTCACACAAAGGTTGGTAGGTGTATTGAAAAAGCTACCAGAGGAGGTAGATGAAGCTGGGACTATCCCAACTTTTAAGAAACGGTTAGATAAATACATGCATAGGACAAGTTTGGAGGGATATGGACCAAGCGCAGGCAGGTGGAACTAGTGTCGCTGGGATATGTTGGCCGGTGTGGGCAAGGTGGGCCGAAGGACCTGTTTCCACACTGTGAGTGTATGACCCTATGACTCTATGACATGGCTTCAGAAAGGAGGGAACTGACCATTTAATGCGTCGGTCCGGCTGTGAATATCTATTCAGTTGATCTATTTATTAACGACTTCAATAATTCTGAGAGCCGGATATTTCAAAGCAATCTTGATTTGTGTCCTGAACGTCGCCTGGGTCACCACATAAATGAAAGTGTTTGTGCAACAACTTAAATTCCGCAGCATAAATCCTACGCGTCTGAAAACATATTCCGAATCATTATAATCTGGACCTCTGCTGTTATAATAGAGGAAGTCTATGACGTACAACAGCCACAACATGATGAAGCTGCCAGATATGGTGAAGAGCAGAATCATGGACTTCCTTCTGTTTTTCATTTCCGGGTCGCTACGGCTCTCTCCGTTGTTTTGACCCCTCAGACCCTTCCGCACGCGACTGGCGACCAGAATGTGATGGACCGTCAGAGCGTTGAACAAAATAATCAGAGCGAAAGGAAGCACTGGGGTTAAAGTCTTATCAAACCAAATGAATGCCACCCACCCAAGATCAGTATGGATGGCCGGATTTGGATAGCACCCCCTGGGTACTGCATTGATTGTCACTTGAGGTATTATTGCAAAGTAGAAGGGGATATTTTTCAACCAGAAGACACACCCGGTTATTACCAGGACCAACACTGCGGATTTACACGTGCAGTATTTTGCTTTCAGTTTCTCGCAAGTAATTGCGACAAACCGATCGAAAGTGAAGGTGACCGTGAACCAGACAGAGCAGTCTATGGCCGTGCGTCTCAGGACGCTCCGCACAGTACAAACCGGCGTTATGTCCAGGAAGGTTCCTGGGAAATAGTAATCGCTGATGCGCCATAGTATAACCCCCGTGATGATAAGCAGCAGGTCCGCCGTTGCCATCGCCGTTAGATATCGAGTGGTGCAGGTGGAGAGGCCGCACTTTCCCCTGGACAGGATCACAATCGTCACTAAATTAACTGCAACAAATAAAGGCAAAGAGTAACCATACGGTGGCGCACGGTAGAGTTGCTACCTTACAGCACTTGAGGCGCGGATTCGAGTGGCAGAAGAACCTCTGAATGCGAGCGCTCTCTAAACTGAGTTTTGTGAGTAGATAGCACGCAATAAAAATCTTTTCACTGTACATCGGTACACGATGGAATGAACTAAACTAAACTACATTAAATTAAACTAAACTAAACTAAACTAAACTAAACTAAATTAAACTAAACTAAACTAAGCTGAGCTAAACTGTGATCACATAAAAGTAACGATCATTGGTGATCGCGGACTCGGTGGGCAGAAGAACCTCTTTCCTATATCTCTAAACTAAACATATTTCTCTTGGATGAGCATACACCATCTTGTTTACTGCAAACCTTAAACTATGTTTGGCCCTGGACAAATCCCGGTCTAACGAGCGGATTAATGTCCCAACTCACTCACACTGCCGGAAAGAAGACAACATAAACAACATAATGAAGAATCGCTCACATCGCGGTCGTTTCCTCTTCTCCCCTCTCCCATGGAATAGGCGACACAAAGGCCTGGAAACGTGCTCGATCCAATTCAGGAACACATTCTTCCCCGCTGTTATAAGCCTGTTGAACGAATCTTTGATATGCTCAGATCTAACAATCTACTACCTTGCTACCATTATGCTTTTAAAAACCTACATTTCCTTTGTAGATGCAAAGCTGTATTCTGCACTCGGTTCATGCTCTCTTTTTCATATGGTCATACGGTAATAAATGATCCGCAGATCAGTTACCGGTAGAACTGAACGTAGTAGTCAAGTTGGGGCACTTGCCATTCCTGTCACTCCCATCACCCAGCCCCAAAACGGCTGAAGTCCAGGAAGAAATTCCTACATACAGTCCAGCCACTGTCACAGTCTGTTCAAACAACAAGACTAGCCTTGTGGGAAAAGAAACGCAGTGAAAACCACCACCACGTAAATATGCCAATCCCAACCAAGGAACCACTGCCACCTGGTCACATTTGTGAAGGGAAGACCTGGAAGTTCGGGGGAATGCGACTTTTTCGTGTCGTATCCCCCTTCTCTGCCTCCGTCTGCGCTGAGGCCTAATGGCGGAGCTGGCAGCCTCCAACCTGCGACCGACCCCGAGGCTACGGAGGCAGAGCCAGCCAGGACTTACCAACTAGAGGCTGGCCGTCTTCGGGGCTGAGGCAGCGGTGGCCCGACTTGCTGGTGCGGCGTTCTGGCTTTCGGCGGCGGCCTGGAGCTGATACAGCGGGGTCCGGAGCGGAGACTTCGGGACCCGGAGCTGGGGCAGCGGCCCGGAGCGGAGAGTGCGGGACCCGGAGCTGGGGCGGCGGCCTGGAGCTGGGGCGGTGGCCCGGAGCGGAGACAGCGGGACCCGGAGCGGAGACTGCGGGACCCGGAGCTGGAACGGCGGCCCAGAGCGGAGATTGCGGGACCCGGAGCGGAGACTTCGGGACCCGGAGCTGGGGCGGCGGCCCGGAGCTGATGCTGTGGCGGGCCGTCTCGGAGCGGAGACGGCGTTCCGGCTTTCGGCGACATCACCACGGAGGTCCGCTGGACTGGAGGGCGGCATCTTCGGCCTGGATCGATCGCCTCAGCGCAGAGGGAGAACAACGAGGGAAGAGACGGAGACTATGACTTTGCCTCCATCACAGTGAGGATATGCTTGGTGAACTCACTGTGGTGGATGTTTAATTTGTGTTTATTGTATGTTTTGTTATTATTGGTTCTGTGTATGACTGCAGGCAACATAATTTCGTTCAGACCGAAAGGTCTGAATGACAATAAAGGAATCAAAAAAAAGTCCCTCAATATGCTTCTTGCGGGAATGGGCCAATGCAAAACCAATATGAGCAAATGGGGCAATGCAGATGCGGCAGACAGCGAATGTGAATGTGGAACATCTGCACAATCCATGTCACACCTACTAGGATGCCCACTTTTTGGTGAACAATGCTGCGTGGAAGATCTAGCGGTTTGCGATTTCCAGTCCAGTTTCAGTAAGCTGAGCCAATTTTTCTCATCAACGTTGGCCTATTGACATAACTCGCGACTGTATTTCTAAACTAAACTAATTCCAAGTACATTTTTACTCAGAGTGCTGTGGGTACTTGGAACGGGTGGTGGTGAAGGCAGATCCGATAGAGGCGGTTAAGAGGCAATAGTCATAAAGTCATAGAGTGATACAATGTGGAAACAGGCGCTTCGGCCCAACGTGCCCACACCGGCCAACATGTCCCAGCTACGCTAGTCCACCTGATTGCATTCGGTCCATATCCCTCCAAACATGTCCAATCCATGTACCCGTCTTTCTTCTTAAAGGTTGGGATAGACCCAGCATCAACCACCTCCTCTTGCAGCTTGTTCCATACACCCACCATTCTTTGTGGGAAATATTTACCCCTCAGATTCCTCTTAATTTTTTTAAACTCTTAAACTCTTAAACTCTTAAACTAAGCTAAACTAAACATGGTTGCATGAAATTGAACCGTGTTCAAATCACAGGATTTAACCCTGTGTTAAATTAAGTTTAGTTAGAGATACAGCGCGTGAACAGGTCCTTCGGCCCACCGAGTCCGCGCCGACCAGCGACCACCGCACATTAACAGCATCCTGCACGCAGTAGGGACAATTTACACTTACACCAAGCCAATTACCCTACATACATATACGTCTTTGGAGTGTGGCACGAAACCGAAGGCCTCGGAAAAAACAGCACGCAGGTCACGGGGAGAACGTATGAACTCCACACAGATCATCACGCATGCGGCATCGAATCAGGGTCTCCGGCGCTGCAAGCGCTGTAGCAAGCAACTCTACCGCTGCGCCACTGTGGTCGGCCTTTTTCATTTGCCCTCGTTTTAATTTCTCAGTTTGTACTCCTTCGTGCCAGATTCCGGCAGTAATTTTAAGTTTCCACAGCATTCTACATGCTCTGAACGTTAACAACGAAATGCACAGCGCACATCTGCATTTGGTATAGACTCACAACACTTTTGCGTATCGCACTGACCAAGAAAATGCCAGCAATAAATAAATCTGGAAATACATTTTCACCCAGAGAAAGGAGAGTAGTAAAAGGCTATCAATCTGCACAGCAAAAGGCTATCAATCTGCACAGCAAAAACGACAAGTGATACTTACCTGGAACTCCAACAAATGCAAGAATCGTGTAAAATATTTTCCTGGCAACGTAAAACGCTTCCAACATTTTCATTTCCGCTGCTCGTGGTGCAGGCTACCAGTGTGGAGAGAATTCTGATCTAATGCACTCTTTTATGCATTGCGAGGTATCCATGGGGACGGTGGGATGAACCAATGATCAAGTGAGATATTTTTAAAATTGGAATGAACGCATACAGCCGTCGAAATTAATCAGTACGTCGATGAAGTCCGATTTAATTGGCGAAATTCTAGTTAATTACATTAATGAAACTGGAATTGTTCTTCAACCACCAGCGATGTTTACAACATATCACGTTTCCACCCTGCGCTCGTTCCCAATGCTCTTTGTTTATGTCCGGATTGTGCGTTATTTATTGTTATTAGTATCATAAAGTACAAGACTCGAACATATCCAGCATCAAATCAATAATCCTTGTGAAATCTATATAATGGGCGGGCAACATTTCAAAGAGATTGAACGTTTACTTGAGAGAAAGGTATACAATTCTCAGAAAATTAGATAAGGTGGGTAGACTTAACCATTCTCACAGGACAAAAATAACAACGTTAAGATAAGGGTACGTTTAAAGGAGATGTCCATTCCAAGTACATTTTTACTCAGAGTGCTGTGGGTACTTGGAACGGGTGGTGGTGAAGGCAGATCCGATAGAGGCGGTTAAGAGGCAATAGTCATAAAGTCATAGAGTGATACAATGTGGAAACAGGCGCTTCGGCCCAACGTGCCCACACCGGCCAACATGTCCCAGCTACGCTAGTCCACCTGATTGCATTCGGTCCATATCCCTCCAAACATGTCCAATCCATGTACCCGTCTTTCTTCTTAAAGGTTGGGATAGACCCAGCATCAACCACCTCCTCTTGCAGCTTGTTCCATACACCCACCATTCTTTGTGGGAAATATTTACCCCTCAGATTCCTCTTAATTTTTTCCGCCATCACCGTGAACCTATGTCCTCCGGTCCTCGATAATCACATGGGTATGCAGGGAATGGAGGGATAATGATCAACTGCAGGCAGAAGTATTTAGATTTACTTCATGTCATGATCCGCATCGTCAATGTTGCCCGAATGTTCTGTCCCTGTATTGTACTATTATATGTGGTTTCTATAATTTTGGAAATTATAAGTAAAATGAGTAGGTTATCGTCTCTATAACGTTAGAACTCGCATACTGGGAAAACAGGATGGGAAAATGTCCAACATTGGGTGTTAATTAGATGTGTCCATTTATTTAGCTCTGGCACAGCTAACTTAGATAGAATAACATTGGAGGTTGTAAACCAGCCTGAGAGGAATAAAATACCTAGGAAATGGGTATTTTGTCCATTTAGTAGATATAGGAGAGGGGTGTTGAAAATATCAGTAAACGTGAGTTTAAAGATAATTCTGTGGAAAGACAAAGTGGAAATCAAAGGTCACAGAGACATTGATTAATGATTTCCTATTTTTTGATACACAAGTAACCATTGTGTCTTGAGAATATCAAATGCCCTATTTACTTTGCATTTTTAAACAACTTTTGATTCCCCGAGAGTGCTTCCCGTTGTGCACTATTAAGACCTTTAATAACCCGACTGGTTCACCACTGATCTATGAGCTCTTTTATTTTGTGTCCGTGCCTATCTCAGTAAAGACAAACAGAGGATATGGAAGTAGCACAAAATTCCTTCCTACAATATGTTCTATTTTAAATTCTGTTTTGCAGATGAAACACCGCAAACCGGCCTTGGCATGAAATCTAGAGTCATGGACTCATAGAGTCATAGATTGATACAGTGTGGAAACAGGCCCTTCGGCCAAACTTGCCCACACCGGCCAACATGTTCCAGCTAAACTAGTCCCGCCTGCCCGCGTTTGGTCCATATCTCTCCAAACCTGTCCTATCCATGTACCTGTCCAACTGTTTCGTAACTCAGACCCTCTAGTCCTGCCAACATCCTGGTAAATCTTCTCTGAACTTTGTCAAGCTTGATAATATCTTTCCGATAACATTGTGCCCAGACCTGAACGCAAAACTCTGAATGCGGTCACACCAATGTCTTATACAACTACAACATGACCTCCCAACTTCTGTGCTCAATACTCTGACTGATGTACTCAATACTTCAATCTGAAGAAGGGTTTCGTACCGAAACCTTGCCTATTTCCTTCGCTCCATAGATGCTCCATAGATGCTGCCTCAACCGCTGAATTGCTCCACCATTTTTGTCTACTCAGATGAAGGCCTTTTTGACAACCTTATTTACTTTCGAATCGTCCTTCAAGGAGCCTAGATCCCTCTGCTCAACAATATTCCCCAGAGGCCTCCCATTCACTCATAGGTCCTGCCCAAGTTCGACTTCCCAAAATGCAAACATTACAGCAGGGAAACAGGCCCTTGTGGCAATTGTTAGTCCATGTTAACTAATTGGCATTTGGTCGTTATTCCTACGGCCATTTTGGTATCCATATATATTTATCAAATATCTTCGAAAGGTCGCATTGGTATCCGCTTTTATAGCTTCCTCTGGTAGCTCATTCCAAATAATGACTATCCGCTGAGTAAAAAGATTGCTCCAGACTCACCCCCCCCCCCCTTCCCTAAATCTCTGCCCTCTCACCTTCAACCGAAGTACTCTTGTTTCTGAATACTCTGTCCTTAGAATAGTATTAGGAGCATTACTATTATCCACGTCCCTCTTATGCATAAAACATAAACAAGTTCTGATTGTGGATGATCAGCCATGACCATATTGAATGGCGGTGCTGGCTCGAAGGGCCAAATGGCCTAATCCTGCACCTATTGTCTATTGCCTATTGTCTATTGTTAGCATACAAGAGCAGACATTATATTGGATGTGACCTCGCATTTTGGCCTTTATTTCAAGGAGGTTGAGTTTAAAAACTATTTGGGCCGAGTGAGTCTGAGGTATATTACCGCCTTCGGAACTATTTCAATTTGACGATGTCGGGCAATTATATGGCTGTGTTATTTTCACCTGCATGTTTTAGGCTAATCTACTATTCTTTTGATCCTGTACACCTCACTAAGGTCACCTCACAGGCTCCTACGGTCGTACAGGGAAAAGTCCCATCGCATGGAACTGTCCCCTATAACTCAACCCGGCAAGTGCAGGTATTATTCTGGTGGGTCTCCTTTTCACCCTATCTAACTTAATGATGCTATTCCCAAAGCTGGTGAACAGAACTGCACACGGGACACCGATTAGACAACAGCCCGCTTCTTGATCTCTCATGCTGAAGTTTATAATCTCACGTCTTCCGACAGTAAACTCGATTCGCTGTGTTTTCACACCCTCATTCATTTTATTCCGGACAGACTCATTTACCACATCTCTCCTTATTTTTGTATGAGCTTAGTATTCTCCACTCACATTACCTTAAGGAACAAGTTATTAGCTTGTGTAGTAGCTTTGCAGTCGAAACGTATTGAATGCCATCTGGAAGCGTAAATAAACGACAATAAACATCGATCTCTCTCAGAGGATTTCCCTGTTTCATAAATCCTCATTTGATTTTGTTTTAAACGGATATGCTCTGCTGCAGCTTTGTTAAAAATATGTTTCTAAGTTTTACCATCAGTTGATGTATGGGTAACTGGCCTGTAATTACTTGTTTTCTGCCTATCATGTTTCCTGTGGTGCAAAGATAGAGAGTCATTAGATTATATAGTGTAGTTGCAGGCCCTTAGGTACAACCTGCCCACGTGGACCAACATGCCTCACTCGATTCACCTGCCTGCGTTTGGCCCATATCCTTCTAAACCCATGCTCTCCAAATACCTATCCAAATGTTTCACCAACATTGTGATCGTTCTGCTTTAAGGGTTTCCAATACTCATTGAGTTTTTGCTGTCTTGTAAACTCAAAATTCTCTCATATTGTTTGTTTGATTGATTGAAATGTTCAACATGAAAACGCCACACAGAGTCCAGGTAGATTAAAATAGTAAGATTAAACGATAATTTACCAGTTTGAAGTTTGATCTTTATTTTATGAGGAGTTACGTTGAGGGATTACGTGAAGAAGAGCCCGTCCAGCCGCACACGCGTCAATCTTCAAAGCAGCGGACTGAAAATCACAGACAACAATTACTGAAGTATGATAGTAAGATGCATAAAAACTCGAACTACCAGCTCGATCTTTTATGAGCGTGGGAGCGGAGGGCACGTAATCCCTCAACGTCACTCCTCATAAAATAAAGATCAAACTTCAAACTGGTAAATTCTCGTTTAATCTTAGTATTTTACTCCGGAGTCACGCGAGTGACTACGTGAAGATTTCAAAGCTCTGTGATTTCACGCCGTAGATTCAACTCCAGGCGCTCACTGCATTGATTGACTCTAAATAAGTAAAACAATCAACAATGCACAACCACAACATGGATGCAACCAGTTAATGGTTGATTTATCACCATAATAGTAACCCCTTTATCACAAGAGGAATATTTAATACTTTTTTTTTTTTTTTTTTTTTTTTTTTTTTTAATTTATTAGAAGTACATTACATTACAACCACATACATTAATACTCGTCATTTATATCTTCTTACAATTAATGTACTCCCTTTATTTATTTTTTTACACTGGAAAAAGAAAAGATTGAAAGAGAGAAGAAAGTGAAGGAAAAAGTGCAGGTGTAGAAAAGTGTAGAAAATGTAACAACAAAAAAGGACGAAGACCCTATAAGAGCGAAATTAAAAACAAAAAGAAAAAGAGTTAAGAAATAGGTCCTAAGAAAAGAAAAGAGAAAGAGAAAAAAAGAGAAACAAATGTTTTTTTTGAGCATCACGTAAATAGGACATACCAACTCTTCAACTATCATCCCCCCTTACCTGACCTCAATTTTTTATTTTTTTTTAAGTACTTTTGCACCCTATGTTTGTAATAATTCTATAAATGCAGACCACGTCAGGTGGAAGTGATCTGGTTTACCTGCTAGGAGGAGTCTTATCTCTTCTAGGTGTAATGTTTCAAACATATTTGAAATCCACATATTTATAGTTGGTATTGGAGCCTTCTTCCAAAATTTTAGAATTAGCTTTTTTCCAGTTATTAACCCATAGTCCATTAATTTATTTTGAAACACATTTAGTTCTGGATCATCTTCCGTTATTCCGAAGATAATCCATTCTGCTTTGGGTATCAGTCTTGTTTTAAATAACTTTGTAAAGATTTCAAAAATGTCATTCCAAAATTTTTGAATTTTTGTACAGAAGACAAATGAGTGCGCTATAGTTGCTTCTTGGGATTGACATTTATCACAAATAGATGATACGTTTGGGAAAATTTTATGAATTTTAGTTTTCGAATAATATAATCTATGTAAAATTTTAAATTGTATTAAAGTGTGTCTTACATTAATCGAGCATTTATGCACGTTTAATAAGTATTCATTCCAACTTTCCTTTGAAATTTTAATAGCTAACTCTTGTTCCCAGTCTCTTCTGATACCCTCCGTTGATGGTATTTGTGCATTTAAGATAATATTATACAAATATGATATTAAGTTTGCTGATTCCGCTTTTATCTGCATTGCCTCGTCCAGTACATCTGCTGGGTTATTATAATGATCTTTTGTATATTTTTTCAAATAGTCGCATATTTGAAAGTATTTAAAATATTGATTATTTCCGAGTTTATATTTTATTTGTAATTGTTGAAATGAAAGTAATTTTCCAGTTTCATACAAGTCACCAAGCGTTTTAATTCCTAGTCTATCCCATTGTGTATAAGCTTTATCTATAATAGAAGGACTAAACGAAGGGTTATTGACTATAGGTAATAAAAGTGATAAGTTTCTTAATTTTAAATTTTGTTTTATTTGTTTCCAAATACGGATTGTACTATGAATAATTGGGTTCTTATTATAGTTTATGTTATTCAATTTCATTGGAGAGAGGAGGATCGCTCCAATGTTTCTAGAGGAGCAATCCTCTTTCTCCATTACAATCCAGTCTACTTGCTGGGCGGAGTTATCCATCAGTTGAATCATGTTTTTAATATTTACTGACCAATAATAATACATAAAATTAGGTAGTGCTAGACCCCCCAATACTTTAGGTTTATTCAGATGGGTTTTTTGTATTCTATGTGATTTATAGTCCCATATAAAATTAGTGATATCTGAGTCGAGTTTTTTAAAAAACTTCTTAGGTAAGTATATAGGAATTGATTGAAATAGGTATAAAATTTGTGGTAAAAAGATCATTTTTATTGCGTTTATTCGGCCTATTAAAGACATCGGGAGCGTTTTCCAGAATTTAATTAATGTATTCAGTTTATTAAGTAGGGGGTCAAAATTTGCCCTGAACATACCTTGATATGTTCTGGTAATTTCGATTCCCAAATATTTAAATTTTTCTGTAGCTATTTTAAAAGGGAATTTTAAAAGATGTGTTGAATCTTTCGGTTTTATTGACATAATTTCACTTTTATTCCAATTTATTCTATATCCAGAAAAAGATCCGAAGTCTTCAATTAAATTTAATATATTTGGTATAGTGATTTGAGGTTTTGTAATATACAATAATATATCATCCGCGTATAAAGATATTTTATTATATGAGTCTTTAGTATTATATCCATGAATATCAGGGTGTATTCTAATTTTTTCTGCTAGCGGTTCAATAATGAGAGCAAACAGCTGTGGTGATAATGAGCATCCTTGTCTATTTCCCCTTGATAGTTGAAATTTCGAGGATAATATGTTATTAGTAAGTATTCTAGCTGTAGGTTTGTTATATAGTAACTTAATCCATAAAATAAAATTCTCTCCCAGTTGAAATTTTTGTAATACTTTATCCATATAATTCCATTCTACTTGATCAAATGCTTTTTCAGCATCCAGCGAAATAATTGATAATTCTTGAACTTCAGATTTGTGTGAGTGCATTATGTTGAGTAGACGTCTCATATTATTAGAAGAGTATCTCTTAGGGATAAACCCTGTCTGATCTGGGTTTATTAATTTACTAATGTATTTACTTAATCTTCTAGCTAATGTTTTCGCTAATATTTTTTGATCTGTGTTTAAGAATGCTATAGCTCTATATGAGCCAGGTTCTTCTAAATCTTTATTTTTCTTAGGTATTAATGTAATCGTTGATTCCGCTAATGTATCAGGTAGTATTCGTTTTTTAAAAGCGTATTGGTACATTTTTTGTAATCTTGGTATTATTTTATCATAAAAGCTTTTATAAAATTCATTAGTAAATCCATCAGGGCCTGGTGTTTTTCCATTTTTTAATGAGTTTATTGTATCTTCTAATTCCTTAATTGAGATTTGTGCACCCAGTTTCTCTTGTTCCTTCAGCTCTAACTTTGGAAGATTACAGGTATCCAAGAACTTTGTGATATTATTGGAATCAATTATCGTTTTAGATGTATACAAATTCTCGTAAAATTGCGCAAATCTTTTATTAATATCCTTCGGTGTTGTTAATAATTCCCCTTTATCTGATTTGATCTTTGGTATAGTATGTTCCTTTTCTCGTTTTTTTAGCTGGCGAGCCAAAAGTTTATGCGGTTTATCCCCAAATTCAAAGTGCTCTTGTTTTGTAATTTGAAAAAGTCTTATAAGTTTGGCAGATAATAATTTATTTAATTTAAATTTTAAAATTATTATTTTATTATGTTTATCTATTGATGGATCTTTAGCATTATCTATATCCATTTGTCTAATAAGTTCTTCTAACTGTCTTTGTTCATTCTTATTCTTTTTATTTTGAAAAGCTTGATATGAAATTATAATACCCCTAATGTATGCTTTAAAAGATTCCCAAAGTAAAGTAGGCGATATATCTGAAGTATCATTTGTTTGAAAAAAGACCTCCATTTGTTCTTTTAAATATATACTCGCTTGTGGATCTTTTAAAATTTGAGAGTTAAATCTCCAGAATGAATTATTCTTAGACAATCCTTCCAGTTTTAAAAAGAAAGTTAGTGGAGAATGGTCTGAAATTGAATTTGTATGGTATATTGCATTAGATGTTTGGGGGATTAATTTTGTATCCAGCAGAAAGTAGTCTATACGTGAGTATGTCTTATGTACCATTGAGTAAAACGAATATTCCCTGCCAGTTGGATTCACAATTCTCCAAACATCTGCTATATTAGTGTTATTTATATAGGTATTGAGGAGTTCCCCAGTTTTCGATTTCATATTCCCTCTCTGTTTTTGACTTGATTTATCTAAGTACGGATCTAAAACACAGTTAAAGTCTCCGCCTATTATAACATTTTGATAGTTTGACTCTGCAATTATATTGAAGATTTTATTGAAAAAGTGGGGGTTATCAAAGTTAGGGGCATATATATTTACCAAAGTAAGTGGAGTGTCATGGATTTCTCCATTAACTATTAGGTATCTCCCTTCTATATCTGTTATAATATTCTTTGCTTTAAATGGTATACCTTTTCTTATGATAATTGACGTGCCTCTAGATTTTGAAGTGAATGAAGAGTGGTATGTTTGACCTATCCATTTCGCCCTCAGCCTAACTTGGTCCTGAGGTTTTAGGTGTGTTTCTTGTAGGAAGGTAATGTCAGAATTATACATTTTTAGCTGAGCTAATATCTTACCCCTTTTGATAGGTTCGTTAATACCTCTTATATTCCAACTACAAAATGAGATTCCTCCTAGGTTCTTTTGTGTGGTGTCATGCATTTTGAATAATTATAGTACCTTTGAATCTTGTGGTGCGTCCATGTCCCAGGTCTTTAGGTATTGGGGGAGTTTTTGAATTATTAACTTTTGCTGGTATGTCCATATTACTCTTACCACTAAACACAAAACACAAACAAGTGATTTTATGTGATAAAAAAAAAACTAAAAAAGTGAGGCTACAGTGTCTGATATAGTCGGCACTGTAGCGAGTGACCCACCTGTAGGTGGGAAAAAACCTTGTTTTGACTTCCATTGCGTTGTTACTCAACTAGCTCCGCTCTCTTAGTTAATCATAACATATTAAAATATTAAAACGAGGCCTCACATTCAGATATATAATACAATTTTACCCTGATATTTCCTTATAACATATATATATATATCAGAGTTTAATTATTAAACCAATATTTTTGATTTCAATAAGAATCAACTGTTGGTTGAAGGGGTTAACGAGACGTGCTCCTGGACATAAGCCAGGAGCTCGTTTCTCATCCCCTCCTCCCGCTTATAGACAAGGTTACAATTTATTAAAAATTCATATTAGTATGTTAGTTCATTATTTTTTTTGTTTTTTTTTGTTAGTATTCTAATCTAACCTGCATAACTTTTAAAGTTGTTAATAGGATAAGTTCTTACAATTGGTTATAACATTTTAATCAATAAGCAATTATTTTCTGATTCATATTCCAGCTGTAAAGTTGTTTACACGTTTTGAACAGAAAATGTCCTTGATTCAACATTCCAGAGATAACAGTGTAACTATCCCCAGACAAAACATAGCTGAGAATTATTCGGATCTGCCAAAGCTCCCTTTTATTTCTGTTTTTCAACGATCGTTTGGGCATATTTGAATGCGTCTTCAGGCTTAACAAATGACTTTTCAAGACCATTAAAGGAAATACGCATTTTCGCGGGATAAAACCCCCCAAATCTGACCCCTTCTCTCCCTCTTAAAAGATCTTTAACGTTATCAAATTTGTTTATTTTTTGCACAATTTCATACGGGTAGTCCCTGAATATCTTAATAGTGTCCTTGTCCAGCCGCAATTGTACACCATATTTGATTTTACTCATAACATATTCCAGTTCTGCAGTATCTCGAAATTTCACTATAATATGTCGTGGATAAGCTTTTCCCGCACCAGATCTTTTTCCAAATCTTGGGACACGATGAGCCACTTCAATTTTCGGTTCCTTGGAAAGATTCAACAGTTGTTTCAACAAGCCCATGGCAAATTCACGTACCTGTTCCCCTTATGCCCCCTCTGAAACACCAAGAATTCTCAAATTCTGGCGTCTAGAGCGAGCTTCCAGGTCCAGGCATTTAACTGAGACTTTCTCTAATTGAGTCCCCATTTGTAGTGACGCTTGTTCGTTTTCTCGCCTCATTTGCTCATGTTCTTGCCTCAATTTCGCCATGTCTTCAACCAGTCGAGCCGTATTTTTCTCCAATTCCGTAATTGTGTGCATACTTGCAGCTACTGTTTCAAGTACAGCCGTGAACTTATCCGTAGTAATTACATCCATCTTATCCATTTTCTCTGATAGTCCATCTTTCACCTCATCAATTCGTTTATTCATAATGTCCAGTAAATTCGTCATATTCTTCTGGTTACCAGCATTTAAATCCTTCATCATCTTCTCCATTCCTTCCATCATTTTAGCCGAATTTTCCTTCATTTCCTTCTTATCTTCCACCCTATTATCCGAGATCTCATCTTTCAAATTTTTCATTGATTTCTTCAAGTCATCAAAGTCTTTCTTAGATCTTGTATCCATTTCTGCAGCCACTTCAGAGACTTCAGAGGTAACTTCTGCTTCAAACTTTTACGACAGCTTATTCACTGTTCTCTGAGGGCTCACAGCTGGAGGCAATTTACTCATTTAAAGGGCTTCAAACCACCGTTTAAAACAACGCGTTTAACGATGACGTCATCAGCGCGGTAACCAGAAGCTCCGGTAAAGTTTTTAAAAACAATCCCGATTTTCGGACCCGTTTTACACGATAAATCGTGAAGTTTTTCGGGAGTGGAGCTGGGTGCACGTCTGTTAGTCCAACATGACGCCACCGGAAGTCGGAATATTTAATACTAAATCCAAAAATAACCACCAAATAACCACAGGTATTATAATCTCCTTATGGTAATACTTGTGAATTCTTTCACTTATGCCTGCAGCCACGAGGATATGTTCTATTAGAACATCCAATTCCTTGGCCGTCAAACTTGATGGCGCCCTGGTGAAATACGATTTAAATTTGTCAGTATCCATACCGGCATCAAGCAACACGTGCTTCAGCCATTTTAATCTAAACCGACACTTTCTTATGCAGTTATTTATGGCTAATAAAAATACTCATACTGAACCTCTTTAAGGTTCTGATAGTTTAATCTAACATTGTAAATGTGATACCACACATAGACGTGGATCCGTAGGATATGCTGAAACGCCAACTTACATCCTGTGTTTCCACATAGATACATAGATACATAGATACATAGAAAATAGGTGCAGGAGTAGGCCATTCGGCCCTTCGAGCCTGCACCGCCATTCAATATGATCATGGCTGATCATCCAACTCAGTATCCCGTACCTGCCTTCTCTCCATACCCCCTGATCCCTTTAGCCACAAGGGCCACATCTAACTCCCTCTTAAATATAGCCAATGAACTGGCGTCAACTACCCTCTGTGGCAGAGAGTTCCAGAGATTCACCACTCTCTGTGTGAAAAAGTTTTTCCTCATCTCGGTCTTAAAGGATTTCCCCCTTATCCTTAAGCTGTGACCCCTTGTCCTGGACTTCCCCAACATCGGGACCAATCTTCCTGCATCTAGCCTGTCCAACCCCATAAGAATTTTGTACGTTTCTATAAGATCCCCTCTCAATCTCCTAAATTCTAGCGAGTATAAGCCAAGTCTATCCAGTCTTTCTTCATATGAAAGTCCTGACATCCCAGGAATCAGTCTGGTGAACCTTCTCTGCACTCCCTCTATGGCTATAATGTCCTTCCTCAGATTTGGAGACCAAAACTGTACGCAATACTCCAGGTGTGGTCTCACCAAGACCCTGTACAACTGCAGTAGAACCTCCCTGCTCCTATACTCAAATCCTCTTGCTATGAAGGCCAACATACCATTCGCTTTCTTCACTGCCTGCTGCACCTGCATGTCTACTTTCAATGACTGGTGTACCATGACACCCAGGTCTCGCTGCACCTCCCCATTTCCTAATCGGCCACCATTTAGATAATAGTCTGCCTTCCCGTTTTTGCCACCAAAGTGGATAACCTCACATTTATCCACATTATACTGCATCTGCCAAACATTTGCCCACTCCCCCAGCCTATCCAAGTCACCTTGCAGTCTCCTAGCATCCTCCTCACAGCTAACACTGCCCCCCAGCTTAGTGTCATCCGCAAACTTGGAGATGTTGCTTTCAATTCCCTCGTCCAGATCATTAATATAAATTGTAAATAGCTGGGGTCCCAGCACTGAGCCTTGCGGTACCCCACTAGTCACTGCCTGCCATTGTGAAAAGGACCCGTTTACTCCTACTCTTTGCTTCCTGTTTGCCAGCCAGTTCTCTATCCACATCAATACTGAACCCCCAATACCGTGTGATTTAAGCTACGTAAATCTACTCTGTTTAAGCAATTCGTAGACATAGAACACAATAGTAACTGTGCCTCTTTCCATCATGTCTATTCATACCTTCTGCAATAGTTGCACTCTCTGTGCTTGAACCAGTCCCCTGAGCTTGACTTCCTTAATGGTAATTCAAGCCAAGGTCAGCACTGTAATAGGAGTCCATTAACAAAAAACAATATAACATATCTTTTACATTCCAGATTACTGTATACTTGTGTCTAAGAGGTTTAGAATTAAAATCCTTTCATAAATCTGCAGACCAAATGGTGTAACATTTTATTCTGATTCCTCCATAGATATGCAGTAACGGCACTCCTTGCAGTTTTCATAGCATTATAGCTTGACTGCTAATAAAATAAAGAGTTTACAGAACTCTAACACTACTGATATGTCTATAGTGTGATACGTAATATTCTGCCTAAGCAAAACATATCCCGTTTCCCTATGTAAGAAATGTACTACTTCTGGGTAATATCCCTCCAGATTGCAATAATATCCACAGTACAATCTGATAGTCCTCTTCCGATAAATGTCACTCCTTAAAATCTGTAAATCAACAACCAATATGATTATGTAAAGGATGTGAATCATCAGTTATAGAGTGCACAAACAGATTCTGTTTGGAAATCATAAGAGGCTTTGTGATTATTTTAAACACCTGAGGGTACCATGGTTTTATAGATCCAATCTAGTACCAACAATACTCCCTAAACGGAATCCTGTTTGCTCTTCTGTATATACTGTTAAATTAGAAAAATTGAAAAAATGTATACAAACATTTTACCCCAATGCAGCGAGAAACATCCACCGCTACTGCCCCAGTATCAGGCTCTATAACATATATTTAGGTAATTGGTGGTTAAATCTGGATACAAACAAGTTATCAATCGTGCAACAATATTATTAGATTTCTCACGATCCAACATACATTCTGTATTATCATTGATTTCCCTAACCTTGAGTCTTCAACTATATTGACTCTACCTCATAAGTAGATTGCCAATCAAATATTTCTGGTAAACACCAGATCCAGATCACATTAGCCAGTCTCTTAAACCACTCGAATCATTGACATACGTTCTATTCCGTAGTGTCAATCTATATCTAAACATGCAAACTTTGCATATAACAGCAATAAGCTTTAGGTCATAAATGTTCCTAAAACTTTCATTAATGATCCCTTGTTATTGGATCAAAAGGTACTTTCTCCATATTCCATGTACCTCCACAGCTGAAAATACGTATAAGTATGACCTCAACTTAGAGCACTACCATTAGTGTGTAGCATAATGGAAGATGTTCAGCCAGAATCTCTCCGGAGGCATTTGAGACTCCTGATTTATTAATATTCCAGTAATAACTGCAACAGGCAAATACATGGCCTGGCAAACTTGCCCTAAATTGTATTATCCATTCCTCTATCCATGCTTACGGTAAACTCTGATAATGCAGCAGTCTAAATTCTACAGCTGAAAATAAGCAAAAGTTTGTAAAGTAGGCTTGTTTCCTGCCTAATTGAGGATTGGTGCTCTGTAATGAGCTTATTACAACTGCCAATTAAATGCCTAATTGAGGATTAGTGCTCTATAATGACCTTTATACATTGGTTAATGCTCTATAATGAGCTTTATACATCTTCCACTTAAATGCAGCCTTAATCCGTAATCGGATCACAAATATGTGTTCTCATTTAATAATGAAACCCAAATAATCAATAACTGTGTTTGGAAACTGTTTTGATTTATCTCGATGGTTAACAAATCTCCAAAGTGAGCTTGATTCTAACACTCATGGTTCTGTTGTAGTCCGAATGTTTCCTACATTCAGAATATGGCAATAGACCATTACTTAATGGCCCTGAGTTCTTAGTAAAGCTAATATTAGATCCAACAACCTGTCAAATTGTCTCAAGGCTGAACATTAATACAATACTTTAAATTGCCATAATTGACTTATCCAGCTAAAATTTTAATATCTATTATTACCATACACAGTCACATAGTAAAATGCATATATTTGAAATTGGCTGCATAACATTAACAAATGTTATCAACTGTTTATACTGTACAAAAAAGAGTTTAAATTTGTCAGATTTGGAATAATTCTACACCCACCATCCTTATTTGCTCTCATAACATATTTGGCATTAATTGATGGTAATGGTGAATTGACTTCTTAATCATCTCTTTTTCACAACATTTCATGTTTTATCTGAATCTACATATTCTCTTATTTTGAGGAAAATATGTGTCTGGTTTCAAATACCTTAGTAAGAGAAATCAAATATGGGTAGAACTACATTCTAAACCCCACAATACTGTACAGTATAATATCAAATTGCCATTTTTAGCAAGAATTGTAATCTTCCCCAACTTGTAAGTGTAAAACATTTAATGTGTTTCTTACAGAACCAGACCTCCTCATCAGGGTTTGCCTATGGCAATTGTTATCCCCTGATCTTAGTGGAATATTATAACTTCCACATATCTCAGGAGGAGTGCGCCTATAACGCACATATGGGAAAGACAAAATTGATACTTCACTATCCCCAGTCACCACATATTGGTAGGGAAAACTGCCTTCATTTGATCTGTTATTCACACAGGATCATCCTTTTTTTTAGGCTAGATCTTTATAAAAATAGATTAATAGACAATTTAAATATTAGATGGTGTACAGAGCCCGCAAACTTAGGGTATATATTGGGTTTTATAGCACTTTTATAAATACAGTTATTGAAAGTGCGCACTACACATCAGTGCTAATTCAACCTTGTTGTGATATAAACACATGCTCTCCATCCAACCTTTGGTCAAAAAAGGCTTAACGCCTGAGCAGTAATTTCAATACCCTCTCCCCCGCCGAGACTTGCTTATCATGCTCAATACTGCGGGTTTATATTTGTAGACAGCTCATACCTGTTTAGAACCTGCTGGGAGAGTAAGTATTTTATTGACATGGTTTATTTATCTCCCAATGGTTCCCTCATCTTTTTGGAACCACAACTTTGATATATTGTGCCAACTCTGGTCCTATGGCTCTGTATTGGGCACTAGTCCTCATATGGTCCGTTTACTTGAATCTTTATATGAAATAATCCTCCTCATGGAGGAGCGAATTTACATCCTGCTACAGGTATGTCTAGCGCTGGCTCTCCCATAGGACTACGCATAGCAACCCTTCCAGTTGCTCTCCATGCGGGCTCACCTGTACGCCCATCATAGGCAGACCTCTTTCAGGTGCTGCTGGCGCTGGCTCACCTGTAGGCCAACGCTAACATCCAGATATAGTTGGCGCTGGCTCTCCTGTAGACCAACGCATCCTTTAACCAAACATTTGCTCCCACTGGCTCACCTGTAGGCCAGCGCTGAACCGGACTTCCCCAAATACTTCCTACTCTGGCTCTCCCTTAGGCCACTATTGAGCCGGAACTTCTAAAGCACTCCATGCGCTGGCTCTAGGCCAACGCTAAACCTGGAACTCCACGAGGCACTCCCTGCACTGGCCCTGTAGGGACAATGCTAAGCCGGACCTTCCCCAGGCACTTCATACACTGGCCTTCTCTAGGCCAACACTAAGCCCGGACCTTCCCCAGGCACTTCATATGCTGGCTCTCCTTTAGGCCAACGGTAAACCTGGACATTCCCCAGGCATTCCCTGCATTGCCCTACAACTATGTTTTAAATACAACAGACTAGTTACCTGAATCGGGCATTCCCTGCATTGCCTAGTAACTAGGTTTTGAATATAACAGACTAGTTACCTGAATCGGGGATCCTCCGGTCTGACTTCTCTAACGGCCACCTCTATATCTTATGCGCTCTATTGGCGTTAAACGGTAACCGTTTTAAATTGTTTTTAAAGGACGCCCGCTACTCACGGACTCGCGGTCTGTCTGAGTATTCTGCGGTACACCTCTACAAATTTTCTTCATTATGACTTGTGTTTTCACCACTACAAGTCTTTTCAAAATCAACCTGAAAATCATAAGTAAACACTTACCTTCAGGTTTTCACTTACCGGTTTCGAGGAGCTCTGCTCACTCCAAACACATCGGCACTCACGCTATGCGTCTGACGATATGACGCGTGTGCGGCTGGACGGGCGCTTCTTCACGTAGCCACACAGAGTCCACTTAGATTAAAATGCTCTATTACTCTGCATTCTCATCCACTCATTTCATTCCAAGTGTATTTACTGAGGACAATTAACATATCGCGTCTTTTGGATATGGGAGGAAACCGGACCACCCCGGAAAAACGCAGCAGGTCACAGGGAGAACATGCGGACACCACACAGAGAACACCCGAGGTCATGATCGAAGCTGAGTCTTAAGCTCTTTAAGAGAGCAGCTCCATCAGCTCTCCTGTTGTATCGTCCAAAGGTGTGAGCGCTATTCTCCAATGGAACTTTAACTCGAAGATCGTGGGTTAATACCCCGCTCAATGCACATGATGGCCTTCTCTCTGACTGGGTCCTTAATATTTGGTTTCGAGGTAATCATCTCAGAACTCTGAATGAATTGTTCTCCAAGCCAAGCTTGAACAATTTGATTTGTCCAACCGAAATAAAATATAGTTGTGTTACATGTGATATTTTTCCAGAGTTTGAGACAATAACGATATGGGCTAGGTTTAAATAGGAAACATGCTTCTTGCACATGGAGGGTGCTGGGTGCTAGGAATACACTGCCATGGATGATGGGGGAGGCATGTACAATAGTTTCGTTAAAGATGCTTTGAGAAAGGAACGTGGATATGTAGGGAATGGAGGAATACAGATCACGTGTCGGCTGAGGAAATTAGTTTAGAGGCATAGAGTTATATAGTCATAGAGTGAAACAGTGTGGTAACAGGTCCTTCGACCCAAGTTGCCCACACCGGCCAACATAGCCCAGCTACATAAGTCCCACCTGCCTGCGCTTGGTCCATGTCCCTCGAAACCCGCCCTATCCATGTACCTGTCTAACTGTTTCTTAAACGTTGGGATAGTCCCAGACTCAACTACTTCACTTGGTAGCTTGATCGAAACACCCACCACCATTTGTGTGAAAAGTTACCCCTCAGATTCATATTAAATCTTTTCCCCTTCACCTTGAACCTGTGTCCTCTGGTCCTTGATTCCCCAACTCTGGTAAGTGATTCTGTGCATATACCCGATCTGTTCCTCTAATGACTTTATACATTTCTATAAGATCACCCCTCATCCTCATGCGCTCCAAGGAATAGAGACCCAGCCTACTCAACCTCTGCCTTTAGCTTAGACCCTCGAGTCCTGGCAACATCCACGTAAATCTTATCTTAATCCTTTCAAGCTTGACAATATCTGTCCAGTAACACGGTGCCCAGAACTGAATACAATGCTCTAAATGCGCTCTCACCAACGTCTTATATAACTGCAAAACGACTTCCCAACTTCTCAAAATACATTGTTTCCTAGTGCATTTGTCGCATTATCATCCACTTTCGCTTTCCTTATTTACCCGGCGTGTTCTTAAAAATCAAACACAGATTTTCTCTTGAATTCTTCCTCCTATCTCCCTTTATTATTTCTCTGTATTTTCTCAAAACATTCTATGATCTCAAATTATCACCATCTTAGAACGTTAACACTTCACAGACGATGCTTGATTGAGTATGTCACCCATGGTATAGTCATAAAGCCACACGGCATGGAAATAGGCCCAATTCGTCCATGTCGACAAAATGCCCCATCTTTGTCCCATATGCTCGCGTTTGGCCCATATTCTCCTGACCCTTTCCTATTCACGTGCCTGTCCAATTGTCTTTTAAACACTGTTATTGTACCTGCCTCAACGACCTAATTTGGCAGCTCGTTCGATATACCCACCTCTCTTAGAGGAAAATGTTGCCCCTCAGGTTCCTGTTGAATAATTCTCCTCTGATCTTCAACACATATCTTCTGGTTCCGCTGTCCAAAAGCTTATGCATGCACCCTATCTATTCCTTTCATGATTTCCATGGATCTCCAGAAGTCCGGCCTCACGAGTCCAAAGGAATAACGTCCTTGCCTGTCCAGCCTCTCCCTCTAGGTAAGGCCCTCCAATTCTTGGAACATCAGCATGCTGATCTAGAAAGTCATAAAGCGAAACATTGTGGAAACAACCCCTTCGGACCAACGTGCCCACATCGGCCAACGTGTCCCAGCTTCATTACTCCCACCAGCCTGCGCCTGGTCCATATCCCTCCAAACCTGTCCTATCCATGTACCTGTCCAGCTGTTTCTTAAACTTTGGGATAGTACCAGCCTCAACTACCTCAGCTGGCAGCTTGTTCCGAACACCCTCCACCATTTGTGTGGAAAGATTGCCTCTCAGATTCCTATTAAATATTTTACCCTTCACCTAGAACCTATGTCCTCTGGTCCTCGATTCCACTACTCTGGACAAGATACTCTGTGAATCTGTCCGATCTATTTCTCTCATGATTTTATCCACCATCATAAGAGCATCCCTAATCCTCCTGCGCTCTAAGGAATAGAGATGCAGCCTACTCAAGCTCTCCGTATTGCCCCGACCCTCTAGTCCTGACAACCGTGTGCGGACGTGGCGCCGACGGACGAGAAGCCGAACCAAAGAAGTCGAAGCCAAAGGAGCGAATGGAAACGAGGCCGAAGCGCCAAAAAACCGAAAGAGTACGAAGACAAAACGTCAACTAACCGAATGGATGGGACGCCTAAATGCCAACTAACCGAAAGGGCGGGACGCCTAAAAGCCAACTAACCGAAAAGCTGCGTCGCCTAAAAGCAAACTCATCGAATGGCCGCTCTGCCGAAACGCCACCTACCCGAAAGGCGGCGTCGCCTACAAGCCAACGAACCGAATGCCGTTCAACAGAAAAGTCCAATAACGGACATGACGTTGCCTGGGGGCGGGACTTGTCAGCGATTTGTCCAGACCACCGCGTCCATCACATCACTGTGGAGGAATGAACATCGTCCCACACCTGCGCTCCACCCCGACCCACAGCCCGCGAAGGTGGCCGTGGGAGAGTGGGGGCTGTCCCGAGGGATGCGCACCTTCGGCCGCTTACAACTTGGTGCTTGGGTTCAGATTGCCGAGTCACATATGGCTTGTATGGAAAAATGGCTAGCACCCTCCCGTCTCCCCCTTTTTTCTCCCCTCTTCTCTCTCATCCCCCTCTCTTTCTCCATTCTCTCTCTCCCCCCTCTCTCTCTCCTCCTCTCTCACCCCTCTTCTCTCTCTCCCCATCTCCCTCCTTTCTCTCTCTCCCCTTACCTCTCTCCCCCTCCTCTCTCTCCCCCCTCTCTCACCCCCTCTCTCTCCTTCTCTCTCTCCTCTTCTCTCTCCTCCTCTCTCTCCCCCTCCTCTCACTCTCACCCACCTCTCCCTTCTCTCTCTCTCACTTCTCTCTCCCCCTCTCTCTCTCCTCCTCTCTCCCCCGCTTCTCTCTCCCCCTCTCTCTCTCCCTCTCTCTCTCCCTTCTCTCTCCCCCTTCTCTCTCTCCCCCTTCTCTCTCTCCTCCTCTCTCACTCCCCTCCCCTAACCCTAACCCTAACCTTAACCCTAACCCTAACCCTAGCCCTAACCCTAACCTTAACCCTAACACTAATGCTTTTGGTGGGTTACAAAAATGACGTCGAAAAGCTTCTGCGGCAATCGCAGCACGGACGAGTCATAGCCAAAGACCATAGAGCGGATGCACTTATGCACAGCGGCTATGGAACTTGAGAAAACTGGCAGCTGTCCGTGTTAAAATACAGCACCTACCAACATAGAAGGCACTATGAAACCAACTGCCGCAAGCCCTAATTAACTGGTGGCATTATTTGCCTGTCCTAACTGCCTTTGCTTTAGCCGGTGGTCACATCCATTCCACAACAGCTCAACGGTGGATGCGATCTCGCTGGCCCTCCACTCAGCTTTGAACCACTTGGACAACAAAAACTCATATGTCAGGCTGTTATTCATTGATTACAGCTCGGCATTTAACACAATCCTCCCCTCCGAGCTGGTTACCAAACTCGCAGAACTGGGTCTCGGCGCATCCCTCTACAATTGGATCCTCGACTTACTCATACACAGTCCACAGTCTGTTCGTATTGGTGGAAATGTGTCAGCCTCGATAACAATATGCACGGGTGCACCTCAAGGCTGCGTGCTCAGCCCCTTGCTGTAATCAATCTATGCTCATGACTGCGTAGCCGGTTCATTCATTCATTCATTCATTCATTCATTCATTCATTCATTCATTCATTCATTCATAGTGCGAACTCCATCATCAAGTTCGCTGACGACACCACTGTTGTGGGACGTATCACTGATGGGGATGAGTCAGAGTATAGAAGAGAGATCGGATGACTGTCCATATGGTGCCAGCACAATAACCTGGCCCTCAACACCAGCAAAACCAAGCAACTGATTGTGGACTTTGGAAGGAGTAGGATGGGGACCCACAGTCCCGTTTATATCAACGGATCGATGGTTGAAAGGGTCAAGAGCCTCAAATTCCTGGGCGTGCGCATCTCTGAAGATCTTTCCTGGTCCGAGAACACTGATGTAATTATTAAGAAAGCACATCAGCGCCTCTACTTCCTGAGAAGATTACGGAGAGTCGGTTTGTCAAGGAGGACTCTCTCTCTAACTTCTGCAGGTGCAGAGTAGAGAGCATGCTGACCGGTTGCATCGTGTCTTGGTTTAGCAACTTGAGCGCCCTGGAGAGGAAAAGACTACAAAAAGTAGTAAACACTGCCCAGTCCATCATCGGCTCTGACCTCCCTTCCATCGAGGGGATCTATCGCAGCCGCTGCCTCAAAAAGGCTGGCAGTATCATCAAAGACCCACACCATCCTGGCCACACACTCATCTCCCCGCTACCTTCAGGTAGAAGGTACAGGAGCCTGAAGGCTGCAACGACCAAGTTCTGGAATAGCTACTTCCCCACAGCCATCAGGCTATTAAACTTGGCTCGGACAAAACTCTGAACATTAATAACCCATTATCTAGGTATGTTACAATACTTGCCTTCAGGCGCGCTGTAATTCTGTCACTGGGCGTGTGCGCGATTTTGACGCCTTTAAGGGGGGGGCGGGGTAAAAACGCGGTTTCTCCTACCTTGTCCTGAATTCTATTTTGTTGGAGTAGAAGCTTTTGCGGAAGAATCGTTTCGAGGGACGTTTTGAGTATTTAGTTTTAAAAATCTCCCGACAACTTCAGCGTTGGAATCATTTTAAAATCATCTTCTGAACCGGTCAACGCCAACAACGGGGACGGATTTCACACACGGGACAGGTAAACGAAAGTGCTTTATTTTTATGTATAAACGTTCTCCTTAAGAGGCCTTTAATTCACATTTTTACATGCGACACGGTGATGTTTCCCCCGAACTAACGGCAATAATTTTCATGCCAATACGGGGTTAAATTCACCGCAAATGAACGTTCCAAATGATCGCGTTCCAGAAATCCCCATTCGCAAGATGATATAAATGCCCATTAATTTACAGGTATTAAACATTCAATTTCTTCCATTTGGCCTGTAAATCCATGACAACGAGATAAAAAAATTATGTTATATTGTGAATTCTTGTGTGAATGTTATTTGGACACTTAGGCTATTTAAAAATGTTAATCTATTCTTAAGAAATTGATAGATGTTTAGATCTAGTAATTGAATTTTGTAATTAGCTACAATTAGGTAACTAACTAATTATATGCTTTAATTCATGTCATCTAAGTAAGATTGTTTCATATTTGTTTCAGAATGCTTCAATCTATAATAACTGAAAATTTCTTTCAGTTCTCTTAATTTTTAAGAAAGTTATGGGCTTTTGACTGTCCTCGATCACAGCTTTTGTGTTAAGTCAATGGAAAAGCAATAGGGAACAAGATGCTAATTTCCGAGTATGAAAATGGCCATAACTTTTTAAATACTGAAGATATGAAAGTGAATTAGGTGTCAAATTAAATTGCGTTTTATTCTTTATCTGATGGGATAAATTACAGACTTGATTTTTAAAATCTCAAAATTTTGTAACATTGCTACATTATCTGTTATTTGCACTTGATCAATTTATTTATTCATGTGTGTATATATTTATATAATGGTATATGGACACACTGATCTGTTCTGTAGTCATGCCTACTATGTTCTGTTGTGCTGAAGCAAAGCAAGAATGTCATTGTCCTATCAGGGAAACATGGCAATAACCTCTCTTGAATCTTGAATCTTGAATCCATCCCTCCCTCGCAAAGACGTTTCGTGTCGAGACAATTCTTCAGACCTGAAGACCGAGTCTGAAGAGTTTCGACCCGAAACGCCATGCATTCCTTCTCTCCAGAGATGCTGCCTGTTCAGTTGAGTTACTCCAGCATTTTGTGTCTTTGCTGTCACAGTTGTCTCATTTCATCGGCTTCGTGCATTGCGCGCCTAGAAGAGACGCTGTACATGTCGCTTGCATCTATTCAACCAAGTGCGCTCAAATTGAAATCTCACATCTTTGCGAGGGATGGATGGAATGGATGTGACCACCGGCTAAAGCAAAGGCAGTAGGACAGGGAAATAATGCCACCAGTTAATTAACCAGGTTCCCGAATGTAAGAACTATTCATACATGTAACATTTTTATTTTTGAATCATTGTAGCACTGTTTTGATTTTTAATCCCGAGTTAAAACCCAGTCCCAAGGAAAGGGCTTACGGCAGCTGGTTTCCTAGTGCCTTGATTGTTGGTGTGTACTATATTTTCACACGGACCGCTGCCAGTTTTCTCAACTTCCATAGCCGCTCTGCATAAGTGTATCCGCTCTGTGATCTTTGGCTGTGACTCGTTCGTGCTGCGATTGCCACAGAGGCTTTTCGACGTCATTTTATTTACCCGACAAAAGCATTATGGTTAGGGTTAGGTTTACGGTTAGGTTTAGGGTTAGGGTTAGGGTTAGGGTTAGGGTTAGGGTTAGGGTTAGGGTTAGGGTTATGGGAGGGGGAAAGAGAGGAGGAGAGAGAGAAGGGGTGAGAGAAAAGAGGGGAGAGAAGGGAGAGAGAGAGAGAACGGAGAGGGAGAGAGGGAGAGAGAGATGAGAGAGAGAGAGGAGGAGAAAGGGAAGTGGGAGAGAGAGAAGGGGAAAGAGAAGAGAGGGAGAGAGGGGGAGAGAGAGAAGAGGGGAGAGAGAAAGGGGAGACGGGAGGGTGGGTGTCATTTTTCAATACAAGCCATAGGTGGCGGGGCAATCTGAACCCAAGTTGTAAGCGGCGGAAGGTGCGCAACCCTCGAGACAGCCCCCACTCTCCCACGTCCACCCTCCACGGGCTGTGGGTCGGGTGGAGCGGAGGTGTGGGACAATGTTCATCCCTCCACAGTGATGTGATGGACGCGGAGGTCTAGACGGATCGCTGATAAGTCCCGCCCCCAGGAAACGTCATGTCCCTAATTAACTGGTGGCATTATTTCCCTGTCCGAACTGCCTTTGCTTTAACCGGTGGTCACATTCGTTCCATCCCTCCTTCGCGAAGACGTTTCGTGTCGAGACAATTCTTCAGACCTGAAGACTGAGTCTCAAGAGTGTAGACCCGAAACGCCACCCATTCCTTCTCTCCAGAGATGCTGTCTGTTCAGCTGAGTCACTCCGGCATTTTGTGACTATCTTTGGTGTAACAGTTGTCTCATTTCATCGGCTTCATGTATTGCGTGCTTGGAAGAGACGCTTTACATGCCACTTGCATCTATTCAACCAAGTACGCTCAAATTGAAATCTCACATCTTTGCGAGGGAGGGGTGGAATGGATGTGACCACCGGCTAAAGCAAAGGCAGTTAGGACAGGAAAATAATGCCACCAGTTAATTAACCAGGTTCCCGAATGTAAGAACGATTTATACAGGTAACATTTTTGTTTTTAAATCAAGGTAGCTCTGTTTTGATTTTTAATGCCGAGTTAAAACCCCGTCCCATGGGAAGGGCTTGCGGCAGCTGGTTTCCTCGTGCCTTCATTGTTGGTAGGTGCTGTATTTTCACACGGACCACTGCCAGTTTTCTCAAATTCCATAGCCGCTCCGCATAAGTGTATCTGCTCTGTGATATTTGGCTATGACTCGTCCGTGCTGCGATTGCCACAGAGGCTTTTCGACGTCATTTTCGTTACCCGCCAAAAGCATTAGGGTTAGGGTTAAGGTTAAGATTAGGGTTAGGGTTAGGGATAGGGATAGGGTTAGGGTTAGGGTTAGGGTTAGGATTAGTGGAGGGGGGTACAGAGGAGGAGATGTGAGAAGGGGGAGAGAGAGAAGGGAGAGAGAGAAGGGAGAGAGAGAGGAGGAGAGAAAGAGGGGTAGAGAGAGGAAGAGAAAAAGGGGAGAGGGAGAAGGGGGGAGAGAATGGAGAAAGAGAGGGGAGAGAGAGAGGATGGAGAGAGAGGAGAGAGAGAGAAGGGGAGAGAGAAAAGGGGGAGTGAGAGAAGGGAGGGAGAGAGGGGGAGAGAGAGAAGAGGGGAGAGAAAGGGGGAGAGAGAGAAGGGGGGGAGAGATAAGGGAGAGAGAGACGGGGAGAGAGAGAAGAGTGGAGAGAGAAGCGGGAGACGGGAAGGTGGGGATCATTCTTCAACACAAGCCATAGGTGACTGGGCAATCTGAACCCAAGCGCCAAGTTGTAAGCGGCCGAAGGTTCGCATCCCTCGGGACTGACCACCCTCACCCACGTCGACCCTCCGCAGTCTGTGGATCGGGTGGAGCGGAGGTGTGGGACAATGTTCATCTCCCCACAGTGATGTGATGAACGCGGAGGTCGGGACCAATCGCTGACAAGTCCCGCCCTTGGCAACGTCATGTCCGTTATTGGACTTTTCTCTTGAGCGGCATTCGGTTCGTTGGCTTGTCGGCGACGCCGCCATTTCGGGTAGGTGGCGTTTCGACAGAGATTCAAGATTCAAGAGAATGTATTGTCATGTGTCCCAAATAGGACAATGAAACAGATCAGTCTGTCCATTTACCATTGAGTACATATATACACATTGAACAGCGGCCATTCGGTGAGTTGGCTTTCAGGCGACGCAGCTTTTCGGTTAGTTGGCTTTTAGGAGTCCCGCCCTTTCGGTTAGTTTGCATTTAGGCGTCCCATCATTTCGGTTATTTGCCGTTTTGTCTTCGTACTCTTTCGTTTTTTTGGCGTTTCGGCTTCGTTTCCATTCGGTTCTTTGGCTTCGACTTCTTTGCTTCGGCTTCTCGTCCGTCGGCGCGACGTCCGGGCACCCTGGCAACATCCTCGTGAACCCTTTCAAGCTGACAATATATTTCCTATAACATGATGCCCTGAACTAAACACAATATCCTAAATGCGTTCTCACCAACGTCTGATATAAGTGCAATGTGACCTCCCAACTTCTATACAGAATACTCTGACTGATTCAGGTCAGTGTGCCAAGAGCCTTTTTGACTACCTTATATACCTGCGACTCGGCCTTCAAGGAACCATGCACCTGTACTCCTAGATCGTAAATATACTTTTCATTCTGTTGCCATCTTTGATATTATTTCATTTTAGGTGTGACAGAATGAGCCTCGATGTACGATTTATTTCTTATGTATTTCCCCCGTAGCATTTTCCTGTCACGTAAGAACAATTGATAATAAAAGGCAAGCGGATACCAGGCATAGGAAACAACAAATGGAAGTGCGGAGGAACTCCGCTGGTTGGACAGCATGCATGGAGTGAATGGCCGGACGACGTTTCGGTTTGGAACCCGTCTTCAGACGGATGTGAATCACCATCAGTATCCGCACCCGCACGTTCCAAGAGGTGCAGATTAGTTTAGGATGTTACTGTCACGTATAACGGGTTAAAAATGAAAACGATTATTTGCGTGCTATCCAGTAAAAGAAACAATGCTATACATGATTACTACAAGTCTTCCACAGTGTACAGATAATGGGCAAGGGTTACAACGTTTAGTGCAATTTAAAGTCCGATGAAGTCCACTTAAATATGGTTCAAATGTCTTCAAAGAAGTAGATGGGAAATAAGGATCACACTCTAGCAGTTGAGAGACCGTTCAGTTGCCTGATAACATCTGGGAATAAATTGTCCCTGAATATGAAACGGTATCTGAAACTTCTGAACCTCTTGTCTAACGGGAGTGGGGGGGGGGGGGGGAAGAAGAAGTAACCGTGGTGAGATTGCTCTTTAGTTTAATTTAGTTTCGTTCATTGACACGTGTACCGTGGTGCAGCGAAAAGCTTTATGTTGAGTGCGATGGTAAGTCCCGCGGCCGTTTAAGTCGCCCCGGCGATGTTAGGCCCCGCTCCGAGTCCGAATTGGAAGTAGGGGATTGAGCCCTTACAGGATGCAGGGTGTGAAGAAGTGTAGTCCAGATAGCCATGGGAGTCAGTGTGTTTATAGTGAGTTTATGGTAGATTTATAGTTGATATATAGTGGGTTTATAGTGACGAGAGGTTGGTTTGCGTGATGGCCTGGAATACGTTCTCGCTTTGCTAGCCTGTGTTTTCAACACCACTAACCACGATTAAAAGGCTTGCATTATATCAGGCATAAAGCCAAATATTATTTTATGGACGTTTACATTTATTAAATACAAGTGAATTTGAGTTTTGGTGTTGGGTTTGGTTTATGATCGATTTATTACTGTTTATTATTGTCTTGTGTGCCGAAATTCCATGAAAATATTTTGTTAGCTTTTTGTTATTAGTCTGATAAGCATCTAAATATATTCTCCTAAAATTGCACTGGGGGCCGAAATATTGTTACGAAAGGAAGAAAGAGACAGAATTAGCGAGACGAGTCAAAGATGTATTTATATTTTTTCTCATTGTGGCTTATGTCGATCTCCACCCCATTTTGTTTCCATTTGCTGACTATGCCTTGCTTATATTGTTCAATTATCTTCTTCACTTGCCACATTCCCGCATCTGCAGCCTCCTGTGTCACCGCGTATCAATTGTCCAGCCCCTGTAACTACGGCCTCTTCCCTCCACCCCACCCCACCCTCCCCACTGCCTCTTCCACCCTTCGCCTTATTTTGTAGCCACCAACTGCTAACGCCAAACTAGACCACTACCCTCATACATCTGGTAACATCACTCCATCCTAAACTGGTTACGTGTGTGGTCTGCCAACCCTTGACCTACTTTATCACCTCTATATAACAGCTGTATACTCTCTACGCTCTCCGTCCTGCTATGCGGCCTCTAACTGAAAGGTTTACCTCCACAGGTTCCGCTCGACCTGTTTGTTTTCCTTTGCACGGGAGATAGTGACCATTTATTTTTCCACTTTGCAGTAATGATACTGCAGTTTAGTGGTCGCTCTTACATTCAATATAAACGTTGTCATATTCTGACCGCCCCTTTCAAAAGGAGACTTAGCACCGAGAGCATTGATTGATTCCACTTCAATACACCCGATTCGGGCTAAAATATCTTGTGTAAAATCTTTTCTCTCTGATTGGGTCCACAATGTTAGTTCGTGGAAATCATCTCAAAATCATGCCGCGAACTGTACCTAGACATGTTTCCATAATTTTAGTTTTCCAATCGAAATGAGGATTACAGTCTCCCATAAGTCTCGTGTTATATTTGATACAGGTCCCCGGTTCTTGACTGTTATTCTGCCGCACAGTGGCGCAGCGGTAGAGTTGATGCCACACAGCGCTAGAGACCCGGGTTTTCCCCGTGACCTGCGTGGGTTTGCTCCAGATGCTCCGTTCAAACGACAATCGAAAGACCTACAGACTGGTATATTAATCGGCATCGGTAAAAGTTATAAATTGTCCCTAGTGTGTTTAGGATAGTGCTGGAGTGCAGAGATCGCTGGTCGACGCGGTCTCGGTGGGCCGAATGGCCTCTAAACTAAACTAAACTCAATTAAACTTAATTAAACTAAATTAAACTGCATTAGACTAAACGAACAGGTCTGTCCTATACCGGAAGAAAGTGCAGAGTTGTGGATGTAGCCCAGTCCATCACAAGATTTCCCAACAGGGACGCCATCGACGCCTAACGTTGCCTCGAGAAAGCAGCCAACGCAGTCATCCACTTGTTCTACGCCAGTCACTCCTTATACTACCCGCTCCCGTAGAACAGAAGGTATGGGCGTTCAAAACAACGTACCACCGTAGTCAGGAACAGCTTGTTCCAATCTGTTATTCTGAACGGTCCTTGAATAAGGTAGAGTACTGCCCGTTTCAACTCTGCCCCAATGGCGATCATTGACTTTTGTCTCTGGAAGCGGCGGGCTAACATGCTGAGAAATACTCTGCATCTTTTGCTTCATTCTCCCAATTGTATTTGGGTCTGACCTGATTGTTCCTCAGTCAATCGCTTCATTCATTTGTTCTGATCTTTTCATATCTCTCCTTTCACTGTCCCCGGATTCAGAATGTGAAGACGGATCTTCACATTGGCTTATACTCGCTAGAATTTAGGAGATTTTAAGAGATTGAGAGGGGATCTTATAGAAACGTACAAAATTCTTATGGGGTTGGACAGGCTAGATGCAGGAAGATTGTTCCCGATGCTGGGGAAGTCCTGGACAAGGGGGTCACAGCTTAAGGATAAGGGGGAAATCCTTTAAGACCGAGATGAGGAAAAACTTTTTCACACAGAGAGTGGTGAATCTCTGGAACTCTCTGCCACAGAGGGTAGTTGAGGCCAGTTCATTGGCTATATTTAAGAGGGAGTTAGATGTGGCCCTTGTGGCTAAAGGGTTCAGGGGGTATGGAGAGCAGGCAGGTACGGGATACTGAGTTGGATGATCAGCCATGATCATATTGAATGGCGGTGCAGGCTCGAAGGGCCGAATGGCCTACTCCTGCACCTATTTTCTATGTATCTATGTATCTATGATCTCGACCCGAACCGTGACCTATTCCTTTCCTCCAGAGATGCTGCCTGACCCGCTGAGTTACCTCAGCTTGTTGTGTCTATATTCTGATTCGACTTACATTTGGTATTATCTAATTTGATTGGATATCATGCTAAACAAAGCTTTTCGCTGCTCCTTAATTGTATGTAAAATCCAGACCTAAACATCACAAAGGAAGGGCCAGGACGCCCTCTTGAAACGGCCTGATCCATATGATGCAGGGTCCTGGATTTTACATACAATTAAGGAGCAGCGAAGGGTTACCCTGTCAACACAATGGGCGACTTCCACGGAACCACACAACCGGTGTTCTTCCCCCCAGTCTGCTGCTTTGATCCTAAGATGGACACAAAAACTGGAGTAACTTGGCGGGTCAGGCAGCGTCTCTGGAGAGAAGGAATTGGTGACGTTTCAGGTCGAGACCCTTCTTCAGACTGAAACTCACGGGGAAAGGGAAAGGAGAGATGTAGACGATGATGTAGAGAGATATAGAACATTGAAACGTATCTTTCATTCATTGTTCTGTAGCTTTCTACATCATCGTTATTTATGTCTCGTATCCCTTTCCCCTGACTCTCAGTCTGAAGAATATTTTCGGTTTAAATCAGCATCTGTAGTTCGTTCCCACACGTTTCGTGCTGTTTTGATCCTTCTGTGTTTCAGTGATGCTGTAGAAGTAACGGGGGCCAGCAAACCTCGCATACATTTGCAAGATCGTCTAAATTGTGGCGGCTATTTGGGGCGTGGAAGGAGGGGGGGGGGGGGTAAGCCATGGTTTCTTTAGCGTTGGCAGAGATAGGATGCAAATAATTACGATTATTATAGGAAATATTTTCTGACATTGAACATAGAATATTACACCATAAGAACGGGCCATTCGTCCCACACTATTTGTGCGAAACCTGAGCCCAAGTTAAATTAACCGCCTCTGCTCGTACTTGATGCATACCCCTCCATTTGTACTTGTCAATGTACCTGTTCAAAAGCTTCTGAAACGCAACTATCATATCTCATTATAACTGCATCTCGAGTCATAGTCGTAGAGACATACGGTGTGGAAACATGCTCTTCGGGCCAACTTGCCCTCTCCGGTCAACATGTCCCATCTGCACTAGTCCCAGCTGCCTGCCTCTGGCCCATACCCATTCAAACGTGTTCCATCTATGTACCTGTCTAACTGTTTCTTAGAACTTTGCGATAGCACCTGTCCCAAATATGTCCTCTTGCAGTTTGGTCCATACATCTACCATCCTTTTGTGAAAAAGTTACCCCTCCACTTAAATCTTCCCCACTTCAGTACAAACCTCTGACCTCTGGTTTTCGATTCCCCTACGCTGGGCAAGAGGGTCTGTGCCTCTATCCGATCCATTCTTCTCATTATTTTAGACACCCTTATCGAATCACCTTTCATCCTCCTGCGCTCCAAGGAATACAGTCCCAGCATGCTCACCCGCTCCCAAAAGCTCAGACCCACGAGTCCTGTTCAGCATCCTCGTAAATCTCTGTACCATTTCCAACCTGACAACCTCTCTCCTGTATCATGTTGCCCAGAACGGAATATACTAGAATATATGTAGAAAAGAACTGCAGATGCTGGTTTAAACCCAAGATAGACACAAAAGGCTGGAGTAACTCAGCGGGACAGGCAGTATCTCTGTTGAGAAGGAATGGGCGACGTTTAGGGCTGCCTGTATCGCTCAGTTACTCCAACATTTTGTGCCAATCTACAATTATTGATTTCAGTTCTGGCCACCATGTTACAGGTAATATGTTGTAAAGTTGGAAATTGAGCTATGAATTCGATGTGATCCATTTTTGAGTAGTTATATAGTTTTGAAATTAAACTGCGACTGAATAATGTTCCACAATTGTTCGCCCAGACTAATACAGGGTGGAAACAGATCATTTGGCCCACCGGCTCTAAACCTCCATTTAAATTAATCTTGCACTTGGCTTATATGTTGTTTTATCCCGACCACACTCTGATGTTTTTAATTGATTAATTTGCCAGCTTATTTACAGCACGAGCTGTTTTCATTTAATACGGTGCTTAATTGGGCTTTCGCAATCTCTGTTAGGGACTTGTAAATATCTCGACATTTAACAATAGGACTACCTCAAGGTTCCCCAGAGATCAGGAACATGTAAGTCCAAGTTGCCGAGGTATATATCGCGGCATGGGCTTCATTCGCAGCGATTGCCCACAAGGCTGAGAGGGAAGGTCGCTTCACAATGGAAGTGACGGAAACGTTTAGCGTCGTCAGGGAGATGTTCTACCTGATCCTGACAGTCACTGGTGTTCCCGGTAGGTGACCCCACTTTCCTTCTGTAAATCTGCATGTTTGCAAAGGTTTTGCTTTGTTGGCGACTGTGAAGCAAGTATTGAAAGCAACGACTGGCTGGACATCACGGTGGGGCGGCTGGCAGAGCTGCTGCCTCAGCGCCAGAGACCCGGGATTGATCCTGACTTCAGGTAGCGCTTGTGAAGAGTTTGCATGTTCGACCTGTAGCCGCGTATGTTTCACCCGGGAGCTCACGGTTCCTCCCACACCGCAAAGACGCTCGAGTTTTCAGGTTGATTTGTCTCTGTAAAATTACCTCGACTGTTTCGCGAGTAGATATGAACGTGGGGTAACATATACCTAGTGTCATAGATCGGCGGCCATCGATCGCAGGGCGTGGGTCAAAGGACTGTTTCTATTCTGTATCTCTAATCTAAACTAATATGCAATTATAATACATAGATAATTACAGTAGATTTATCTACCTTTTGGTAATTTCACGGCAATATTTAAAAAGGCATGTAACATCATTTAATCGCCCGCCTTTATCCCATGTAGGAAGGAACGGCAGATGCTGGTTTACACCGAAGATAGACACAAAATGCTGGAGTACCTCAGCGAAAAGGTGCCTCTCTGGATAGAAGGGATGGGTAACGTGTCGGGTGGAGACCTTTTTCAGACAGACTGAAGAAGACAGTCTGAAGTCTGAACAAGGGTCTCGACCCGAAACGCCACCCATTCTTCTATCCAGAGATGCTGCCTGTTCCGCTGAGTTACTCCAGCATTTTGTATCTATCCCTTTATCCCGTATTGTTCAATCGATGCAGGAATACAATGTTTACGATTCACTATGGCACATTGATCTTGAATAGTGAGGGATTTGAGTCTAACCGTCGGAACGTTATATTACAGTTGCACAAAATTGCACTTGGAATATTGTGTTCAGAGCGCGCTCGTAGTATTTATTTTCAGCTTTATTTGCCGTGGTACAGGAAATATTCCATTAAGCGGAGAGAACTTACGAAGCTTGAGTTGGAGAGAGAGGTTGGTCGGGGTGGAACTTTATTCCTTGGAACCTGAGGGCTGATATTATAGCGATATACAAATTCATAAGCGGAATAAATTGGGCGAATGCAGATCTTTCCCAGGAACGAGGAATCAAGAACCAAAGGGCAAAGGTTTAAGGAGAGAGGACACATGTTTAATAGAAACCTGACAGGGAACGTTTTAATGCAGATGGTGCTGGGTATATGGAACGAGCTGTCAGAGTCAGTTGAGTCAGGTGCAATTATGACATTTTAAAGACACGTGGACAGGTACGTGGTGAAGAAACGTTTGGAGAGATATGGGCGTGCCGCAGGTAAATTGTACTAGATTGGACGAGGCATCTTACTCAGCATTGGATCGAAGTGTTCTTTTCCTTGCTATATGACTGTTTCTATCGGTTGCTTGTTTCTGACAGGACGGGAAACCATGTCTCAATACGGGCGGCACGGTGGCGCAGCGGTAGAGTTACTGCCCTTTCAGCGCCAGAGACTCTCGTTCAGAGTTTGTAGGTTCTCCTGTGTCCGCATGGATTCCTCCGGGTGCTACGGCTCAACGCCACACTCCAAGACGTACTGCTTTGTAGGTTAATTGGCGTTGGTATAATTACAGATTGTCACAATGTGTGCAGACTAGTGTTAGTGGGTGATCGCTGGTTCGGCGAGGATTCGGTAAGCCGAAGGACCTGTTTCCGCACTGTATCTCTAAATTAACTAAACTAAACGTGAGCGAGTGTCCCACTTTAGCCGAGAGCGGGTGCTGGTTGGCTTGGAAATGTGTTCATTTTGTTTTACTCTCTGCAATAACCGCAACATTTCGAATTCTCAGTGTTAAACTCCGGCGCGGTTTGCGGCACTGTCGTTGTCGAAAGAGACATCTGCAATCACTCTCTCACTTTTCATTTACTGCAGTTAATTTAGTGGCGATTGTGATCCTGTCCGGGGAAAATGCGGCCTCTCCATCTGCACCACTCGCTACCTTTTGTCCATGGCAGTGTCCGATCTACTTGTCATTATCTTCGAGGTCATGCTGTGGCGGCTGAACTATTATTATTTTCCAACATCTTTCCTGGACCTAACCCGTGTGTGCAGCGCCGTTCTCGTCCTGAGACACGCGTCTTTAGACTGTTCTGTCTGGTTCACTGTCGTTTTCACGTTTGATCGGTTCGTCCTCATTTGTTGTCAGAAACTGAAAATAAAATATTGTACCGAGAGAACCGCTGCAGTGGTTCTCGCCACGACAAGTGTCCCGCTCTGTTTAAAGAACGTTCCCTTCTACTTCTCTCGTGAACCAGACAAGATAATCAACAGCGTGCCGTGGGGCTGCAATTACAAGGCGAGTTATTTCACTGATCCCGTATGGGTGGGTTTTGACTGGTTTGATAAGATGTTGACGCCGTTGGTCCCGTTCCATTTGGTGCTACTCTTCAACGTTCTGACAGTCAGAGACATTCTGGTGGCCAGCCGAGTTCGGCAGGGACTGAGAGGTCAGTCCACAGGAGAGAATCGCCGTGACCCGGAAGTGGAGAGCAGACGGAAGTCGGTGGTTTTACTCTTTGCCATTTCCGGCTGCTTCATCGTCCTATGGATGCCGGCTGTTATCAATTTCTTTTATTATCACATTACCGGCAAAGCTCCCAGTGATTACAACTATGCTGCTTATATATTAAACATGTTGCCTATATGCTGCGGAACTTAAGTTGTTTGTACTAACACTGTTATTTATGGGGTGACTCAGTCCAAGTTTCGAGCGGAGCTAAAGCAGGCGGTGAAATATCCCGTCACGAAGGTTATTCAGTTGATCAATAAACAAAACAACTGATCGTAGCCGGATGTTTTACGGAACTGATTACAACCTTTGCTCTCATGTGTATAATTCAGACTTGTCATGTCCACCTATGTTCCCCATTCAACCCAACCCGAAATGTTGCCTGTCCAATGTTCCCCATAGTTTCTGCCTGACCCGCTGAGTTACTGACCACTAACTGTCGTTTAAAAAAAATAATAAACCAGCATCTGCAGTTCGTTTAGACTTTAATCTGTAGAGATATGGCGCGGAACCGGGCCCATCGGCCCATCGAGTCCGCGTCGACCAGCGATGAACCAGTACGCTAACACCATCCTGAACACTAGGGACAAATTATTTTACTATTTTCTACCGAAGCCAATTTACCTTCAAACCTGTTCGCCTTTCGAGCGTGGGTAAAAAGCGGAGCAACCAGATAAAACTCACGCGCTCGCGAAGAAAGTACAAACTCCGTACAGGCAGCACCAGAGATCAGGATGGAATCTGGGGTCTATAGCGCTGTGAAGCAGGAACTCTACCACTGCATCTCCATGCGCCTCCTTGTTTTCCCATTTGCTCGCGCTCGTCCCATATCTTTCCAAGCTTTTCCGATCAACGTACTTATCAGAGTACATTTTAAATATTAGTTTACCTACCTCAGCTTCCTCTTGCAGCAAGTTCTACATACCACACACTGTGTGAGAAAGTCTCCTCTCAGGTTACAATTAAATCTTTCCCCTCTCGCCTTAAACCTTACCCTATAGTTATTTATCCCAGTTCCCTGTGTAAAGGCCTATGTGCATCACGGTGCACAATGGGTGACACGGTGGCGCAGCGGTAAAATAGCTGCCTCACAGCGCCAGAGTCCCGGGTCCTGACTATGCATGCTGTCTGGCCACGTAACCTGCGACGATTTTCTCCTGGTGCTACCGGTTTCCTCCCACACCCAAAGACGTACAGGTGTGCAGATTGTTTGGCTTGGCATAAATGTAAATTGTCGCTAGTGTGTGCAGGATAGTGTTACTTTGCGGGGACCACTGTTCGGTGCGGACTCGGTCGGCCGAACTGTCTGTTTCCGCGCTGATATCTCTAAACTAAAGTAAACTAAACCCTTTCCTCTTCCTATTTTGCACATCTCTAATGTGCCCCCTGACGTCTGTGATCCAAGGAACTGAGTCCTAGCCTGCCCAACCTCCCATACCGCCCATGCCTCAAATCCTGACAACATCCTCATAAACAGCAAGGCGCAGTACACCGTGCCGCCATAGTTGGCGCAGAAACAGCTACCTTCAAGCAACTACACTCAACAGCCAAAAATCTGTAGCCACCCTTTGATCTGGTATTTTGTTGGTTCACATGCTTGGTCAATGGTGTTTTATCATTAATGTTTTATTATTATTAATGTGTAATGTTTTCTGAGTCATTCGTAACTGTCACTGTATGTCATGTTGTTACTTGTGGCCGGAGCACCAAGGCAAATTCCTTGTATGTGAATACTTGGCCAATAAACGTACTTACTTACTTATCCTTATAAATATTCTCTGCTCGCTTCCCATCTTAATGGAGAGCATGGTGTCGATACCCGAACATAATACCACACGTGCTGCATCATTTCTAAAAATATCCGACAGAGGCGACTGTCATTAAAACCTCGTTGATAAATTTGTTCAGATATTTTCCGCCGAGACATCCATTGCTTGAAAATATTAATCCTGCAGACGCTGAAAATCTAAAAAAAAACAAGGAACGCACAGCATTTCATGCAGCGTCCGTTGAAGATAGCATTTCTGTCTGAAGTGTTATTTTTGTTTTCACGGTTTGTTTCAGAAATATTGTCTTTTTCAAAAATACGTTCGTTTCAGTTGTTCTGCAGTTATTTCAGCGATTGGGATCAGGATAGTCATGATACAACGCCGCCGCTATCTACCCCGGCAGGTCAGAATCCTGAACACAACTCGTTTAAGGAAACCAGCTGGAAGTGATCGGTGGATGCAGCCGCGGCTTGTGGTTGGCAGGTGATTGGAGAAAGGGATAAAGGCTAGAGGCACGGAGGAGATGACACGTTGTCACGTAAAGAAATCAATGATTTTGATGAGAACATACATGGAAATATTAGCAAGTTTGCAGATGATACAAAAGTGGATGGTTTTGCAGATAGTTTGAGAATTTGCAGCAGGATCTTGATCGATTGGCCAGGTTGGCGGAGGAATGTTTGATGGAATTGAATACCGCGAAATCCTCAGTGTTGCATTTTGGTAAGTCTAACATGGGCAAAACCTGCACGGTGAATGGTTGGGCTCTGTGGAGCGTTGTAAAGCAGAGGGATCGAGGAGTGTTGCTGCATGGTTCTTTGAAGTTGGATTCTCAGGTGGATAGGATGGTCAGAAAGGCTTTTTGCACATTGGCCTGCATCAGTTCGAGTATTGAGTATAGAAGTTGGGAGGTCATATTGCAGTTGTATAAGACATTGGTGAGGCCGCATTTAGAGTATTGTGTTCAGTGCTGGGAACCATGTTGTACGAAACATATCGATAAGTTGCAAATGATACAGAGATGATTTACGAGGATGTTGCCGGAACTAGAGGATTTGATCTATAGGCAGAGGTTGAGTAGGGAGGGTCTCAGGAGGATGAGGGGTGATCTTATAGAGGTGTCTAAAATCACGAGAGGAATAGATCGGGTGGATGCACAGTCTCTTGCCGAGAGCAGGTGAACCGAGAACCAGAGAACATAGGTTCAAGGTGAAGGGGAAAATATTTAATAGGAACCTGATGGGTAATTTTTTCACACAAAGGGCGGTGGGTGAATAATCTCCCAGATGAGATAGTTAAGACAGGACTATCCCGACATTTAAGAAATAATTAGACAGGTACATTGATAGGACAGGTTTGGAGTGATATGGACCAAACGCTGGCAGGTGGAATTAGTGTAGCTGGGACACGTGGGCCAGTGTGGGAAAGTTGGGCCAAAGGGCCTGTTTCTACACTGTATCACACTTAGACCCTATGACTCTGCGAGTAAAGCAAAGGAGGAATGGAACGCAAAGCTGGAGGGTGGATAGTTTACATTTCATACCCCCTCTTCTTTGTTCATGTGCCATCATTTCATTGCCATTGCGCTTTTAACCTTTAGGTGGAATGGGGACAGGGGGAGTTGGGGTGTAGGGGACGGGGTGACGGGAGGGGGGGGGGGTTCTGGTCCAGACACAGGAACTGCAATTGCTGGAATATTGTGCAGAAACTAAAATGGTGGTGTAACGTAGCGGGTCAGGCAGTATCTGTGTTGGGAAATAATCCGACGACGGAGGGGGAAGTGGGGTGATAAAAGGGACCGTGGGCCATGGGGATGGGAGACGAGTGCACTAATTTGGGGAAAGAAGAAATCAATCTTACATCACTTGCTAGACTTGGCCGCACTCTGAAGGCTGAAGGCTGTGGAGGCCAAGTCCGTGGATATTTTTAAAGCAGAGATAGATAGATAGATAGATAGTGAGACCAAGCGGAGGCTTGGCGATCGTTTCGCCGAACACCTCCGGTCGGTCCGCAATAAGCAACTTGACCTCCCGGTGGCTCAGCACTTCAACTCCCCCTCCCATTCCGTATCTGACCTCTCTATCCTGGGTCTCCTCCATGGCCACAGCGAGCAACACCGTAAATTGGAGGAAATGCACCTCATATTCCGCTTGGGCAGTCTACATCCTGGGGGCTTGAACATTGAATTCTCCCAATTCTGCTAGCCCTTGCTGTCCCCTCCCCTTCATCAGCCTTCTGGTTGTCTCCTCCCCTCCCCCAGCCCTCGGGCTCCTCCTCCGCCTTTTTCCTTTTTTCCTTTCTTCTCCCCACCCCCTATCAGTCTGAAGAAGGGTTTCGGCCCGAAAAGTTGCCTATTTCCTTCGCTCCATTAGATGCTGCTGCACCCGCTGAGTTTCTCCAGCATTTTTGTGTACCTTAGATAGATTCTTGATTAGTATGAGTCAGAGGTTATGGGGAAAGGCGGGACAATGGGTTAGGAGGGAGAGCTAGATTAGCCTGATTGAATGGCGCAGTACGCTTGATGAGCCGAACGGCTGTCCTTGCATTTCTGACCACAGACACTTTGTGACTTAATCATGTATCTATGTACTGTAAATTGATAGATTGTAATACTGTATTGTCTTGCTGGTAACTGGACAACACGCAACAAAAGCTGCCACTGTACCTCGATATACGTGACAATAAACTAAACTGACCTGAACTGAAACTGAACTGAGCCTGCTGAGTTCCATCAGCACAGTTTTTTTGCTCAAGATTCCAGCATCTCAAGATTCCAGCATCTGCACATCCTTGTATCTGGGTCAGAATTCTTTCACGTCATAAGTCCGGCGTCGAGATCATGGATGTTTCAATCGTGAAGGCACTGCCCGTGTGTGAAGTGTGAACTCATCGGAGTTGTTCACTGTCGATCAATAGAGTCCAGAACTAGGGGTCACAGTTTAAGGATAAGAGGGAAGTATTTTAGGACCGTGATGAGAAAATCATTTTTTGCACAGAGTGGTGAATCTGTGGAATTCTCTGCCACAGAAGGTAGTTGAGGCCAGTTCATTGGCTATATTTAAGAGGGAGTTAGATGTGGCCCTTGTGGCTAAATGGATCAGGGGGTATGGAGAGAAGGCAGGGATGGAATACTGAGTTGGATGATCAGCCATGATCATATCGAATGGCGGTGCAGGCTCGAAGGGCCGAAAGGCCTATTCCTGCACCTATTTTCGATGTTTCTATGTTTCTATGTAATCGCTCTCGGTGCGAAATCTGATCACGTATTCCTGTGCTTCATGCACACGTCCTGATGAATATGTAAAAATCCGAAGTACATTCGGCACCGTGGCGTGGCGGTAGAGTTGCTGCCTTACAGCGCCAGAGACCCGGGTTCGATCCCGACTGCGCGTGCTTATCTGTACGGAGTTTGTGCATTCTCCCCCTGACCGCATGGGTTTTCTCCGAGTTCTTTGGTTTCCATCCACACCCAAAGACGTACAGGTTTGTAGGTTAAATCGCTTGGTATAAATGTAAATTGTCCCTAGTGTGTGTAGGATCATGTTAATTTGCGGGGAACGCTGGTCGGTGCGGAATCGATGGGCCGAAGGGTCTGTTTCCGCGCTGTACAGCTCAACTGAACTAAAGCAAAGTAATGTAAAGTAAAGCAAACTAAACTAAACTAAACTAAACTAAACTAAACTAAACTAAACTAAATAATAATAATAATAATAATAATAATAATAATAATAATAATAATAATAATAATAATAATAATAATAATAATAAATTATTAGTCCCCTTTTCAGGGGAAATTCAGATGTCCTTTCAGCACACTCATAAAAATATAACATAGCATTAAAGATAAGTTTAACATTAAAACATAAAATCATCCCCCACAATGGTTCCCACTGTGGGGGAAGGCACAAAGGCCAGTCCCCATCCCCTTGTTCACCCATAGTCGGGCCTATTGAGGCTTCGACAATCGCCGCTAAGCTACACTAAACCAAACTAAACTAAACTAAACTAAATTAAATACTGAACCTGTCTACAGCCATTGATTGGGCTTCATATTTCATCTATTATTACGAAGTAGAGATAGGGAATTCGTCCCGTTAAATTTGTACGGTAATCCCATCTTCCAACCCATTCCTCCTCAGCTGAACGAGGAAGTAGTCGTTGCAGTTAATACAACGCAATTGAAAAGGCACTTGGTCGCGTACACGGATAGGAAAGGGTTGGACGCATGTACGCCAAATTCGGATTTATTGGGACTAGCTTAGATGGGGCATCTTATTGGCAATTAACGACATGGGCCGAAGATAGTGTGTGACTCTATGGCTCAATTTTCTTCCACGTGGCCAGCCCCCGCACAGTCTGGAGTAGGACTGTGTGATAAACACTCCTAAATCATGATGGCGCGCATCGGGACGTTATTGCAATAATTAATGACGAGATACAATATTTCATGACCCCCCACCATGTCACGTCAGGTAGATAACTCGAAGGATGGTCGCTGCAGGAAAAATAGCATGGCGATGGACATGAGAGCGCGGGTCAACCGAAATGGCAACGGTTGCAACGGGCCATCGTGGTCAGCTGCAGCTGGGAATATAAAATGTAACATGACGCAAAAATGGCGCATCTTGCATATGGACTCAGTGGCCTGTTCTGTACATTCTCTACTGCTCGGGTAGATTGTGTTTATCTACGAGGATAGTTTTGCTGAACTGTGTGCAAAAAATGCATTTCACTGTACCTGGCACACGTGAATATAAAGAAATCATCGACCCATTGTACCATAGAATATCAGTAAAAATATTGACAAGTAACTGTTCAGATACAAACGTACAAACTCCGTACAGACAGTACACGTAGTCAGGATAGAACCCGGGTCTCTTGCGCCGTAAGGCACGAACTCTACCGCTGCGCCACCGTACCGCACTTATTCTGAAAGTGGAGGGTGAATAACCAGGGGTTGCAGTACCAATTGCATTTTGTGGAATGACTTCCTGGAGTTAGATGTCCATATTAAAGAGGCGCACCTCAAAAGACGTCAGGTATGCATTTTTTTTAAAACCTAGTTAGGCATACGTCGCACCATATGTTGCATTGTAACAATTAAGGGTTTAGCGAAGGTATTGCCTAAAATATCCACCCCAACCCTACAACTAACAATGGGCCATTGCGGGTTCCACATTTCCGTGATCGTCCTTGCGTTTTGCATATATTTTAGTCATTTGCATCAAATTAATGAAAGGTATGCAAAAAGCAGGTACGATCACGGAAATGTGGAACGCGCAACGATCCATTGTTGGATGTATGGATGGGGTGGCTATCTTAGTCAACACTTTCCCTAAACCCCGGCAGGGGCGGAAATCGCTATCAAAACATGGGGGGACACTTTTTTTCCGCGCGCGGTCATGCGGGCGCACACACACAGCCGAGGCTTCAGAGGCTTCAGCCGTGCAACCTGTGGACGGTAACATCGGGAGGGGCCTTTCCTAGAAACATAGAAACATAGAAAATAGGTGCAGGAGTAGGCCATTCTGCCCTTCGAGCCTGCACCGCCATTCAATATGATCATGGCTGATCATCAGTATCTCGTAACTGCCTTCTCTCCATACCCCCTGATTCCTTTAGCCACAAGGGCCACATCTAACTCCCTCTTAAATATAGCCAATGAACTGGCCTCAACTACCTTCTGTGGCAGAGAATTCCAGAGATTCACCACTCTCTGTGTGAAAAATATGTTTCTCATCTCGATCCTAAAAGACTTTCCCCTTATCCTTAAACTGTGACCCCTTGTTCTGGACTTCCCCAACATCGGGAACAATCTTCCTGCATCTAGCCTGTCCAACCCCTTAAGAATTTTGTACGTTTCTATAAGATCCCCCCTCAATCCTCTAAATTCTAGCGAATACAAGCCGAGTCTATCCAATCTTTCTTCATATGAAAGTCTAGACATCCCAGGAATTAGTCTGGTGAACCTTCTCTGTACTCCCTCTATGGCAAGAATGTCTTTCCTCAGATTAGGAGACCAAAACTGTAGGCAATACTCCAGGTGTGGTCTCACCAAGACCCTGTACAACTGCAGTAGAACCTCCCTGCTCCTATACTCTAATCTTTGTGCTATGAATGCTAACATACCATTCGCTTTCTTCACTGCCTGCTGCACGTGCATGCCCACTTTCAATGACTGGTGTACCATGACACCCAGGTCTCGTTACATCTCCCCTTTTCCTAATCGGCCACCATTCTACAAGGGTAAAAAAAGAATATTCTACTTTCCTGTTTTTGCCCCCAAAGTGGATAACCTCACATTTATCCACATTATACTGCATCTGCCATGCATTTGCCCACTCGCCCAACCTATCCAATTCACCTTACAGCCTCATAGCATCCTCCGCGCAGCTAACACTGCCCCCCAGCTTCGTGTCATCCGCAAACTTGGAGATGTTGCATTCAATTCCCTCGTCCAAATCATTAATATATATTGTAAATAGCTGGGGTCCCAGCACTGAGTCTTGCGGTACCCCACTAGTCACTGCCTGTCATTCTGAAAACGACCCGTTTTCTCCTACTCTTTGCTTCCTGTCTGCCAGCCAGTTCTCTATCCACATCAATACTGAACCCCCAATACCGTGTGCTTTAAGTTTGTATACTAATCTCTTATGTGGAACCTTGTCGAAAGCCTTCTGAAAGTCCAGATATAACACATCCACTGGTTCTCCTTTATCCACTCTACTAGTTACATCCTCGAAAAATGCTATGATTTACCTTTCATAAATCCATGCTGACTTTTTCCAATGATTTGACCACTTTCCAAATGTGCTGCTATCCCATCTTTAATAACTGACTCTAGCAGTTTCCCCACTACCGATGTTAGACTAACTGGTCGGTAATTCCCCGTTTTCTCTCTCCCTCCCTTTCTAAAAAGTGGGGTTACATTAGCTACCATCCAATCCTCAGGAACTACTCCAGAATCTAAAGAGTTTTGAAAAATTATCACTAATTCATCCACTATTTCTGGGGCTACTTCCTTACGTACTCTGGGATGCAGCCTATCTGGCCCTGGGGATTTATCGGCCTTTAATCTATTCAATTTACCTAACACCACTTCCCGGCTAACCTGGATTTCACTCAGTTCCTCCGTCTCATTTGACCCCCGGTCCCCTGCTATTTCCGGCAGATACTTATGTCTTCCTTAGTGAAGACAGAACCAAAGTAGTTATTCAATTGGTCTGCCATGTCTTTGTTCCCCATGATCAATTCACCTGTTTCGGACTGCAAGGGACCTATATTTGTTTTAACTAGTCTTTTTCTCTTAACATATTTATAAGTCCTTTGCAGTCAGTTTTTATGTTCCCTGCCAGTTTTCTTTCATAATCTATTTTTATTTTCCTAATTAAGCCCTTTGTCCTCCTCTGCTGGTCTCTATATTTCTCCCAGTCATCTGGTAGGCTGTTTTTTCTGGCTAATTTGTATGCTTCATCTTTTGTTTTGATACTATCCCCGATTTCCCTTGTTATCCACGGATGCACTACCTTCCCTGATTTATTCGTTTGCCAAACTGGGATGGACAATTGTTGTAGTTCATCCACGCAGTCTTTAAATGCCTTCCATTGCATATCCACCGTCAACCATTTAAGAATCGATTGCCTTCAGGCGTGTTTTTACATCACTCTTACCCCTTATACAATTATGTTGAAAAGTGGCCCTTTTTGATTTTTGCCCTCGATTTGTCTGTCTACCACTTTTACTTTTCACCTTACTACCTACTGCTTCTACCCTCATTCCCCCCCCCCCCGCTGTCTCATACATTTAAGAAACCCACCACCTCTTATTCTCTGTTTTTTATATTTTTCTTCTTTCTCCCCTACATGTTGGGTCTGAGTGCTCACTTTCTCTGCCTCCTGCCTCACACACTGTCTACTAGCTTTCTCTATTTGAATCCCTCCCCCCCAACCTTTCTAGTTTAAAGTCTCCCCAGTAGCCTTTGCAAATCTCCTTGCCAGGATATTGGTCCCCCTCGGGTTCAAGTGCAACCCGTCCTTTTTGTACAGGTCACACCTTCCCCAAAAGAGGTCCCAATGATCCAGAAACTTGAATCCCTGCCCTCTGCACCAGTCCTTCAGCCACGCATTTATCCTCCACCTCACTCCATTCCTACTCTCAATGTCGCGTGGCACAGGCAGTAATCCTGAGATTGTTACCTTTGCGGTCCTTCACCTTAACTCTCCTCCTAACTCACTAAATTCTCCTTTCAGGACCTCTTCTCTTTTTCTACCTATGTCTTTGGTACCTATATGTACCACGACCACGGGCTCCTCTCCCTCCCATTTCAGGATATGTTGGATACGTTCAGACACATCCCAGACCCTGGCACCAGGGAGGCAAACTACCATCCGGGTCTCCCGACTGCGTCCACAGAATCGCCTGTCTGACCCCCTAACTATAGAGTCCCCTATTACTAATGCCCTCGTCTTCTTTTCCTTACCCTTCTGAGCAACAGGGCCGGTCTCTGTACCGGAGGCCCGGCCGCTGTCGCTACCCCCAGGTAGGCTGTCCCCCCCAACAGTACTCAAACAGGAGTACTTATTGCCAAGGTGTACAGCACGGCGTAGCTTACAATCGGCCGGCGGGGGCTTCAACATCGGGAGCATCGATCGCATCGATGCGGCGGTTTGATTTTAAGCCGAGCCGGGCGATGAAAGACCCCGCGAACGGGGCGATTCAGCCCTTAGAAAGCATATGATACCCGTTTGAATCTTTCAAAAGCTACAATGTGATAAATAACACATAAACAAATAAAACTGAAGCAAATAAAGGCAAACATAAGAACCACCCTTGGAGGGGGGAGAGATAGAGAGAGATGGGGGGAAAAAACTATATAACGTGAGTGACCGTGAATGAGGGACTTACCTGCAAGGCAGCCAGTTAACCCGTTCGACCGGAGCCGTTAATGACCTGACCCATTTAAATCCGATACCCGTTTAAATCTTTCCCATCCACCAATACATCTAATTAGTTCAACTGGTAATTATACCCGTATCAGACAGCTTTATGACATTTTCCGTGAATACCTTCAGAAATACTTGGTCAAAACACAATTGGTGACACATCGTGTTAATACGATGTTAATAGAGACAATTAACAAGCGCATAACAGCGACACCCCCATTGTCTCGCGGAAAGCGGAGATTTTAATAGATTTGTTTTCACCGAACTTCAAAATCCGGTTGGCAAAGCATGGGGGGGGGGGGATTGTTCCCCGCCTCTCAAAACATGGGAAGGACGTATGCCCCCCCCCCCCCACCCGGGATTTCACCATCGAAATGTCACCTATCCCTTTCCACACTCAGTCTGAAGGAGGGTGTCGACCCGAAACGTCAAGTATTCCCTGTTCTCCATGGAAGCTGCTTGATCCGCTGAGTAATGCCACTGTCCCACTTAGGAAACCTGAACGGAAAGCTCTGGTGACCTTGCGCCCACCCAATGTTTTCATGAGGTTCCCGGACGTTTTGGTCACTCTCCCTATTGGACGAAAGTGGTTTCCGCGTGGTACAAACTCCGTACAGACAGTACACGTAGTCAGGATAGAACCCGGGTCTCTGGCTCTGTAAGGCACAAACTCTACCGCTGCGCCACCGTACCGCACTTATTCTGAAAGTGGAGGGTGAATAACCAGGGGTTGCAGTACCAATTGCATTTTGTGGAATGACTTCCTGGAGTTAGATGTCCATATTAAAGAGGCGCACCTCAAAAGACGTCAGGTATGCATTTTTTTAAAACCTAGTTAGGCATGCGTCGCACCATATGTTGCATTGTAACAATTAAGGGTTTAGCGAAGGTATTGCCTAAAATATCCACCCCAACCCTACAACTAACAATGGGCCATTGCGGGTTCCACATTTCCGTGATCGTCCTTGCGTTTTGCATATATTTTAGTCATTTGCATCAAATTAATGAAAGGTATGCAAAAAGCAGGTACGATCACGGAAATGTGGAACGCGCAACGATCCATTGTTGGATGTATGGATGGGGTGGCTATCTTAGTCAACACTTTCCCTAAACCCCGGCAGGGGCGGAAATCGCTATCAAAACATGGGGGGACACTTTTTTTCCGGGCGCGGGCATGCGGGCGCGCACACACAGCCGAGGCTTCAGAGGCTACAGCCGTGCAACCTGTGGACGGTAACATCGGGAGGGGCCTTTCATAGAAACATAGAAACATAGAAAATAGGAGCAGGAGTAGGCCATTCTGCCCTTCGAGCCTGCACCGCCATTCAATATGATCATGGCTGATCATCAGTATCTCGTAACTGCCTTCTCTCCATACCCCCTGATTCCTTTAGCCACAAGGGCCACATCTAACTCCCTCTTAAATATAGCCAATGAACTGGCCTCAACTACCTTCTGTGGCAGAGAATTCCAGAGATTCACCACTCTCTGTGTGAAAAATATGTTTCTCATCTCGATCCTAAAAGACTTTCCCCTTATCCTTAAACTGTGACCCCCTTGTTCTGGACTTCCCCAACATCGGGAACAATCTACCTGCATCTAGCCTGTCCAACCCCTTAAGAATTTTGTAAGTTTCTATAAGAACCCCCCTCAATCCTCTAAATTCTAGCGAATACAAGCCGAGTCTATCCAATCTTTCTTCATATGAAAGTCTAGACATCCCAGGAATTAGTCTGGTGGACCTTCTCTGTACTCCCTCTATGGCAAGAATGTCTTTCCTCAGATTAGGAGACCAAAACTGTAGGCAATACTCCAGGTGTGGTATCAATGCATAATATACGTTATAGGAGCAGGAAAATGCAGATTAAAAAGTGAATGTAAAATGTCAATATAATTCCCATGCGTTTATATTATATGCCCGTATTGTGTATACAACGTAAAGTGTAACTTATAGTGGGGGGGGGGCGTTCTGGTTCGGGTGATGGAACGCGCTTAGCCCACAACGCTGCGTTTTTAGCGTTCTCGGTCAGAGCTGTTATGGCCCTTCCCTTTCAACTTAAACTTGAGTTTGAGTTCAGTTTATTGTCACCTGTACCGACGTGCATTGAAAAGTTTTTGTGCTAACCATTCAGCGGAAAGATGATTACAATCGACCAATCAACAGTGTACAGATACATGATAAAGGGTGCATAACGTATAATGCAAAATAAAGGGCGGCAGAGACCCAACTACGGGTTTGACTACGGGTGATGTCTGTACGGAGTTTGTACGTTCTACCCATTATCCAGGTGGGATTTCTCCGGGTGCTCCGTTTTCCTCCCACACTCTAAAGACGTGCAGGTTTGTAAGCTAATTTGCTTGGTAAAGTTGTAAATTGTCCCTAGTTTTTCTATGATAGCGTTAGTGTGCGGGTTCGCTGGGCCGAAGGGCTTGTTTCCGTGCCGTGTCTCTTAACTAAACTAAACTAAACTAAACTAAACTAAACTAAACTAAACTAAACTGCAGTAAACTAAACTAAACTCAAATAAAATAAAATAAACTGAAGTAAACTAAAATAAAATAAAATAAACTAAAATAAAATAAATAAAGCCAGTAAATGCTTTCTTGTATCTTGGCTAAAAGTCCCTGTGCGTTCAAATTATGAATTAATACACCTCAATAAGATCTGCAATTCTGTATGACATTTACTTCGCAGTTTCTTCTGCTGAAGAAGCAACGTAACTGTGGTGACGTAAACCGTGTTTTTTGAAAGCTACCGAGATCTATGTTGCAACCGCAGTGTTCCCTCGAAAATCCGTATAATATACATTACAGGCGCGAAGAAGGGAACGACTAAAATATTAATTCGGAGATTGTCCGAGGAGCCGAGAAAACTGCCTTCCAAAGAAAATGAGGGAAACGTTTCAATTGATCGAAAACATTTATTACGCATTTCTTTCCATTGTTGGTGTTCCTGCTAAGTGAATGAGCGCAGAAGTTTAGGAAACTTACAAGGATGTTGCCAGGACTCGAGGGTCTGAGCTATAGGGAGGGGTTGAGCAGGCTGGGACTCTATTCCTTGGAGCACTGGAGTGTGAGGGTGATCTTATAGAGGTGTATAAAATCATGAGAGGAATAGATCGGGTGGACGCACAGTCTCTTGCCCAGAGTAGGGAAATCGAGAACCAGTGAACATAGCTTTGAGATGAAGGAGGGGGGGGGGGGGGAAGATGTAATATGAATCTGACAAGTAGCCTTTTCGCAGAAAGGGTGGTGGGTTTATGGAACGAGATGCCAGAGGAGTTAGTTGAGGCAGAGACTGTCGCAACGTTTAAGAAACAATCAGTGAGGCACATGGAGTGGACAGGTGTAGAGGCTATGTGCCAAGAGCACGTAGCTGGGACTAGTGTAGATGGGACAAGTTGGTCGGTGTGGGCAAGTTGGGCCGAAGGGCCTGATTCCACGCTGCATGACTGTATGACTATCACACTATGAAATCTGCGTCACCAATATTATTGAGATTCCCTAATCTTACATATTTAGACGTTTCTTTGATTATTACATTTCATCAGGTTTGGGTCACTAGATGCCCCGGACGTTCTGGTTATTGAATAAGAAATTTAAAGAACGAAATTAAAATAACCTCCCATTTTACCTCAGATCTTATAAGGTACAGGTTCATCACTTAACGCTAATATTCAGAATTTCTTTAAAATAAAATATCTGAAACTATTTTTGATTAAGATTTGAGCGGGCCTGGCATTTTCATCATCTGCAGTTTCTTCCGTGTGCAATTTCAGTTAATTGGCTGCAATATGTCATTTAACGGTTTCAACCGAGTCGTGTTTGCACTTATCGTCACTTTTGGGACGGAGGGTTCACAAATTTTCAGACATTCTCCTCGCAGGTAATATTTCCTAACTGATACTAATTTGTTTGACATAATATTTAGTTATATTTGGGACGTTTTTGCTATTCTTCCTTATGCCATTTATATATTCCTGTAGCAATATAGGCTTTAGCAATAGGGGGGCATTGGGTGAATTTCTCTGGAACGTCGGTGGTTGTGGGGAAACCTGATAAAGGTATACATAATGCATAGAACATTATACAAGACTGTAGGAAAGCTACATTCAAGGAGAGCGTTCAACATACCTACCCGGTGCATGTAATGGAAGGCTTGTTGAGGTTGAACGTGCCGGATTTTTAACAGTCCAGTAGTTAGCGATGAGCATCATTTCGATTATGTTAAAGAAAGCTGCAGATGGTGTAAAAATCGAAGGTAGACAAAGATCGAAAGTAGACAAAAATCGAAGGTAGACAAAAATGCTGGAGAAATTCAGCGGGCGAGGCAGCATCTAAGGAGAAACGGAATAGGCGACGTTTCGGGTTGAGACCATTCCGAAACGGCGCCTATTCCTTTTCTCCATAGATGTTGCCTCACCCGCTGAGATGCTACAGCATTTTTGTCCACCCCTTATTCTTTATCTGTGACCCCTGGTTCTGGACTCTCCCCATCATCGGGAACATTTTTTTCCTGCATCTAGCCTGCCCAATCCCCTTAGAATTTTATATTTTTTCCAAAAGATTCCATCTCATCTTCTAAATTCAAGTGAAGAGAAAGCCCAGTCAATCCATTTTTTCATCATATGGATTGTTCATATTCCAGTGGAAGAGCGATGAGCATCATTTCGATTATGTTAAAGAAAGAACTGCAGATGCTGGAAAAATCGAAGGCAGACAAAAATGCTGGAGGAACTCAGCGGGTGAGGCAGCATCTATGGAGCGAAGGAATATGTGACGTTTCTGGTCGAGACCCTTCTTCAGACCTTTCTACTTGTTTCCTTTCGATTATATTAGATTGAACTCACAATTTGTTTGTAGATCGAGTCTTCAGCCACTTGAAGGTGGTTTTACGGACAGCCATGCCGATGACCTTCGCTGCAGTAGATATTTGCATTGGTTTGCCGTGTGCCGTGTTACGATGAGGAAATGTGTTTGGGTGGTGTTCAGTGAAGTCATACTACCCACAATTAAGTAATATACAGTTAGTGTGAAGAGAAAAATGCAGAGTGCAGAATAAAGGGTTACGGTATTAGAGCGTACGGTTTCAGGGAAAGGGCAGATAAAAATAGTTGAAGGGCTACGATATGGTAGGTTGGGAGATCGAGACTACACACTACCCCGTGGGAGCACCATTCGTTAGACCTATAATAGAGGAAAAGAAGATGTACGTGGTGGTACGGGCTTTGAAGGTTTTGTATCTTCTGCCCTACGGGAGAGGGGAGAAAAGGGAATAACCGGTGTTGGAGTGGTACTTGATTTCGCTGGCTGCTTTTTCGGAGCAGCGCTAAATGCAGAATGTGTCGATCGGGGTCTGTTTGGTGGACTAGGCTACATCCACAACTCTCTTCAATTTCGTGGGAGCTTGCGTGGAGCTGTTGGCAGGTTAAGCTATGAGGTACCCGATGGGATCCTTTACCGAGCGGTAGAAGATGGTAAGAGACGTTGGAGACATAATGAATGCCTTTGTTTTCCTAGGAAGCAGAAGCGTTGATGTGTTTCTTTGGCCGTAAATTCAATGTGCTTTGTTAAGGACAAATGTTTGTATTTGTCTCCATTCTTGAAAGTCATCATGTTTATTTTATCTCTGGTGTTGTGTTGAGTTGAATTTAGTTATGTTTATTGTCCCGTGTACCGATGTATAGGGAACAGCTTGTGTTGCTTACTAACCAGGCCACGGAAAGAGAATGTATGGTTGTACCAAGCCATCCACAGTGTATAAATAAATAATAAAGGGAAATACTTTAGGCTGTGCACGCCATACGCAAGAAGAAGAAGTAGATAAAGGTAAGGTAAACTCCAGTAAAGCCCGATCAAAGAGAGTCCGATGATCTCCAAGGATGTCTACGGGTCTTCAATGTGTCCGCTGGCATATCGTTGTCTTACTGAAGGGACATGAGGTTTTTGATTTGTGACCGTTCATGCCCAACATGGTAAGAATTTCCGAGATACGCAAAATTGTAGAATCTGGAATCATGAAGAAAAAAAGAATGAGAATTTCAACAAATATACCTCCTACTTATGAAATTTGTATTATATTGGTAGTTGAGCTCCATGCTTTATCAAATTGACCTACTGGGATGGTCTTTCTTTCAATTTCTCCTCAGCGCATAAAACAGATCAACATTGCTATCGGTCTGATGGGTTTTTTCTGGCCAGTGCCCAGGTCGGCGTCACGGAATGTGTGTTCGACAATCAAAACTTGAAATCCGGTACACGGTCTCAAATAACCTTCATTTTCATTACTGCTTCACAGTCTATGTGAATATTCTTCATCCCTCCCCAGACCCGTCAGAATATTATTGAGTCATAGAACGGTCCCCTTTTGGCCCACCTTCTCCATACATTGGCCTTCCGAGTTATTTGTCGGAGTGAGACCAGTCGCAAATTGGAGGAACAGAACCACACATTTCGCTTGGCAGCTTACAACCCAGCGGTAGGATTATTGATTTTTCGAATTATAAGTAACCATTGCTTCCCCTCTCTCTCGTGCCTCCTCCACCCTGTTGGCCTACTGAGCGGGTTGCTCAGCAAAACGATCGCTGATCCTGCGCTTTTCCCCGCCGGTAAATAGGAGTCCACACCAGGAACAGCGGATACAGTGGATGGGTTGGAGGTTGCTGGAATCCCGTTTGAGGTGGCGAAAATGTCGGTGGATTATGTGCTGTATGCCAACAGCACCTCATATTTCGCTTGGGCAACAATTACACCCCAGCGGTATGAACATTGACTTCTCTAACTTCAAGTAACCCTTGATTCCCCTCACTTTACTTTTACCAGTCTCACTGCCTCCGACTACATTTTATCTCTGTTTGCTTCGTTGTTAGCTTCTCCCAGCTAACAGTGTGCTATTTTATATTTTCCTTGAGCTCCATCACCTTTTTCTCGTTTTCACACCTTACCCTTCCTTATCTATCTACCCCCCCCCCCTGACGTCAGTCTGTAGAAGGGCCTAGATCCGAAACGTCATCCGTTCCTTCTTTTCAGAAATGCTGCCTGTCCCGCTGACCAGCCCAGCATTTTATGTCTATCTTTGGTTCAAACCAACATCCGCAGATCCTTCATATACATCAAATTGATTCAATTGTTCGATGTTAACAATGGCCATCCCTACTTTCAATATATCGGACATTGGTTGTCCAAGTCTCAGAGACCGTGGGAAGAACCACTGAGAAAGATGGCTTGCAAATCAAAACTTGAAATCCTGCACAAAACGAGATCTGAAATGTCATTTCTAATGCAAAACACTGGAGGAACTCAGCGGGTCACACAGCATCCACAGAGCAAAGGAAAGGTGACGTTGCGGGTCGAGACCATTCTTCATACTAAGCGCCATGGGAGTAAGAATCTAACGGCAAGTACTAATCAAGGACAGGAAGGACCATCAAGGAAAGGTGGAGCCCACAATCGTCCATCGTTGCCCGAGGAAAGGGTGCTAACGAGGGGGTACGAACAGAGGACTTTTGTGAACGGGAGATCGATTGGTCGGCATAGTGCTGACAGGCCGAACGGTCTGTTTCCATGCTGCACCTGCACATTTGAAAGAACGAAATTAAATCCGCCCGTTTTCGCCGTTGGGTGGCGCTGCTATTGGAGTAGAATGTAAAATCGGTGTTGGTCGTGTAAATGGGAAGGGGAGAGGATTACGCGGCGATATTATCGGCACTTGCAAAAGCAGAATGTATTTCAAAAATATTAAATTAATATGTTTTTCTTTTGAAACAGTGAATGTCATGGCGATTGCGATCCTGTCGCGGAATAAATGCGGCCTCTCCATCTGTACCACGCGATACCTGGTCTCCATGGCAGCGGCGGATGTCTTCTCACTTATTATTGCAGTAATCTTGTGGAGGATCATATTTTATTATTTACCCGGCACTATCCTCGAAATAACCCCGGTGTGCAGTGTAAGTGACGGATTTTTCCTCGTCACCACGGACTGTCCTGTGTGGTTCACGGTCGCTTTCTCATTCGATCGCTTTGTCGCCCTTTGCTGTAATAAATGGAAAGCGAAATATTGCAGCGGGAAGGTAGCAGCCGCCATTCTGGCAACTATCTGCGTTTTGTTGTGCTGTAAAAATGTTCCCGGTTACTTTACGTTTGAAGCTGAGAAACTAATCAACGGCGTCCCGTGGGGGTGTCTGAGAAAATCAGGTTATTTCACAGAGCCCGGATGGGTGGCATATGACTGGCTGGATAAAGTGTTAACTCCACTTGTCCCATTCGCTTTGTTCCTGTTGCTTAATGTCCTGACGATGAGACACATTTTAGTAGCCAGTCAAATCCGCAAGAGACTCCGGGGTCAGAGAACGGAAGAGAAACGCAGTGACCCGGAGATGGAGAGCAGAAGGATGTCGATAATTATGCTCTTCGCCGTATCCGGCAACTTCATTCTATTGTGATTGGCTTACGTTATATATTTCTTCCATTACGTCATTGCACAATTAGACCCCGATCACGATACTGACTCCACGTTCATATTTCAGCAAATCTCATTCATGTTGTTGACTTTAAGTTGCTGTACAAACACGTTTATGTATGGAGTAACTTAGTTGAAGTTCAGAGAGCAGCTGAAGATCGCAATGAAATATCCGGTGGTCTCAATTGTTCAATTCATAATTTCTCGGAATAGGTAATCGGAATACATCCAACAATATGGTCTCCAACATTTTTGTATGGAACATAAAACTTAGAACAATAGAGCAGAAACAGGGCATTCGGCTCACTTCTTTGCCGAACGTGATGCTGAAGAACTTTTATCTGCTTGCACATAATCAATGTGTCTCCATTCCCTGCATATCCGCACGCCTACCTAATAAGTATCTTAAAGCCACTATCACATCCACTTCCACTATTACTGTCCTGCTTTTATATTATAGTCCTCTCGCAGGAAATGCGTATGCCTTTCTTACTACCAATGCGACTTGCAAATTAACTTTTTGCGAATCTTGCACCAGCACTCCCATGTCGCTTTGCGCCTCCGATATCTGAATTATCTCCCCATTTATAAAATAGTCTATGCCTTTATTCAAACGACCAAAATGTATGACTCGTCAATTTGCTTCGATGTATTCGATCTGCCACTTCTCTGCACACTCTCTCATCGCGCAGATTCTGCAGATTATCTGCGTTCTCTACACTACCGTCCGCTCCCCCTATCTTCGTATCATCTGCAAACCTGGCCACAAAGTCTTCACTCCCGTACCTACATTTCCTCTGTTACTCCCCGAAAGTGGCAACACAGGTACATAGGAAGGTGAACAAGGCATATGTTATGCTTGTCGTTATTGTTCAGAGCGTTCAGTATTTCCCTGAACAAGGTCGTGGAGGTATTCGACGGGGTGCAGATCTAATTTACCAGAATGATGCCTGAATTAGAGGGTATTAACTGCAAGGATATGTTGGAAAGACTTGGATTCTCTGGAACCCCGGAGATTACCGGGGGACCTTATAGAAATATATTAAATTATGAAAGGTAATCAGTCCGAACCGATTTCCCAGCGTGGAAATATCAAACACTGGTGGGTTTAGCTTCACGGCGAGAGAGATAACATTTGAAATAGATGTAACGTAGCAGGATTTGTTTACGCAGAAGGTGACTACCTGGACGCGCCTTCGGGGTTTTACTGGAGGCAGATAGTGGCATTTCTTGAGACTTTTAAATAGGGACATGGAAATGCAGGGAAGGGTGGGATATGGATTATGTACTGGCGTTTCAGTGTTCGGCTTGACATCATGTCCGGCACCGATATTACGGACCGAAGGGCCTGTCCCTGAGCTGTACTGTTCTATTTTTCGTGTTTTGTCTAGAAAGCCCGTTGCTGAGAGGATATCTTATAGAGGTACATATGAAACTCATTCGAGGCATACGTGGAGTATGCAATCAAAATTATTTCACTCGATAGAAATGCCCAATATTCCAGAGTATAAACTTAAGCTGCAAACGGCAGGAAAGTTCAGTTTAGTTTAATTTAATTTAGAGGTACAGCGCTAAGTTTAAAAGAGATGTGCGGGGCAGGTTTATACACAGGAACGCACTGCAAAAGGAGGGGGCGTGGTAGTGAAGGCAGATGCGGTAATCGCATTTAAAAAGCGTTTGGGTAGGCATATGCATGGGCAAGGTATGGAGCGTTATGTATTGCGTACAGGCTGATAAGAGTCGTTCTTGGTCAAATGTTTGGCATAGACATTTTGAGCCGGTGTCTGTTCCTGTGTATTATTTAATGCTCGATGGTCTTTAATACAAAAATGGACCACATGTACTACTTACAACTGCTCCATTATTGGATCAACTAGCTGACATGGTGTATTGATTATATCAGTGGTAGCCGACCCCGCCCTATTGGGAGATCTTTCCTTTGCGTTATTCATCTGCTCTACCTTCCTGCAGCTTCATACTAACTTGTTTCATGTCCCTCCAAGGTCTAAGGTTTTCACAGAGTATCTTCGATCAGAAACCTAACCCTTTCCCTTCCACGGATGCTGCCTGCATTGGTGTGTTTGCTTTTCCTTGCTATTATCTGTGCGTCCAGCATCTGTTTCGGTTTAGTATTGCGTGAATAATAAAAATGGTCACATCCAAAAGTGAAGCAATCAACATAAATGGCAATTAGTTGGCTTATTAAGAATATTTTCACATACGTACATCTCAGGTTGTCAATTACATTTTCGTTACCGAACTTCCACATTTAACATCGAGCTAACGTGTAATTCTACCTTCAACATAGACTAACGCCTATTAACTAGAAACTTCCTCTAGAATGTACATCTCGCCACGGCTGCTTAGAATGAGAGAAGGCAATTGTCCCATTGTAATAACAGAGTCATAGAGCTGCACGGCTCCTTTGCCCACTGTCCATCCCACCAACTGGGACGAGTTCAGTTTGCTTACATTTCGATCGTAATCTTCTAGATCCTTCTGTTTAGATAGCTTCCTCTGGCAGGTCATTCCATCTACGGACTACACTGTGAGGTGAATGGTTGTCACGGAGGTTTCTCTGAACTGTATACTTCTCACCTTCAGCCTATTCGGCCTGAGTTTGAATAGGTGCCTCGACCCGAAACGTCACCCATCCCTTCTATCCAGATATGCTTCCTGTCCCGCTGAGTTACTCCAGCATGTTGAGTCTATCTTAAGCCTATTCCGTGTACTTTTAAAACTCTGTAGCCTTGAATAAAAGCATGGTCGCGACCGGAAACGCCACCCATTCCTTCTCTCCAGAGGTGCTGCCTGTCTCGCTGAGTTACTCCAGCAATTTGCGTCTATCGTCGGTTTACACCAACATCTGCAATTCCTTCCTGCACAAGCTCCGTCTCTTCCTATTCAGGTGTTGGCGGAACTGTCCGATCGTGATCTTGCTACATCCAGGAGAACGCGCGCGTTGGGCACGGCAGGTGTCCCCTGACGTCGAGGGCGCTGACCGGGCGCAGGCTGCAGCGCCAATGAGCGTCCGAGTTGTGGAGGACCAAACCGACAGCTTTGCAAACCCAGATAGACCACTGCAATGCCGATGTAGTGCCGCCCCCAGGAAAACGGCCATTTAAGGCTAAGATAAGAATCTATAATGATAAGGACTTGAAATCTGAAGGCCACGGGATAGCGTCGGGAACGTGGCGACGCTTAGAGTCGTAGAGTCATCGACTGATACAGTATGTAAACAGGCCCTTCGGCCCAACTTGCATACACCGGCCAATATGTCCCAGTTACATTAGTCCCACCTGTCTGCTTTTGGTCCATATCCCTCCAAACCTGTCCTATCCACATACCTGTCCAACTGTTTCTTAAATGTTGGGATAGTTCCTGCCTCAACTTGCTCCTCCGGCAGCTCGCCCCACACACCTAACACCATTTGTGTGAACACTTTCGTAAATAGATTTCCCCCGCATATTAATCCAGTACCCTCTGTTTCTCAATGGACAATAGACATTAGACAATAGGTGCAGGAGTAGGCCGTTCGGCCCGACGAGCTAGCACCGCCATTCAATGTGATCTTGGCTGATCATCCCCAATCAGTACCCCAATCCTGCCTTCTCCCCATATCCCCTGACTCCGCTATCATTGAGAGCCCTATCTAGCTCTCTCTCTTGAAAGTATCCAGAGAACCGGCCTCCACCGCCCTCTGTGGTAGAGAATTCCACACTCACAGCTCTCTGTGTGAAAACGTGTTTCCTCATCTCCGTTCTAAATGGCCGACCCCTTACTCGTAAACTGTATTCTATAATCCACTACTTTGTGCTTCCACCCGATCTATTTATCTCATTGTTTTATACACCTCAACATGATCATCCCCACCCTCCTCTGCTCCATGGAATAGATTCCCGGTCTACTCAGCCTTTCCCTATAGCTTAAAACCTTCCAAATTCTTTGTGCACTAATTTAATGAAGTCTACTGTTCTTACACTTAAATCGTTGCATTGTTGTGCATATAACTGTGGTTTTGTACAGTGTGACTTTACGGAATTGCATGCAGTTGTATGTACTAAATTTCACGGCATTTTCGTACATGTAATAATAAAGGAACATTGAATAATTAGTAGAGGACTATAATCGCCACATAATTAACTGCTTGAAAAAGGACGACAGTTTGACAACCTACTCTTCTGACGAGTTCCGCAGTATAAAGTCCGGTTGTTGACAAAATATTCAGGAACGGCGTTTTCCCTGCTGCTATCAGACCTATTATCAGAGCGGCGTTATAGATGCTGTCTCACAGGGACCAGATGCCCGCGTTCGATCCTGACTAGGGCTGCTGTCTGTATGGAATTTGTAGGTTCTCCTCGTGCCCGTTGATTTTACCCTGATGCTCCGGTTTCCTCTCACATTCCAAACAAGTGGAGGTTTGTAGGATAACTGGGTTCGGTAAGGATTGCAAGTTGTAAATTGTCCGCAGTAATTTCCCCCCAAGATAGTGCTAGTGCGCGGGGATCGCTGCACTTGGTGGGGATCTAAACTAAATTACCATGCGGTGCTCTCGTAAACTAAGGATATTTTTTCTGATCCCCCAATCTACCTCGTTGCATCCCTTGATCTGCGCTTTCGATTCATCTCTGACAATATATTCTGCACTCAGCACAACAGATTCCCCTGGTGTATGGGATGATCTGCTTGGACATCACGTAAAATTATGTTTTTCCAATGTACCTCAGAAAAGGTGACAACAGTAAACCAATTCAGAACAAAAACGAACGCCAATACCAGAAAGAAAAGATCGATTTGAAGTGAAACGTGATATGTTTTCCAAATCATTCAAATATTTCTCTATTTGCTTTGAAAAATGTTTCTTCGATTCTGCAGATAATCCGGTGTCTAAATTTTGGATTCCGGGCAGATCTACCCATGCATTTGTTTCGTATTTGTACGTGTTCGGAGATATATTTACAAATTTATTTTGAGTGCTATCCAGTCAAGGCAGCCCATACACGGGTACATCAGCTGGTGAAAAAAGAAAATAAATTGAGTGCAGTTTATAGTGTTGCGGGATTTGCAGAGTAAAAATGTGCAATTGCATGAACGAGGTAGAATGGAAGGTCAAAAATATGCTTAGATTATGATTAGACCTCTCAGGAATATGATAAGTGCCAGGAAGAAGTTGTTCGAGACTGCTGTACGTGCTTTCATGCTTTTGTACCTTCTGCACAAAGGGAAGGGGAGAAGGTGGAAAGGCCGGGTTGTGAGTCGCACTTAAAAATATTGGCTGTTTCTCAGGGACAGCATGTAGTGTAGATGTAGTTAGGGAGGGGTGGGGGAGGGTGGGGGGTGGGATGGTTGTCGTTGGTTTGCTATCTTTCATTTTTCATTGAACCAAAAACCAAATCCAATCGTTGATGATATTCACGCTTCGGAATTTTATATTCTCCCAAATTCAGTGCTAATCTTTTCGACTGGAAATTGACCAGCACATCGCTTCCCGAAGGTTTGACGAGGTAACACGTGATTACTTAACGTTAGTAATTACTGATTGTATTATGCGGTTGCAAGGTCATAATATTTCGGAATACCTGCAGGTCACAGCAGATATCGATAGCACTGGGACTTGCAGCAACGTGGAGATTTCGAAGGGGAATGGTACCGCAACATTGTGACATGTGCTAGACACTTGCTAGAGTCGACATTTGTAAGGAAATATGATAATGGAGGAATTGAACGAAGGACCCTAAAATAGAAAATAGGAGACATTTGAGAGAACTTGCAGGATTTGGGAGATGGCGTTTGTAAATAGTATAGAGCGACGCTTAGTTGAATACTAGGGAGAATGATCCAATAAATGGTAAATGGGAGGACGTTGAACAATTGGAAGATAACTTTTGTAAATAGGACATCGCACTGGTAAATGAAGGACTACGAGCAACGCGGATAATGGAACTGGATTAGATGGGCACTTCTTGTTCCCCATTGATAGGTTGGGACGACAGGCATGTTTCCAGGCGGTATAATGTTATGTTTCTCCGATTATATTCTAACTTATGCAGGAGCATTGTTTGGGGAAAAAGTCAATATAGATGGCGCCGGAAAATACTCAATGCCTGTATTAATGAAGTGCAACAATTGTATATAAATGGCATTCATTACTTTATTTGTTTCCCCTTTCACGCGTCTGCCGCTCCACCACCCCAGTAAGTGGCTGCCAAAATTTAGAATAACTTTATTAATTTTAAAATCGATGCTTACAACCTCGTACCCCATTATTAAATAGATTAAGTAACGCAACGGTCTCAACATTTATCCATGGGAAATACAACGAATCGCCTTTCTCCAGTCTGGGAAGCAACAATTCAGTCACAATTTGTCTCCTGTTCCATGATACGTTCAACAGTTTTGTTTCCCCTCAAATGGAGGCAGCTCGTCGTATACAAGAGATCAACAATAGACAATAGACAATAGGTCCAGGTGTAGGCCATTCGGCCCTTCTAGCCAGCACCGCCATTCAATGTGATCGTGGCTGACCATCCACAATAAGTACCCCGTTCCTGCCTTCTCCCCATTTCCCCTGACTCCGCTATCTGTAAGAGCCCCATCTTGCTCTTTCTTGAAAGTATCCAGGGAACCGGCCTCCACCGCCCTCCGAGGCAGAGCATTCCACAGACTCGCAACTCTGTGTGTGAAAAAGTGTTTCCTCATCTCCGTTCTAAATGGCTTACCCTTTATTCTTAAACTGTGGCCCCTGGTTCTTGAGCCCCCCCCCCCCCCCAACATCCGGAACATGTTTCCTGCCTCTTGCGTGTCCAAACTCTTAATAATCTTACATGTTTCAATAATATATCCTCTCATCCTTGTAAATTCCATAGTATGATCCCCTCTCTTACTTCTAAATTGACAGAAGGCGTATCCCCTTCAGTCGCATTGCTGCATCCCGTAAATCTGTAGAGGTGTGTTTTTCTCCTATTTACGTAATCTTCAACGTTACGTACACGTGTAAATTACCTCCCTTACTGGCGGGTCCTGCTCCTGTTTTGGGTTCGGTAACCACCCTCTTTCCTCGAGTAGAAGAAAATCAGGAATAAACTGGATTAATCAGTTATAATGAATGAAAGACACAGCATGTGCATTGGCCATTCGGCCACCGTCCTCAGGGACTGTTGATCACCTGTTCATGTTATCTCACAATCGCACCCACACCTTACACATTAAGGCATTTATCAGAGGTCAACAAATCCTCCAAATCCGCAGATTCTTGGGATGCAGGAGGAAAACGATCAGAGGGAACTGACGCGGTCTCTAGGAGAACATAATGCCCCATTATGGGGCTCCCCATATAAGTCAGTTCCCTTGACTCACGTTTGGCCCATATCTCTCAAAACATCTCATATCTACATGCCTGTCGGAATCTCTTTGAAATGTTGTTATTTTATCCGCCTTAACCACTTCCTCTGGTGGCTCGTTCCATATGCCCTCCACACTCTTTGACCATAATGTGCCTGTTAAATATCTCCTCTTTCACTTTATACCCAACGTCCTCACGTTCTTGGTGTAAAAGTTTCTGGGCATTCATTTTATTTATTGTCCTCGTGTATATTATCCACCTCTATATGATCAACCCAGAGCCTCCTGCTCTCCAAGCAATAAAGCCGAAATCTGCCCAGGCAATTGTCTGAAGTCCGAAGAAGGTTCTCGAGCTGAAACGTCACCCATTCCTTCTCTCCAGAAATGCGGCCTGTCCCTCTTAGTTACTCCAGCATTTTGAGTCTTCGATTTAAACCAGCATCTGCAGTTCTTTCCCACACAGACTTGTGATTCCCGTACCCTGGGGGGACAAACAAAGTGATTCACTTTATCTAAACTCCCCCGACCCCCCTCCCCATGAATTGATGCAATTCGTTTTCAAATTCATCTCGAATTTTTCTTGGCTGAAATTAGTTCTGATGAAGTAATCAGTGTTTTTCACGACTACTGAGATGTTTTTGCAACCACAATATCCTATTGGGAATTCCTAGGATATAAATAACGGACAGAATGAAACGATCGTAAATCACAGAGATTGTCCGTGGAGCCTAGAAAGCTGCCTTCCAAAAAAATGAGAGAAACATTTGCATTGATTGAGAAAATCTATTACGCTTTCCTTTCCATCATTGGTGTTCCTGGTAAGTGAATGGGATTACGGTTACCCATTGCATTGGTAAAGCCTTCATCTGCTTTGCAGGAGTCAGCTTCTTTCAACGAAGAAGACGATTTCCAGTAACTGAACTCCTTGACGCCTGCTTGAGGTTCTCTATAGATCAACAGTCTTCAAATGGAAGACGTCTATTATGGGAGACGTCTATTAAAGGCTTACAGTTTCGTCGATTAGTGATAAAGGATTCAGCTCGAGGGCCGTCTGCCACTGAGGTTTTGTTGGAAATCTTGTCCCAATTTTCACCGACTTGTACTATTGGGTGTTTCTGCTAATGTGAAATTTTACCGAGAGTTGTATCGTTTTTAGAACATTCGCCATTTAAACCCAACATTTTCACCTAACATTTGTTTATTTTGATGTAGATATTGGAAAAAAAAGATATGAAAGAAAAATTATTTAAATCTCAATTTCGTCACATTAAGATTGAACATAAATTTGGGAATTTATTAGACACAGAACAAATCAATGTGTTTTCGTTAAAAATTGTTGTGAATCAGTGGAATTCTCTACCACATACATCAGTGGAGGAGGTTATTTCACTGGATGTATTCAAGAGCTCTTCGGGCTAACAGAATCAAGGAATATGGGCAAAAAGCGGGTACGGAGTACTGATTTTGGATGATCAGCCGTGATCAATTTTTTTGGCGGTGCTGGCTTGAAGGGCCGAATGGCTTACTCTTGCACCTTTTTTCTATGTTTCTCTCTTTCAATTTTGATTTCGTGTATTATTGTCATGTGTACAAGATGCAACTGTTCCTTGCATGCTATGCCTTCAAAAGCATCGGACACGAGTCCCATCAATCCATGCACACATCTGCACATTCTGGTTTGCACCGAACATAGGAATGAAATGCTGGAGTACCTCTGCAGTACAGGAAGCATCTCTTGAGAAAATGAACAGGGAGCATTTTGGGTGGAGACCGTTGTCCAGACTGAGAGACCAGGTAGTACAAATTAAATAAAATACCGGTGTTCAAAATATATTCTTACAGCATTATGGAGTCACGTTTACAGAGAAAGTGCAGAATGAAAAATGTACGAGCCGCAATGAAGCAGGTCGGGAGACCGGGGTATACCCTAGCTTACAGTTAGACAATTAATTCGTCTGTTCTGTAACATGCTTACGGGTGTTTCGGGCCGACGGGAGAGGGTAGAAATGGATATGAATACCGTGTTCGTTTGGTTGGGTTATTATTTTTCCAACGGAGCACGTTTACAGTCTCGAAATAAAATATTTCAGAAGAAACATTGCAGGGGCTCAGCGGTAGAGATGCAGCCTTACTGCGTTTGCGGCGCCAGAGTCCCGGGTTCGATCCCCACTAGCGGTTCTGTCTGTACGGAGTTAATACATTTTCACAATGACCGCTTGAGTTTTCTCCGCGATCTTCGGTTTCCTCCCATACTCCAAAGACGTACAGATGTGTAGGTTAATTGGCGTGGTAGAAGTGTAAATTGTCCCCAGTGCGTGTCGGATAGGGTTAATGTGCGGGAATCGCTCGTCCATGCGGACTCTATGGACCGAACGGTCTGTCTCCACGCTGTGTCTCTAAACTAACCTAAACTAATCTAAATTAAATAATGTTCATAATATGAACTAGTCAAAGTTTAGAGGGTGAAATGTGCAAAGTTTAAAGGAGATCCACGGGCCAGTTGGTTTTGCACAGATCGTGGTGGGTGAACAGCAGGGGTGGCAGTGGAGGCCGGTAAGATGTTGACATTAAACCAGGTTGTTAGGTGGGCAAGATGCGTATGCGGTGGACGACTATGGATCACATGAAGGCACATGAGGTGCGTTTTGCTTGGTGTCGTGTTTGGCACAGATATCTTGGGCCGAACCGCCTGTTCCTGTGCTGTTGTGTTCGATGTTCTATCATGTGGTCAATTCCAATTTAAACTCTGAGAGTGTGATCCGTGGATTTGATGGTAATTTCTTCATGTTAATCAATTGCAATTTTTTTAGCATAGCGGCTGTCGGGGTAGCAGGTGATTTGCGCATTAGGGGGAATCCCTTTTCGTCATTCGCCCTTATTCTTTGTGGGTGTCTCCCGTTGTGAGCTCCAGAGGCGGAGTGGCCGAATATATTGACGGGTGGGGGGTCTTGGCGAATGAATTCACAGCTCCCTCAAAATGGCAACACAACTCAAGATTCTGGTAATGAAAGGATATGTCAAGCTTTACTTCATCGGACTTCAAAGGCGGAAATCACGTTGAGATGTTCAAAACTATGTTGGGGGTGGTTCTGCTGTTTTTCTCGCCGTATTATGGGGAACAAGTTTAGACTGGAGATGGTACATAACATGTGCATTAGGATGTTTCCTGAATTGAAGGGTATTAGCTGCAATGAGAGGATGGACTGACTTCGGTGGTTCATTCTGTAGGATAGGTAATTGAGGCGGGGCATGCTAGGATAAGGAATTAAGAGAGGGTCACATAGCGAAGACAATGAATGGATGGAAAAGTCAAAGATTAGAGAGCAGAAACTTTAGCTGCTAGGATGGAAACGTGCGAGGCAATTTTATTTTGCAGATCATGGTCCGCTGGCAGGGTAGGTGGTGGAAGCTGACATGATAACATCGTTGAAGAACCACATAGATATCTTGACAGGCAGGAAAAGTTTCATTATGGAGCTTAAGGCGATAGATGGAAATTGTTTAGATTATCTTCGGGGTTTGAGAATAGACCAAGAGATTGGGGACCGGCAGAGACCACAAATGTCCATTTCGTCCTGCTGTATTTCTTGTGTTTTCAATGTTATTTTCTCACCTTATGTGTTATTTCGGCCAATGGCCGAGTTCCTAGTCTGGGAAAAAATGTGTGTTTGAAAATCAAATCTTGAAATCCGCTTCATGACTGTTTCTATTGGCTAGTTTCGCCCTGCCCAGATCAATCGGAATATTATGGACCGAGCAGAACAGCAGCGAAAGCACACCTTGGCCCACTTTGTACATGCCAACCTTCAGTTGCCATTGTAAGGTAGATTTTCCTTGCATTTGGC
>JAXLNO010005841.1:3319602-3357501 GCA_038087875.1 Malacoraja senta
ATGTGGGGGAGGAGGGTAGGGTAAGTGGGAAACTGTTTCCCAGTCGCTTCCTGGTAGGGAGGCGACTATTTCTCCAAGTCGCGTCCTCGCCCCCCTCCTCGCGGCCTACCACCTGGATCGGAGCGGCCTTTTCTGCCGGGGGCCGGGAACCGGACCAGAGCTGCAACAGCGGCGGCGCTGCGCTGAATTCACCGCGGAGCGGGCGATGCCGACCTGGATCGCCGTTTGGAGCTCCGGAGCGTTGGGCCGCTGCTCCAACATCGTGGAGCTTCGGTTTGGGAGAGCTTCCAGCGCGGCCGGTGCTGAACAACATCGCGGAGTCCTGGGCCCTCTACCGAGGGCTGCCAGCGTTGAATCTCCGCCCAGCATGGCCTGCGGACTTTGGGAGCCGCGGACTCCGGTAGGAGGTGGCCGACTCTGATGTCCAGGCCGCTGAGGTCCCCCAGCCCCGACGTCGGACTTACATCACCCCGGCGAGCGGGCCTGAACATCGGGCCGCCCGTAGCGGCGACTGCGGTGGGCTCGGGGAGGCCCCGACCACGGGTGAATATTGGGGAACATTAGAGGAAGATGACTGACTTTGGTGCGTTCCCTCACAATGGCTAACTTTGAATCTGCTGTGTGGTGATGTTTTATGTTGAACTCTATCGTGTGTTGTGTTCTTTATTTTTATTGTATGGCTGTATGGTGACCACACACTTCACTGTGCCAACTGGCACATGTGACAAATAAATGTATCTTGTATCTTGTATCTTGTATCTTGTATGGATAAATTGGTCGCTTCCAAAGTTAAAGCATGTCAACGGAAATGACAGGTAGTTGTTCTTGAGAATAATTGTACTTGTTTACAACTCAGGCTGGTAATTTATTTATCGTTGGTGATATTCTACCTTTAAGATATAGTTGAGGCATTCGTCTTCCAACAAGAACATTTAACTTCCCAATGTCATCATGCGTATGCTAATTTTTTTTTTACCGTGGGTCAGGTAGCAATCTAAAGATAATGACCTATTTTCGTTCGGCTTTTTATAATTAGTTCCAAGCATCTCAAATTCCCTCAGCAGAATCTCTTCCCCTATTCAATCAATGTCGTTGTATTTTCTTTCCGTTTATTTCTGTGCATTGGTGAAATATGCAAAAGAAAATGTTTTGGAGGTTTAGTTTAGAGATACAGCGCGGAAAACCGATTCTTAAGCCTGCCGAGCCCGCTCCGACCAGAGATCCCCGCACATTAACATAATCCTACATACAGTAGGGTCAATTTACATTTTTACCAAGACAGTTAACCTACACACCTGTACGACTGGGAGGACACCGGAGATCCCGGTGAAACCCCATGCAGATCACGGGGGGACGTACAAACTCTGTACAGACACATACCCGTGGTAAGGATTGAGCCCGGGACCCTGGCGCTCTAAACAAGCAACAATATTGAGAAGGTAGAAAAAATGCTGGAGAAACTCAGAAAATTAACATCCCCTACATCCCCTACATAAAGATGGCGGGACTGCAGGAGTGGGGCGCCATTGTGTATGGCTGCTCTGCCTGCAGTCCGTCCTTTCACCCTTTTTTATTTTTATTTTTAGTCCAGTTACAACAAAATGTTTGTTGGAGGTCTGCTTTTATGTGGTGGGTCGGGGGAGGGAAAGGGGGAAACTTTATTTCCTAGTGCCTATCTGGTCGGAGAGGATGCGGCTTCCCTCCGAGCTTCGGCGGCGGCACAGCGCTCGGACTCCATCACGGAGCGGGCGTGTTACCTGGTCGCCGTGCGGTAAGCTCCGGAGTACTGTGACCGCCGACTCCAACATCCGAGGAGCTGTGGCTGCGGGCGTCCAGCCGCTGGATTTAAAACGCCGCGGAGCCTGGGATCCGAAATCGCCAGAGTCGGAGCTCCAACCAGCGCGGCCTGAGGACTTCGGGTGCCACGGTCTCCGGGGAGGGAGCGGCCGCTCCAGACATTCCACGCCGCCGAGGAGTGCTCACCCGACGCCGGAGTTCCATCTTCCCGGCAAGAGGGTCTGAAAACATCGTTCTGGCTGCGGAGGCCACAAAGAGGCCCCGACCACGGGTGATCATAGAGGAAGAGGACTGAACTTTCTGGTTCCTTTCCCCCACAGTGATTCTGCTGTGGGGGGGCGTTCAATTTGAATTCTAAAATGTGTTGTGACATTTTTCTATGGATGTACGGAAACTTAATTATTTCTTCTATGTAAAGCAGTTTGGTTTCAACCCGAGTTGATTTAAACGTGCTATATAAATAAAATGTAGTTACTTACTTACCGCAACCTCCTTTGACCTGCAGCCGTCTGCATTATCCTGGCATGTTTCCATTTCCCGTGGTGTATTTGGGGGGGGGGCATTAGTACAACCTCCCTCCCTTCTTGTTTCTAAGCACCAATCGTATAGCCTCGCCTGACGAACCGTCCGTAATGTCACATCTGACCACTGCCGTGACATCCTCTTAACCAATAGACTAAACCCCCTCTTCTTTTACCCACACCTCTGTTTCTCCTAAGGCATCTGTACCATGGAACGTTGCTGGGAAGTAAAGACGTTGATCGGCTAATTAGGCTGTATCGATGAAATGGTTGGAACGGGTAAAGTGCTTGGTGATATTCACATCTCAGATCTTGAAACTCTCTCCATTTCAGCACTGTTGATACAGATGTGTGAATGTTCTACATGAAGCTATCTGATGTCAATGAAAGATTGCGCGTGAACAGTTAACGTTGATAATTACCGAATTATCAATAAATGGGAAATTGGAGAACTTGGAGGATTTGGGACGTTATTAAATAACAAAGTACCAGTAATTGGACAATTTATGATGATTCCTTTGGGTTGGGTTGGTCTTTCTTCGGGCTGCGAAGGAACAAATCAGCAAAATCCCACTTCATACACGAGAGACAAAGTTGCAGAAAAGAGGATGTATGTGGATTTACAGGACTGAGAGAGGAGCTGTTGTTTCGGATTTGACTGTACATTCTATGGCCGTAACATAGATAACAGGCTGATATGATGCCTTCTCGGTGGTAATTGTAACATATTGATCCTCTGCCCTCTTGGAACATTTAACTTAAAACAGTACAGCATAAGATCATGGCTTTAAGACCATAATGTTTGTGCCGAAGATAATACCGACCAACTCTTATCTTCCTGCAAGTAATCTATATTCCTCCATTCCCTGCATATCCATATGCCTCTTGAAAAGTCGTAAATCCCACTATTGTATCTGCCACAAACAGCACCACAGGCAACACTTTCCAGTACTCGCCAGCCAATCTGCCAGGAATTTGACCCATACATCTTCTTTAAACTTTGTCTCACCCAACGTAAAGCTAAGCCATCTAGTCCATGAGTGTCCCTTCCTTGAAATGAGAATCTGACTATCTCTATCTATGCCTTTCATAACTTTACATACTACCATCGGGTCCGGCCATCCCTGAACCTCCGTTGATCCAGAGAGGACAGTCCAAGTCCGTCGAACCTCCTAATCCAGGCGTCATTCTGGTAAACCTCCTCTGTTCACTTTTCAAATCCTCCACATCCTTCCAGTTATGGGGCTACTAGAACTGCACGCAATACCGCGAATGCTTCCTAACCAAAGTTTTATACAGCTGCATCACGACTTCCTGAGTAACCTGCGGCAAGTAAAATCATGAGATTTTTTAATTTCACGAAGCTAGCTAGGTTATCTCTAGGTTTACCCTATATATATTCCCCTTACGGTTTTTTTTTCACCTTGCAAGATAACCCTTCAGCCTCCGCGCTCCAATGTATAAAGTCCTACTGTGCCCAACATCGTTATTGACGTACGCTGTGAATCAAAATCTCTGTGCATTCAAACATTCAGTTCCCCGCATACACAAAGTCATAAGGTCATAAGTAATAGGAGCAGAATTAGGTCATTCGGCCAATCAATCTACTCCGCCATTCATTCATGGCTGATCTATTTCTCCCTTATAACCCCATTCTCTTGCCTTCTCCCCAGAACCATTGACAAGCGTACTAATCAACAATATATCTATCTTTGCCTTAACAATATCAATTGACGGCCTCCACAGCCTTCAATGGCAAATAATTCCGCACATTCACCACCGTCCGACTAAAGACATTCCTTCTCATTTCCTTCCTAAAGAACCATGTTTTAATTCTGAGTCTAAGACCTCTGGTGCTAGACTACCCAACTAATGGTAACATCCTCTCCTCATCCACTCTATCCAAGACTTTCACTATTCTGTACGTTTTAATAACCCCCCCCCCCACCACCACCCAACCCCTCCCACCGCCCCCTCCACCCATTCTTCTGAACTCCAGCGAGTACAGGCCCCGTGTCGTCAAACGCTCACCATATGTTAACCCACTCATTCCTTGGATCATTCTTGTAAACCTTCTCTGAACTGTCTCCAGAGCCAGTGCAGCCTTCCTCATATATGTTGCACATAATTACCCACAATGCTCCAAATGCGGCCTGACCAGCGTCTTATAGACCATCAGCATTACATGCCTGTTCATGCTTTCTAGCTCTCTTGAAGTAATTGTTAGCATTGCGTTTGCTTTCTTTACTACCGATTCGACTTGCAGCTTACCACGTTGGGAAACTTACACCAACCAGTACACCCAAGTCCCTTTGCACCTCCGATTACTGAATTCTGTTCCCATTTAGAAAATAGTCTATAACTTTGTTCCTACTACCAAAATGCACGACTCCACACTTTGCTACACTATATTCCATCTGCCACTTCTCCCTGCCTCCCTCCCCCCCGCAAACCCCCACTCCCAAGCTGTCCAGGTCCTTCTGCAACGTCCCCGTTTTCTCTACAATACCTGCCCCTCCACCTGTTTGCCTATCATCCGCCTTGACGCCTGTCAATAAGATCTGGAACTCGAGTTCAAACTCATCTGCAGGTTTTCTCTGTTGAAGAAGGATGGAAACTCTGATGACGTAATCTGAAATTGTGCATAGCTACTGAGATCTATGTTGCAAGCACCATGTCCCAATGGGAATCTATATGATATAAAATGCAGGCACGGAGAAGGTATTGCCTGACATATTATTCGGAGAGATTATTCACGGAGCCGACAGAACTGCCGTGCTACGAAAATGAGAGAAACATTTGAATTGATAGAGAAAATTTATTACGTTTTCCTTTCCATCATCGGTATTCCTGGTAAGTGAATTCAATTTCCCATTGTGGCGTTAAGGGTCTCCATCTCCTTTTCAGGAAGCAGCTACTTGCAATGCTCTCGAATATCGTGGCGAACAGGGGTAACAGGACGAATTTCCCGGGGTGCTCAACCAATATAGGTTCTCAGAATCAAAGCCCCTATGTATGCTTAACATTCTCTGTTGCTCAGCAGTCCTCAAACGGGATGATGCTTTTTGGCAGATAGCCAGTTGCGGCCTAGGAATACATTTTTTGTTAGGAATGGACTTTCGTCGAGGGCAGTCAGTTACTGCAGGAAATGTAGGAAATAGCTGTCACAAGACTATTCCCAAGACTTGTTTTATTCATGAGTTTCTGCGAATGATAAATTGAAACGTGTGTTGGTCACGTAAATGCCTTGAACGTCCTGACAATTCGATCTGTTAAAAATATATGTTGAAAGGGCGGCACGCTGGCGCAGCGGTAGACTTGCTGCCTTACATCGTAAGAAACCCCAGTTCGATCCCGACTACGGATGCCGTTTGTGCGAGTTTGTACTTTCTCCCCGTAATTTGCGTGTGTTTTGCCCGAGTGCTCAGGTTTCCTTCCACATTCCAAAGGTGTAGAGGTTTGAAGGCTAATTGGCTTGTGTAAATAGCCGGACCGAAAGAGGACACTCGGTGGATGTTGTTTACCATGATTTTCAATAAGCCGTTGATAAGGTGCCGCACGTGAGGCTGCTAAAGGAGACGAGAGCCCATGGGCTTAAATGAAAGGTACTAGCGTGGACAGCAGGTATGGCTGGATAGCAGAAGTCAAAGAGTGGGTATAAAGTAGGCTTTGTTTCTGGTTGGCTGCCAGTGACTAGCTGAGTTCCGGTGCTGTTGCCGTTACTCCTTGTTGGATATCAATGATTTGGATGAGGGAATTGAAAGTTTTGTGTCCAGGTTTGCAGATGATACGAAGATAGATGGGGGCAGGTAGCATAGAGAAAGCATGGCCTCTACATGAGGACTTGGACAGGTAGGGAGAGCAAGCGGATAAGTGGCCGGTGGAATACAGCGTAGAGTCGTGCATTTTGGTAGTATAAATAAATGCGTAGACTATTTTCTAAATGGGGAGAAAATGTAGCAATCGGAGGTGTAAATGGACGCGGGAATGCTGGTGCAGGATTCCCAGAAAGTTAATGTACAAGACAAATCGATAGTAAGGAAGAATGCAATGCTAGTATTTAATTCGAAAGACTATAATGGAAAAAAAACAGGGATGTAATGTTCGGCTTCATAAGGCGCTGGTCAGATCGTATTTGGAGTATTGTGAGCAATTTTGGGCACCATATCTGAGGAAGGATATGCCGGCGCTGGAGAGAAGGTTTACGAGAATAACCCCAGGAATGAGTGGATTATCATTTTATCAGCGTTTGTCGGCACTTGGATTGTACTCGGTGGAGTTTAGAAGGATGAGTGGGAGCTCATTGAAACTTACCGAATAATGAAAGGCCTGGATAGAGTGGATGTGGAAAGGATATTTCCAATAGTGGGAGGGACTAGGACCAGATCACTAATTATTCTTTTGGAGTTGTTGTATCATTCACATGCGATTTATTTCCGACTGGTTTTAGTGACGTGCATTCGTACAATTCTACAGTTACTGGCTGCCTTCTAAGTCCATTCCAATCAACCATCTAATTATTATTTTTATATTGATTTAAATTTATATCTGCTATTTATAACGTTGCGATGATAAAAGCTCCAGACACTATGTAGAACTCAGTTACTTGTGTGCAAAACATAAAGGTCCCGAGGGTCAAAGCAGTCATATCGCACATAAAGAGGCCTTACAGCCTAACACGCCCATGGGTACCATGATGGGGCATCGAAGCAGGTTCTAATCCAGAGGCAAGATATTCAGCGAGAAAGGATTGGGACGATAACTTGGGACTGCTGGACAACGATGTAAATTTAGACTGGATCTGTTTCGAATCGCCGGATAGGGTTGTAGCTTGCTGTCAACGTACGGCGTAAACTGAATGGTGTCAAATTAAGAAAAGGGGAGGTGCAAAGAGCCTGGGTGAGCTTGTACATCAGTCACTGAAAATAAGCATGCAGGTACATCAGACAGTGAAGAAAGCAAATGGAATGTTGGCATACATAGCGAGAGGATTTGAGTATAGGAGGAAGGAGATCCTACTGCAGTTGTGCAGTGCCCCCCTGGTGAGACCACACCTGGAATATTGTGTGCAGTGTTGGTCTCTTAATTTAGGAAGAATATCTTGCTATTGAGGGACATAGGTTCACCAGGTTAATACTGAACTAAATTAAAATGAGCTGAACTGATCTGAACTAAACTAAACTGAACTAAACTAAACTTAAAGAAACCAAACAAAACAAAACGAAACGAAAGGGAACGAAACTCAACTAAACTAACACAGGGTTCATTGGTCCATGGTGATGCGGCTTTCAGGTTTTTATATCTTCTGCTCGACACGACAGGCGACAAGTGGGAATAACCGGAATGTATTTGGTCCTTGGTTTGTTGGCTGCCTTCCCACAGCAGCACGTGGTGTAAATGTAGATAATGCTGCATGGCGCGATGGTGGTTTCCGTAATGGTCTGGCCTACATCCACAACATCCTGTAATTTCTGAATAAGATCATCTACCCGTAAGACAAGCATCCTAATGCGAGTTACTACAGCTCTTTGTGGCTTTTCTTTGTAAACTGAATTAACGAGGATGTTGCCAGGACTCGAGAGTCTGAGCAACAGGGAGAGGTTGAGCATGCTGGGACTATTCTTTGGAGCGCAGGGTGATGATACGTGATCTTATAATGGTGTATAACATCAAGAGAGGAACAGATCGCGTAGACGCATAGAGTGTCTTGCCCAGAGTAGGAGAATCGAGGAACAGTGGATATAGGTTTAAGGTGAAGGCTAAATGATTTAATAGGAATCTGAGGTATAACTTTTTCACACTAATGGTGGTGGGTGTATGGAACGAGTTGCCAGAGGAGTAATTGAGGCGGGGACTATCGCAACGTTAAAGAAACAATTCAACAAGTAAATGGATCGGATAGGTTCAGAGGGATATGTGACAAACACAGGCAGGTGCGACTGGTGCAGGTGGAACATGTTGCCTGCGTGGGCAAGTTGGGCCGAAGGGCCTGTTTCCACGCAGTACGACTCCATGACACCATGACTGTATGCAGCAGTCGAATTGCTGGCCAGCCCGCCGCTCAAAACAACATGCATCGGTAAAGCTTCGGGTCGCGACACTTTTTCCAGACACCATTTTAGTAGGGGGGAGCTAGAACAGAGGAAGGGCAGGACCTTTACGATTCTTTTCCACTCTATTGACTTGAGTTGCTACTTTGGGGGATAATCTTAAATACAAAATTCGGTCGAACTTGTCCACACCGGCCAACCTTTTCCAGCTATACCAGTCCCAACAGTACATAAGTGCTGTGAAGGTTTATGCCATTAATTGGATATTTATCTCATACATTCGACCTCCCAAATTGCATCACATCATGCGCAGAGTCATAGAGTCACAGAGTGATTCAGTCCCTCAGACCCATCTTGCCCACACCGGCCAGAGTGTAAAACAGAGTGAAACCGTGTGGAAACAAGCCCTTCGACCCAACTGGCTCACAGAGGCCATCATGTCCCAGCTACTCTCGTCCACCTGGCTGCGCTTGGTCCATATCCCTTTAAACCAGTCATATCCATGTACCTGTCTAACTGCTTCATAAACTTTGGGATAGTCGGAGCCTGAACTACCTCCTTTGGTTGCTCGTTCCATACACCCACCACCATTTGAGTGAAAAAGTTACCCATCAGATTCCTATAAAATCTTTTCCACTTCACCTTGAACCTATGTCCTCTGGTCCCCGAATCCCCGACTCTGGGCAAGTGACCCTCTGCACCTATCCGATCTATTCCTCTCATGATGTTATACACCTCTATTAAATCATCCCTCATCCTCCTGATCTCCAAGGAATGGAGACCCAGCCTACCCAACCTGTGTGCTCAGAATACAATCCGATTTTGGTTTCTACGGCTGATCGTTATCCCGCAGTGTACGTTGACGTCCACGACCACAGTCACATTCTTGGCGTCATCAGCAAAGTTAGCAACCGACCCGTCTACGTTTACGTTCAAGTGATTCACGATGATCAGAAACAGGAGAGGTCCCTGCCCAGATCCCTACAGAACTCCACTGGTCGCAGATCTCCATCCTAAATATTGCCCCCCCCCCCCCATCACACCCCCCTGTCTACTGTCGGCAAGTCAGTTCTGAACCTATGCGACCAAACCTCTGCCTTCTATCAATAAGCCGGTTATGTATCCGTACGACCAATTAATTGTGCATCATGTACATTGTAATGTTCTGGATCAGCCTGCTACGGGAGAACCATATCATCAGTCTTGCTAATATCCATGCATACAACATCCACCATCCTACCTATAGCATTTTCGTTCTCGTCTCCTGAAAAATCTCAGTCACGTTCGTGATACGCTGCCCTGCTGCCTGTCCTGAATTAGCCAATGATCTTCCAAATAGGCAGAAGCTCCATTGTCTCCAATACTTTCCCTACCAGGGACATTAGGCCCAATAGCGTATAGTTCCCTAGAGCTCCCGCTATCTCCCATCTTTCCCCTTCAAGGTAGATGAAATAGACCCCATCAGGTGCCGAATTCTTGTGCACCTTCATGATATTCAAGAGTTTCAAAACCACATCCTTCTCGATCTCAAACTGCCCTCGCATATTTGTGTTCTCCACACCGATTTCACTGTTTTCCAAGTCATTCTCACCGGTGAATACCGATGAAAACTACTCCTTTTGTAATTCAGCCACTCTTCCTTTATCTGTGAGCGGTTCCATCTTCACCCTGGTCACACTCCTGTTTTCAGCACATGGATCACATGCCTTGAGATTTTCCTGAATCCAACTTGCCCATGACACGTCATGGCCTCTTTTGGACTTCTAACCGACTGCTTGATTCGTTTTCTATTCGTTTTGTCTTCGTCAATAAGTACCGTCTGACTTCTGAAACCTGACAGACGGTCCCTTGTTCTGCCTGATCCAGTTTACAATTTCCTTGGCTATCCACGATTCCCGTATCTGGCCGTCCTTGTCCCTTATTCTTCAGGGTTCTCCGGTGTGCTGGCATGTACTAATTGGCCTCTAGAAATTGCATCTGATGTGTCGGCAGTAGATGCGTAAGTGGGAAAACATTAAACGGAGTGTTAAACTGTTGCTAAATACTCTTGCTCCCCTTCCCATTCTTAAACTGACCTTTCTGTCCTATGCACCCTCCATTGTCAGATTGAGGCTAAACGCAAATTGGAGGAACATCTTATCATATTTCGCTTGGGCAGCTTTCGATTAATATATGAATATTAATGTCTCTAACTTTATGTAATCCCTGCATTCCCTCGCTTTCCACACCTCCCCCACCCAAGCCATGTCAACTTTTCGTTCTTACCTAGCAAACAGCTGACAATGGCCTTGTTGCGTTTATCATTGTTACTTTCTTGCATATGTTTCATTCATTTGTTCTCCATATCCCTTTATAGTCATCCATATCTCTCGCGTCCTTCTCCCGTGACCTTCAGTCAGAAGAAGGGTCTCGACACAAAATGTCAATCATTCCTTCCCTCTAGTGGTGCTGTCTGTCCCGCTGAGTTACTCCAGCTTTTTGTGTGTATCTACGGAAGATCGATGGGCACCATGGACTCTCTGTGCTGAAGGGACACAGTCTCAGTCACAGTCTGCTAAATTTCGAACCGGAACTAAAGTAACTTACCGTGTTACTGCAGTTGACTACCGGTTTCATTCCTGTTGGAGTCGACTGTGAAAATGGACTTGGTCTTGGGAATGGTAAGAGGAGAGAATGGAGAGTGATGAGACCGGTGAGTATATTTCAGCACCAGTTTAGTTTAGTTGAGTTTAGTTTAGTTGAATTTAATTTAGTTTAGGTTATTGTCACCTATATCGCGGCACAGTGAAAGCTTTTGTTGCGCGCTATCCTGTCAGCCGAAAGACAATCCATGATTACAATCGAGCCATTTGCAATGTACAAATACATGATAACTATCAAATGCATTGTTATTTTTGAAACAGTGAACATAATGGCAATTGTGATCCTGTCTCGGGGGAAATGCGGCCTCTCTGCCTGTACCACTCGATACCTGGTCGCCATGGCAGCGGCGGATCTGTTGTCCCTTGTATTTGCAGTCATCTTGTCGAGGATCGTTTTTTATTACTTACCTGACTCGATACTCGAGGTAACCCCTGTGTGCAGGGTAGGTGCCGGACTTTTTCTCGTCAGCACCGACTGTTCTGTCTGGTTCACGGTCGCTTTCTCTTCCGATCGCTTTATCGCCATTTGCTGCAATAAGTGGAAAGCGAAATATTGCAACGAGAAAGTAGCATTGGCCATTCTGGCAACTACCTTCGTTTTGTTTTGCTGTAAAAATGTTCCCGCTTACTTCACTTTTGAACCGGAGAAATTAATCAACGGCGTCCCGTGGGGCTGTCTGAGAAAATCTGATTATTTCACGGAGCAAGGATGGGTGGCATATGACTGGCTGGATAAAGTGTTAACTCCACTGGTCCCATTCGCTTTGATACTGTTGCTCAATGTCCTGACGGTGAGACACATTTTAGTAGCCAGCAAAATCCGCAAGAGACTCCGAGGTCAGAAAACCGAAGAGAAACGCAGTGACCCGGAGATGGAGAGCAGAAGGAAGTCGATCATTTTGCTCTTCGCCGTATCCGGCAACTTCATTATATTGTGGTTGGCTTACGTCATATATTTCTTCCATTACATCATTGCCCAAGTAGACCCCGATCACGATACTGACTCCACGTTCATATTTCAGCAAACTTCATTCATGTTGTTGACTTTAAGTTGCTGCACAAACACGTTTATTTATGGAGTGACTCAGTCGAAGTTCCGAGAGCAGCTGAAGAGGGCAATGAAATATCCGGTGATCTCAATTGTTCAATTAATAATTACACGGGATAGGTAATCGGAATACATCCACACATATGGATAATAACATTGACATGGAAAATAAAACATAAAACATAGAACATTAGAACAGAAATCAGGGCCTACTCAACCGCTCGCTATAACTCAAACCCTTCTAAACTATTTGTGTACTAGGTTAATGAAGTCCACGATACATTACGACCGGTGCATTTTTCTACTTATATAAGTGTACTTTACGGAATTGTAGCAGTGTGACTTTACGGAATTGTATGCAATTGTATGTACTAAATTTCATGGCATCACTGTACATGTGATAATAAAGAAACAATAATTAACTTCTTGAAAACGGAACAGACAACCAACTCTTCTGACGAGTTCCGCCGTGTAAAGTCTGGATGGTGGCAACAGATTCAGGAACGGCGTCTTCCCTGCTGTTATCACACCTATCATCAGAGGCGACACAGCAGTAGAGTTGCGACCTCACCGCGCCAGATGCCCGGTTTCGATCCAGACTCCGGGTGCTGTCCTTATGGAGTTTGTAGGTTCTCCTCGTGACCTCGTTGGTTTTACCCGGGTGCTCCGGTTTCCTCCAACATTCCAAACAAGTGCAGGTTTGTAGGTTAACTGGGTTCGGTAAAGATTGCAAATTGTAAAATGTCCGCAGTAATTTGTACTTAAGATGGTGCTAGTGCGCGGGGATAGCTGAACTCGGTGGGCCGAATGGCCTGTCAGCACGCTGTGTCTCTAAAGTAAATGACCATTCAGTCCTCTGGTAAACTGAGGATGTTTTCTGATCCTCCAATCAACCTCGCTGCATCCCTTTCTGATCCCCCAATCAACCTCGTTGCATCCCTCGATTCATCTCTGACACTAAATTCTGCACTCAGCACAAAGTCATGCGGTCCTCTGGTAAACTGAGGATGTTTTTCTGATCCTCCAATCAACCTCGTTGCATCCTTTGATCTGCGCATTCGATTCGTCTCTGACACGATATTCTGCACTCAGCACAACCGGTTCCTCTGGTGCATGGGATGATCTGCTTGGACATCACGTAAAGTAATGTTTTTTCTGTGTACCTTAGAAGAAGTGACAACAATAAACCAATTCAGAAAAGATACGAACGCCAATACCAGAAAGAAAACATCGATTGGAAGTAAAACGTGATTTGTTTTCCAAATCATTCAAATATTTCAAATATTTTCTTTGAAAAATGTTTCCTCGAATCTGCAGATAATCCTGTGTCTAAATTTTGGATTTCCGGGTAGATCTACCCATGCATTTGTTTCGTATTGGTACGTGTTCGGAGATATATTTATAAACTTTATTTTGAGTGTTAATCAGTCAAGGCAGCCCATACAGGGGTACATCAGATGGTGAAAAAAGAAAATAAATTGAGTGCAGTTTATAGAGTTGCGGGAGAAAATAAAGTGCAGAGTAAAAATGTGCAATTGCATGATCGAGGTAGATTGGAAGATCAAAAACATCCTTAGACTATGAGTAGGCCTCTCAGGAATGTGATAAGTGCCAGGACGAAGTTGGTCGAGACTCTGCTGTACGAGCTTTCATGCTTTTGTACCTTCTGCAAAATGGGAAGGAGAGAAGGTGGAAAGGCCGGGTTGTGAGTCGCACTTAAAAATATTGGCTCTTTCTGAGGGGCACCATGTAGTGTAGATGTAGTTGGGGAGGGGTGGGGGGTGGGATGGTTGTCGTTGGTTTGCTATCTTACATCTTTCGTTGAACCAAAAACCAAATCCAATCGTTGATGATATTCACGCTTGGGAATTTTAAACTCTCCCAAATTCAGTGCTATTCTTTTCGACTGGAAATTGACCAGCATGTCGCTTCACGAAGTCTTGACGAGGTAACACGTGATCAATTAACGTTAGTAGTTACTGATGTTATTATGTGGTTGCAAGGACATAATACTTCGGAATATCTGCAGGTCACAGCAGATATCGATAGCATTGGGCCTTGCAGCAACTAGTGGAGGAGAACTACACTTCTATAGATTTCGAAAGGAAATGGTAGACTTAGTGGACCATTGTGGTATGTGCTAGACAGTTGCTAGAGTCCGCATTTGCAAGGAAATATGATAATGGAGGAATTGAGCGAAGGAGCCAACAATTAGAAAATAAGAGACATTTGAGAGAACTTGAAGGATTTGGGAGATTGCATTGTAAATATTATAGAGCGACGATTAGTTGAATACTTGGGAGAATGATCCCATCAATGGGACATGGGAGGACGTTGAACAATTGGAAGATGACTTTTGTAAATAGTACACCTCACTGGTAAATAGAGGACTATGAGCAAACGCGGATAATGGGAGTGGATTAGATGGGGACATCTTGTTCCCCATTAATAGGTTGGGACAACAGGCATGTTTCCAGGCTATATTATGTTATGCTTCTCCGATTATATTCTAGCATATGCTGGAGCATTGTTTGAGAAAAAAAAGTCAATACAGTTTGCTACCGAAAATACTCTATGCCTGTATTGATGAAGTGCAACAATTGTAAATAAATAGTATTCAGTACTTTGTTTATATCACCTTTTACGCGTCTGCCGCTCCACCAGCCCGGTAAGTGGCTGCCAACATTTAGAATAACTTTCTAAAGTTCCTGGGAACCATCATCTCCAAGGACCTTAAGTGGGAGGCTGCCATCGACTCCACAGGCAAAAAGACACAACAGAGGATGTACTTCCTACGGCAGCTGAGGAAACACAATCTGCAACAGGCAATGATGGTCCAATTCTTCACGGCCATCGTAGAGACTGATCTGACCTTCTCCATCATGGTCTGGGTAGGCTCAGCCACCAAGCACGACATCTGGCGCAGCAGCGAATCGTCCGATCAGCTGAGAAGGTTATTGGCTGCAACCTTCCCTCCATTGATGAACTGTACACTGCAAGGGCCAGGAAGCGAGCGGGCAAGATCATCTCTGACCCGTCTGACCCTGGCCACAAACTCTTTGAATCACTTCCCTCTGGAAGGCGACTCCGGACTGCCAAAGCTGCCACAGCCAGACATAATAACAGTTTTTATCCACGAGTACTTGCTCTACTCAACAGCCAAAAATTTGTAGCCTCCCTTTGATATGGTATTTTGTTGGTTCACATGCTTGATCAATGGTGTTTTATCAGTAATGTCTTATTATTATTAATGCTTAGTGTTTTCTGAGTCATTCGTAACTGTCATTGTGTGTCATGTTGTTACTTGTGGGCGGAGCACCAAGGCAAATTCCTTGTATGTGAATACTTGGCCAATAAACTTACTTACTTACTTACTTACTTACTTACTTACTTACTTACTTACTTACTTACATACTTACTTAAATTTTAAAATCGATGCTTACAACCTAGTTGCCCGTTATTAAATAGATTAAGAAACGCAACGGTCTCAACATTTATCCATGGGAAATACAACGAATCGCCTTTCTCCAGGCTGGGAAACAACAATTCAGGAAAACCCCAGTCACACTTTGTCTCCTGTTCCATGACACGTTGAACAGTTTTGTTTTCCTTCATATGGAGGCAGATCATCATATACAAGGGAACAACAATAGACAATTGACAATAGGTGCAGGTGTAGGCCATTCGGCCCGTCGAGCCTGCACCGCCATTCAATATGATCATGGCTGATCATCAAACTCAGTATCCTGTACCTGCCTTCTCTCACTGGAGAGACATGGAAACATTTCCATGGAAATATCTCCACGGAGATGTTTCCTCATCTCCGTTCTAAATGGCTTTCCCCTAATTCTTAAACTGTGGCCCCTGGTTCTGGACTCCCCCAGCATCGGGAACATGTGTCCTGCCTCTAGCGTGCCCAAACGCTCCATAATCTTATGTTTCTATAAGATCCCCTCTCATTCTTCTAAATTCCAGAGTATGATCCCCTCTCTTACTTCTAAATTCGCAGGAGGCGTATCCCCCTCAATCGCATTGCTGCATCCCGTAAATCTGTACAGGTGTGTTTTTCTCGTTCTTACCAACATTTACTTAATCTTCACCGTTACGTGGACGTGTGAATTCCCTCACATACTGGCGCGTCCTACTCCTGCTTTGGACTCGGTACCACACTCTTTGCACGTGTCCTGAGGAAGAAAATCAGAAATAATCTGAAATAATCAGTTAAAATGAATGAAAGACGAAGCATGTGAATTGACCTTTCGGTCACCGCCCGCAGGGACCGTTGATAGTAATATTAAACGAGAACTTACCCGTTTCAAGGTTGATCTTTATTTTATGAGGAGTTACGATGAGGGAAGTAGCCCGCCAGCCCGCATGTGCGTCAACTTTCAAAGCAGCGGTGTGAAGTCACAGATTACAGTTGTTGACCTGAATATAGTAAGATTCGAGAAACTAGAACTACCAGCTGACCTTTATGAGGAGAGGGTTGGGAGCGGGGGGCACGTAATCCCTCGTCGTAACTCCTCAAAAACTAAAGCTCAAACTTCAAACTGGTAAGTTCTCGTTTAATCTTACTATTTTCCTCCGGCGTCACGTGAGTGACTACGTGAAGATTTCAAAGCTCTGTGAATTCATGCCGTGGACACGAGTCCATGCGTCACACACTGCATCAGTTGACCAAGGATGAGTGAAAATAATAATGCATTCAGATATGACCTAGATTTCGAACATACTGATGCTTGGTAATGAGCAAATTAACTTAAATTGGAATTGACAAATACCCCCGGTCTGGCAATGGGTTGGTTTGTAAAGTTCGTTCGTTTGACCATCCTGCAGTCGCTAGGATATGGTCGAGTGGAACCTCCATAACCCTTGCTGCTGAAGTTGTTGCAGCCCTGGTGGAGTGAGATTTGAAAACATCAGTATCCACTCCTACACAAGCCTGAACCCGTTTTAGCCACCTGGAGATGGTCTGTACTAATACCTTCCTATGAGGTTTATTGTAACTAACAAACCTTGCTAGTTCAGAGCTCTAAGGCTCTTGGTGACCTTAACGTACTGTTGTAGATAAATGACCACACACAAGCGAAGGTCCATGGGGTATGCCATGAAAACTAGTCTGAGACCGAACGTCCCTGGTCTACTCTGCTTGACTAAGTCATCAACATAAAACGTTATAATATTTGCAGATGTAACCATCCTGTCGAGTCGCAGCTCATGCAACGACTGGACCAGTTGCGCTGAAACCAGCGCCATGAGCATAACCACTTTGTAAGTGAGTTTGACCAAGGACACAGATGTAGCTGGAGCCCACCGGCGAAGCAGCGTGAGCACCACGTTAACATCCCATATCACCGAATACCTGGGCTGGGGGAATATGAGTTGAAGATACCCTTCATAAACCAGGATATCAGAGGGTGAGACCCGACAGAGTTGTGTCCCGGTCCCAGCAACAAATATGACTACAAGGCACTTCTGGCACCATTATGGCACTATAACTCAATCCCTCATCAAAATATAGTTTTGAGAGGAATTCCAACACATCTGTTGTACATGCCGTGTCATTCGATATGTAGGACTGTAACAGAACACTTCCTATTTATTGATATATGAGATGTACTGTTTCTTGGTACTATCTCTCCAGGCCGCAGTGATCACGTCCACCGTACGATCTGACAGTCCGAGCCCCAGAAAAGGTCTTCTCAGGGTCTGCTAACAATCTCAGTATTCTCAGAATCAACTAACAAATTGAGTTGATCATGCAGTGGATGGTCCTCCCCGGTCACAGGGTGAACCAGCAGATTTCTGCGTTTGGGAGCGGCCATACAAGGCTATGATATTATTCCTAGTATCAGTGGGAACCATGGCTGCATTACCATTTAGGCATTACCAACATGCCTGAGGCGGGATCTTGCTGTATAATTGCAAGTACCGACTAAAGAGGCAACATGGAGGGAATTGCCTAAAAGAACATTCCTCCCCAGGAATGCATCCATCGCCACTGCCCCTGGTTCTGGCTGCCTTGCTGTCCGGTGTTCCATACCGGGCAACAATGTCGTTCACACGTATGATCGAACATCCATTGTGTGTTGTCATTAAATTTCCGTGACCTGGTGTCCGCCACCATGTTATACCTACCTGAGAAGTAGGTAGTTGAAACCCAAATGTTTCTTGCAATACACCAGTGCCAAATAAGGTTAGCCAGTTTATCCCAAGATACTGACTTGATTCCACCCACGTGATTAATATATGCCACCGCTGTAGTGTTGTCAATCTGTAGTTGAACATGCCGATGATGCATATTCCCACCATAAGCCTTCAACCCATAGAGTGCTCCCAGCACCTCTAAGTAGTTGATACCATGTAACTGAAAGCTTGATGACTTATGCACATTCCATCTGCCACCGTAGCTAGAGATGGTATTGGTAGCACCCCATCCTTGAGCACTAGCATCAGATTGTAATTAAACTGAAGATTTGCTGACCAAATGTTACTGGATCAATGCCGAATATTGGTCATCCACTACTGAAACTCAGAAATGGCTTCAGCTGGCAATCGCATAGGTCTGATTAAAGAGGCCTGCATGGTATATTAGTGCTTGCTCCTTTGCACATTCTGATAATGCAAAGGCCCAAGTTGTGCAGCTGGAACGCAGCCACTAATTTGCCAATTACACTGGCTAGTGTAATTGCTCCATAACAACGAGATTGTTACAGGCTTCTATTAATTCTAATCTGTTGCCCCAAGGCAGAGTCACAGACATGTGAAATCGAGTTAATGGTAAATCCCAAATACTTAATAATTCTAGATGGTATCAACTTGATTTAACTGGATGGATGAGAACCCCAATCTCTCAAACACGAGTTTAGTGACTGAAACAGCTAATTTGGGCAACTCCAAGGTTTTCCTTATGATTACGATATCATCCAAATATGCCACAACAATATGATTTTGAGCTCGAAATAGCCCAAGTCCTGGCTTCAATAATTTGGTAAATAATCTGGGCTGAAGTTAACCCATTAGGCAATGCTTTAAACTGCCATAGTTGCCCCATCCAGCTAATTTTCAAATATCTCCGGTGATCCCAGCGAAAGGATACTGAGATAGTATGCATCTTTGAGATCGATGCATGCCATTTAACATAACTATGGAAACCAGTCGTTTGGCAGTAACAAAGTTTACCATTTTGAAATGTCCATACAGCACAAAACTAGTTAAGTAAAAATATATTAGAAACAAATTGGTTCACGACTCGACTACTCAATTGCCCCTTGTATATAACTTTTGAATGACAGCTTGTACATCTAAACCTCCCTGTTGTGAATGGACAATGTCCGGTTTGGCGTATGCTGTGTGTGTGGCAATGAATTGAATTCAATTTGGAAACATAGTATACTGCGCAGTATAAACGAATCTGATGTTATCCAACGCCTTTCATTCTAAACAAGTGTAATATCACCAACTTGTAACTGATCCACACAACCCATGTGTCGGAATGAACCAGACCCACGTACCTGCATGGTTACCGGTGGTCTTACGGTAAGCCCAAAGGCCCCTGATGTGGGTTCGATTCCCATCATTGATTTGGATGGTAGGACTGCTGGGTTGCGTGGATTACACATTTTCCATGAGGGCCGGCTTGGGCCTAGGCCTGAAGACCTCCGCCCAGAGAATCAGCTTTCAAGCTGCCACCAGCTTCAGTGAACCGCTTACTGCCGATGGAGGCGTAGGGGTGTTTGTCGCCGAAATGATGAAGCTTTGCTCGTCGCTGGTACCTTAATTAGTCCGACAGCTTTACTTCCTCATCGAGGTTTTTTTACCTGTTTGGCTAGGTCTTCTCCTTGGAGAAGACTCGGCGGCTGGACATTGCTGGCCTCGCCATCCATAGTCTCCCCAGATAGCGATGTTCATTGCCGGCACCTTCAGGAATGCACAATTTACAGGTGTATGTTCCTGTAATGATGTGACGTGAGGTCACTGATGCTTACCAAGCTTGTAATGTGAGGGGAAACTCTGCCCCCCCCCTGGTTTTCTGCCATAGGCTGGAAGCCAACTCTTCCTGCAGCGGCTCCTCTATTTGCGAGGATATCGTAACCCTTGAAACAGAAAATCTTCAACCTCACGCATGTGCTCCAGTATGTTTCACGGACATACTTCCGAGTTTGGAGTCAGTCACACACTGACCCCTCGCACTGCCCTCCACAGAGAGGGAGATTTGTAAGCAGCCCTGAAACAGGTGCTGCTGCAGGTCCCCGACGAGACCTGCGCTGATATGGCCCCGTTCCACGGACCATATCAGGGTGGAGCATCTCCTCAGTGGGATGAACGACCTGCGGACGCATCCATGGTCCACTTGGGTAAACGTCCGAGGACGTACCCTTGGAGGGGAACCCTCCTGGCCTGACTTGTCCCAGTCCAGGCCTGTCGGACTCCGTTCGGCTGCACAGTCTCTCGGGGCTGCCGGAGTCTGGAGTCGCTGACCGCCCTGTCAGCGACTTGGGTAGCGAACCCGACCGTCGCCGGCTGCCCGCACTCCCGCAGAGCCGGAATTCCCCGCGGTCTCCGTAGCCGGGTTTCCCCGAGCCGGGTGTCCCCGCCGAGCCAGGTTTCCCCGCGGTCTCCATAGCCGGGTTTCCCCGAGCCGGTTCTCTCCGCGGTGCCGGGATTCACCGCAGTCTCCGTAGCCGGGTGTCCCGGAGCCGGGCCTCTCCGAGGAGCCGGGATTCCCCGCGGTCTCCGTGGCCGGGTTTTCCCGAACCGGGTGTCCCCGCCGAGCCGGGATTTCGACCCCGTAATGTCATCCAGCAGGAACTCTGTAAAAGAGCTTCCTGCAAGGAAAAGCACAACCTGAAATTAAGTTCGAAAACTTACCTAAAGGATTTTGAAACTTGCCAGCCAGTCGTGCGCCATGCGTTAGACGTAAAACGCGCATGCGGGCTGGCGGGCTTCTTCACGTAGTCACTCACGTGACTCCGAAGCCGTCACCCGTTCATGTTAACTCACAATCGCACCCACACCTTAAATATTAGGACAATTATCAGAGGTCAATAAACCTCCAAATCGGGAGATATTTGGGATGCGGGAGGAAAACGACCAGAGGGAACTGACGCGGTCTCAAGGCGAAAATAATGCCCCATTATGGGGCACCCCATATAAGTCAGTTCCCTTGACTCACGTTTGGCTCCTATCTCTCAAAGCATCTCATATCCACTTGTCTGCCGGAATCCCTTTGAAATGTTGTTATTTTACCCGCCATAACCACTTCCTTTGGTGGCTCGTTCCATATACCCTCCTCACTCTTTGACCATAATGTGCCAGTTAAATATCTCCTCTTTCACTGTATACCCAATGTCAATAGACAATGGACAACAGACAAAGGGGCAGGAGCAGGCCATTTGGCCCTTCGAGCCATCACCGCCATTCAATGTGATCATGGCTGATCATCCCCAATCAGTACCCCGTTCCTGTCTTCTCCTCATATCCCCTGACTCCGCTACTTTTAAGAGCCCTATCTAGCTCTCACTTGAAAGCATCCAGAGAACCTGCCTCCACCGCCCTCTGAGGCAGAGAATTCCACAAACTCACCACTCTCTGTGAGAAAAAGTGTTTCCTCGTTTCCGTTCTAAATGGCTTACTCCTTATTCTTAAACTGTGGCCCCTGGTTCTGGACTCCCCCAACATCGGGAACATGTTTCCTGCCTCTAGTGTGTCCAAGCCCCAAACAATTTTATATGTTTCAAATGTCCTCGCGTTCTTGGGGTAAAGGTTTCGGTACATTCATTTTATTTATTGCCCTCGTGTATATTATCAACCTCTATAAGATCAACCCTCAGCCTGCTACTCTCCAAGCAATAAAGCCGAAACCCTCCCAGACTTTTGTCTGAAGTCCGAAGAAGGTTCTCGAACTGAAACGTCACCAATTCCTCCTCTCCCGAAATGCGGCCTGTCCCGCTGCGTTACTCCAGCATTTTGAGTCGTTCTTCGATTTAAACCAGCATCTCCAGTTCTTTCCTTCCGAGACTTGCGATTCCCGTATCCTGGGAGAGAAAAACGAAGTGCATTCACTCTATCTACCTTCCCTCCGATCCCCTCACAACGAAATGATGCACGCTAATGCGATCTGCAATTCGATTTCAAATTCATCTCGAATTCTTCTTGGCTGAAAATGGCTCTGATGACGTAAACAGTGTTTTTCACGACGACTGAGATATTTTTGCAACCACAATATCCTATTGGGAATTCCTATGATATAAATTACAGACGAAATGAAGCGACCGTAAATCACAGTGATTGTCCGCGGAGCTGCCTTCCAAAAAAAATGGGTGAAACATTTGCATTGATTGAGAACATTTATTACGCTTTCCTTTCCGTCATTGGTGTTCCTGGTAAGTGAAAGAGATTACAGTTATCCATTGCAATGGTAAGTGCCTTCATCTGCTTTACAGGGATCAGCTTGTTTCAACGAAGACGATTTTCTGTAACTCAACTCCTTGACGCCTGCTTTACGTTCTCTGTAGATCAACAGACTTCAAATGAGACATTTCATTATGGAAGACGTCTATTGAAGGCATACAATTGTGTCGGTTAGTGGGAAAGGATTTAGTTCGAGGGCCGTTCTGTCACTGAGGTTTTGTTGGAAATCTTGTCCTAATTTTGTCCTATACTTGTACAATTGGGTGTTTCTGCGAATGTGAAATATTATGCAGTTGTACCAAGTTTTTGCAACATTCATCTTTTTCACCCAACATTTTCACCCAATATTTGGTTATTTTAATGTAGAAATTGAAAAAAAGGATATGAAAGAAAAATATTTAAATCTCAATTTCGTCACATTAAGATTGAACATTTAAAAGTTAAATTTGAGATTTCATTAGACATAGAACAAATCAATGTATTTGCGTTAAAAATAGTCTGGAGGAACTCAGCGGATCAGGCAAATCCAACATCTGCAGTTTTCCATGTGTAATTTTCCTGGTTTTATTCACTTTTGAAGTTTCTCTCATATATTTTTCTCATGAATTTCCGGCCGCTGTTAGTGACGCCCGTGTCCTAACATTCTGAAGGAACTGACTGCCTTCTAATTACGAACTTTCCCTTCAAATAACGTATTTTTTAAATCTTTCGTCTGCCATTTCTATCTTTCCTCTCATGAAATCTTCAGGCTTTATTACATATTATGAAATAATGGATCGACTGGGCTTGTATTGACTGGAATTTAGAAAGGTGAGAGGGATCTGATAGAAAGATATACAATTTTTAAGGGATTGGACTGGGTAGATGCATATTCCGCATATTAGGGTAACCCAGAACCAGGTGTCACTGTTTAGGAATAATGGGTGGGTCATTTAGGACTGAAATGAGGAAACACGTTTACACCCAGAGAGTTGTGAATCTGTGGAATTCTCTACCACATACGGCAGTGGAGGTTAATGTACTGGATGTATTCAAGAGCTCTACTGGCTTAGAGAATCAAGGAATATGGGCAAAAAGCGGGTACGGGGTACTGACTTTAGATGATCAGCCGTGATCAAATTTTATGGCGGTGCTGGCTTGAAGGGCCGAATGTCCTACTCTTGCAACGATTTTCTATCTTTTTTTCTTTCAATTTTGATTTTGTGTATTATTGTCATGTGTACACGGTGCAATTGTTGCTTGAATGCTATGCAGTCAATGACACCGCACACGAGTTCCATCAAGCCATACACATGTCGTGTATTGGCGTATGAATTCACAGCTCGCTCAAAATGGCAACACAAGTCAAGATGCTGGTAATGAAGGGGTATTTCAAGCTTTACTTCATCTGACTTAAAAGGCGGAAATCACGTTGAGATGTTCAAAACTATGTTTGGGGGGTTTCTGCGGTTTTTCTCGGTATTACGGGGAACATGTTTAGACTCTGGAGATGGTGCATAACATGTGCATTAAGATGTTGTTTAGATTATCTTCGGGGTGACGCAGACTTTGTGGGGCGCAATGTCTGCCTCCCTTTCAATGTTCCTCATTCCACATGTAAGCACGCCCGTTGACATTATACTGCAAAAACGTTAGGGGTTTGAGAAGAGACCGAGAGATTGGGGACCGGCAGAGACCACAAATGTCCATTCCGTCCTGCTGTATTTCATGTGTTTTCAATTTTATTTTCTCACCTTGTGTGTTATTTCGGCCAATGGCCGAGTCCGTCGTCTGGGAAAAAATGTGTGTTTGAAAATCAAATCTTGAAATCCGCCACTGAGCTTCATGACTGTTTCTCTGGCTAGTTTTGCCCTGCCCAGATACATCGAAATATTATGGCCTCCGAGCAGAACAGCAGCGTATGGACACCTTGGCCCACCTTATATAGGTATGTTACAAAACTTACCTTCAGCGGCGCTGCAGTTCTGCCACAGCCCGTGGGCGCGACTTTGGCGCCTTTGAGAGGGGGGCGGGTTTAAAATGCGATATTTGTGCAGTCTAATCAAATCGATGTCTGTCAGGCTGTTTAGTCGCTAAAGAAAAATCGCTTCGACTGCCATTTTATTAAGTTTATTAAAATTAGCGCTTTCTAATTTAATTGTTGGAGTAAAATTAAAATCATCTTCAAATGCCGTCAACGCCGACAACGGGACGGATTTCACGTAGGGGACAAGGCAAGGTACACCGTTTATTTTTTCATATAAACCTGCTTCTTAGGATGCCTTCAATAAAAATTTCAAGTTGCGAAAATGTGATTATGTAAATATACGAACCGGCAGTATTTTTCCTGCCGATATTGGGGTTTAATTCACTGCAACCGCAACGTTCCAAACCAGCACGTTCCACAAAATCCCACTCGCAAGATGATTTAAATGCCCATTAATTTACAGGAATTAAACACTAAATTCCTTCCATTTGGCCTATAAATTCATGACAATGAGATTTAAAAATCATGTTATATTGTGAATTCATGTGTGACTGTTATTTGGACACTTGGGCTTTTTAAAAATGTCAACCTTTTCTTAGGAAATGGATAGATGTTTAAGATCTAGTAATTGAATGTTGTAATTAGCTACAATTGGGTAACTAACTAATTATATGCTTTAATTTCAGGTCATCCAAGTAAGATTGTTTCATATTTGTTTCAGAATGCTTCAATCTATAATAACTTAAAATTTCATTCAGTTCTCTTAATGTTTAAGAAAGTTATGGGCTTTTGACTGTCCTTGACCACAGCTTTTGTGTAAAGTCCATGGAAAAGCAATAGGGAACAAGATGCTAATTTCCGAGTACGAAAAAAGCCATAACTTATTTAATGCTGAAGATATGAAAGTGAATTAGGTGTCAAATTAAACTTATTTTTATGCTTTATCTGATGGGATAAATTGCAGACTTGATTTTTAAAATCTCAAAATGTTGTAACATTGCCGACCTTCAGTAGATTTTCCCTGCATTTGGCCTTTAGTCCTATAAATCTCTCGGCCTTGTGAAGTCTGTTTCCCTCTGCACCGACGCTGGCTAACCCGTTGAGTATCTAACGGGTTAGCCAACGGAGTAACACGTTGAGTATTAACCCAGCAATATCCCCCTTTTAGATTCGATTTCAAACAGCAGAAATGTTATTCCAGAACTCGTCATGTGCCGGGTTTGAAATGCTGATCTGCAAACACAATTTCCAAATTATCCTTGTCTCGGTGTTTGGGACATGGATTACCAATGTCCGATGTACTGAGTATAGGATTCCGTTTATTACTATTGAAATGTGGGGTGCATTGTAACTGCCAGTTAGATTATTAGACTTAAATTGACAATTTGGGCAGCACACTAGCGCAGCTGACAGATTAGCTGCATCAGAGCGCTAGCAGCCCAGGTTCGAACATGACCTCTGTCGCTAACTGTGTGGAATTTTCACATTCCCCCTGTGACCATGTGGAATTGCCCCAGATGCTCCGGTTCCCTCCCACGGCACAAAGTCCTTCGGGTTTGTAGGTTAGTTTGCTTCTGTACATTGCCTTGATTGACCAGGTAGGTGATGTGAAAGTGGGGAAACAATGATCAACTATGAACGGGTGATCCATGGTTGGGCTGGATTAGATTGACCGACGGCCGAGACCATGCAGTGTCTCAGATCTAAATCTGTTTACTTTAGTTGAATTTATAGATACAGCACGGAAGCACGCCTCACGGCCCACAGAGATAGCGCCGACCAGCGATGCCCGCTCATTAACACTATCCACTATCCGACATACACAAGGTCCAAGTTACAATTTACCAAACCAATTAACCGAGTTACCTGTACGTCTTTGGAGAGTGGGAGGAAATCTGAGCACACAAAGAGAACCCACGCAGGTCACGGGGAGAACGTACAAACTCCGTACAGACAGCACACGTAGTCAGGATCGGATCCGGGTCGACGCAGCTGTCCGGCATCCACTCTGCCGCTGCGCCACGAATTGGTGTTAGTGGTATCGGGTATGCGAAAAAGAGTGAATTTCGAGCGATATGATTGGTACTTACAAGTTATAACAGCAGAATATATTTCAGGACTATCTAATTAATCTTTTTTTTTTAACAGTGAACGTCATGGCGATTGTGATCCTGTCGTGGGGTAAATGTGGCCTCTCCGTCTGCACGACGCGATACCTGGTCGCCATGGCAGCCGCGGATCTGTTGTCCATTATAATCACAGTAATCATATGGAGGATCATTTTTTATTATATCCCGGGCTCCATCCTCGAGGTAACCCCGGTGTGCGGTGTAATTGCCGGACTGTTCTTCTTCATTACGGACTGTTCTGCTTGGTTCACGGTCGCTTTCTCATTCGATCGCTTTCTCGCCATTTGCTGCAATAAGTGGAAAGCGAAATATTGCACCGGGAAAGTAGCAGCTGCCGTGCTGGCAATTGTCTGCATTTTATTTTGTTGTAAAAATGTTCCCGTTTACTTTACGTTGGAACCTGAGAAGCTAGTCAACGGTGTTCCGTGGGGGTGTCTGAGAAAATCTGGTTATTTCACGGAGCCCGGATGGGTGGCTTACGACTGCCTGGATAAAGTGTTAAGCCCACTGTTACCATTCGCGTTGATCCTGTTACTCAATGCCCTGACGGTTAGACACATTTTAGTATCCAATAAAATCCGTAAGAGACTGAGGGTTCACAGAACGGATGAGGAAATTATTGACCCGGAGATGGAGAATAGAAGGAAGTCGGTCATTTTGCTCTTTGCGCTATCCGGCAACTTCATTCTTTTGTGGTTGGCTTACGTCATATATTTCTTCCATTACACCATTGCTCAAATAGATCCCGAGCACGATACTGACTCCACGTTCATATTTCAGCAAATCTCGTTCATGTTGCTGACCTTAAGTTGCTGCACGAACACGTTTATTTACGCAGTAACTCAGACGAAGTTCAGAGAGCAGCTTAAGAGCGCATTGATATATCCGATCATCGCCTTCATTCAATTAGGTATGGTTCGGAATAGATGAATACATCCACGTGCAGGTTCTTGAATTAACGTTGAACATAGAACATCACAATTAGGAACAGGCTATTCGCCTCACCCTGTCAAAGCCGGACATGATGACAATGGTAAATCCTACATGCCGACCTGCGCATAATATATATCTCTCAATTTCCTATACAATTATGTGTGTCTCCAAAAGTTTCTTAAATGTCACCATCGTATCTCCCGCAACCAACTTTGCAGCCCCTCCCTGCCACCCAACACCCACTTTGTAAAAAATGTTCCCGCATTCCTCCTTTCATGTTTGATCTGGACACTGGAAATTGACCAGCACGTCGCTTCCCGAAGTCTTGACGAGGTAACATGTGATCAATTAACGTTAGTAATTACTAATTGTATTATGTGGTTGCAACGTCATAATACTTCGGAATATCTACAGATCACAGCAGATATCGATGGAACTGGGACTTGCAGCAGCAAGTGGAGGAGAACCACACTTCTATAGATTTCGAAGGGAAAGGGTAGACTTAAAGGCCACATTGTGACATGTGCTAGACAGTTGCTAGAGTCGCCATTTGTAAGGAAAGAAGATAATGGAGGAATTGAGCGAAGGAGCCAAAGATTAGGAAATAGGAGACATTTGAGAGAACGTGCACGATTTGGGAGATGGCGTTTGTAAATAGTATAGAGCGACGCATAGTTGAACACTTGGGAGAATGATCCAATAAATGGTAAATGGGGGGGACGTTGGACAATTGGAAGATGACTTTTGTAAATAGGATATCGCACTGGTGAGTGGAGGACTACGGGCAAACGCGGATAATGGGACTGGATTAGATAGGGACATCTTGTTCTCCATTGATAGGTTGCGACGACAGGCATGTTTCCAGGTTATATTATGTTATGCTTCTCCGATTATATTCTATCTTATGCTGGAGCATTGTTTGAGAAAAAATCAATACAGTTTGCTACCGAAAATACTGTATGCGTGTATTGATGAAGTGTAACAATTGTAAATAAATAGTATTCAGTACTTTGTTTATATCACCTTTCATCCAACGCGCGTCTGCCGCTCCACCAGCCCCTTAAGTGGCTTCCAAAATTAAGAATAACTTTCTAAATTTTAAAATCGATGCTTACAACCTTGTTTCCCGTTATTAAATAGATAATGAAACGCAATGTTCGCAACATTTATCCATGAGAAATACAACGAATCGCCTTTCTCCAGTCTGGGAAACAACAATTCAGGAAACCCCTGTCACAATTTGTCTCCTGTTCCATGACACGTTGATCCCCTTTTGCTTTCCCTCATATGGAGGCAGATCATCGTTACAAGAGACCAACAAAGGACAATAGGCGCAGGAATAGGCCATTCGGCACTTCGAGCGAGCACGTCCATTCAATGTGATCATTGCTGATCATCCACAATCAGTACCTCCTTCCGGCCTTCTCCCCATATCCCCTGACTCCGCTATCTTTAAGAGCACCATCTAGCTCTCTCTTGAAAGTATCTAGAGAAGCGGTTCCACCGCCCTCTGAGGCAGAGAATTCCACAGACTCAAAACTCTCAGTGTGAAAAAGTGTTTCCTCATCTCCATTCTAAATGGCTTACCCTTTATTCTTAAACTGTGGCCCCTGGTTCTGACCCCCACCTCCCCCTGCCCCCCCCCCCCCCCCAACATCCGGAACATGTTTCCTGCCTCTTACGTTTCCAAACCTTTAATAATCTTACATGTTTCAATAAGATCCCCTCTCATCCTTGTAAATTCCAGAGTATGACCCCCTCTCTTACTTCTAAATTCACAGGCGTATCCCCTTCAATCGCATTGCTGCATCCCGTAAATCTGTATATGTGTGTTTTCTCCTTTTACTAACATTTACTTAATCTTAACGTTGCGTGCACGTGTGAATTCCCTCCCTTACTGGCGGGACCTATTCCTGTTTTGGGCTCGGTAACCACCCTCTTTCCACGCGTCCTGGGGAACAAAATCAGGAATAATCGGGATTAATCAGTTTAAAATTAATGAACTACTCAGCATGTGCATTGAACATTCGGCCACTGTCCGCAGGGACTGTTGATCACCCGTTCATGCTTGCTCACAATCGCACCCACACCTTACACATTAGGACAATTATCAGAGGTCAATAAACCTCCAAATATGCAGATAATTGGGATGCGGGAGGAAAACGATCAGAAGTAACTGACGCGGTCTCAAGGAGAACATTATGCGGCTCCCCATATAAGTCAGTTCGCTTGACTCTCGTTTGGCCCATATCTCTCAAAGCATCCATATCTACTTGTCTGCCCGAATCTCTTTTGAATGTTGCTCTTTTACCCGCCTTAACCACTTCCTCCAGTGGCTCGTTCCATATAACCTCGTCACCCCTTTGACCATAATGTGCCTGTTAAATATCTTCTCTTTCACTTTATACCCATTACCCTCACTTTCTTGGGGTAAAAGTTTATGTGCATTATTCCTATTTATTGCCCTCGTGTATATTATCCACCTCTGTAGGATCAACCCATAGCCTCCTCCTGTCCAAGCAATAAAGCCGAAACCTGCCCAAACATTTGTCTGAAGTCCGAAGAGGGTTCTCGAGCTGAAACGTCAGCACGTTCCGTCTCTCCAGAAATGCGGCCTGTCCCGCTGAGTTACTCCAGCATTTTGTGTCTTCCTTGGATTTAAACCAGCATCTGCAGTTCTTTCCGACACAGAATTGTGATTCCAGTATCCTGGGGAGAAAAAAACAAAGTGCATTCACTGTACAAGATGCAGTATAATGTGGATAAATGTGTGGTTATCCACTTTGGTGGCAAGTAATATGCAGAAAGACTGGATAGACTCGGCTTGTAATCGCTAGAATTTAGAAGATTGAGGAGGGGTCTTATAGAAACTTACAAAATTCTTAAGGTGTTGCACAGGCTAGATGCAGGGAGATTGTTCCCGATGTTGGGGAAGTCCAGAACAAGGGGGTCACAGTTTAAGGATAAGGGGAAAGTCTTTTAGGACCGAGATGAGAAAAATATTGTTCACACAGAGAGTGGTGAATCTGTGGAATTCTCTGCCACAGAAGGTTGTTGAGGCCAGTTCATTGGCTATATTTAAGAGTGAGTTAGATGTGGCCCTTGTGGCTAATAGGATCTGGGGGTATGGAGAGAAGGCAGGTACAGGATACTGAGTTGGGTGATCAGCCATGATTATATGCGATCTGCAGTCCCGTTTTCAAATTCATCTCGAATTCTTCTTGGCTGGAATTAGTTCTGATGAAGTAATCAGTGTTTTGCACGACTACTGAGATATTTTTGCAACCACAATATCCTATTGGGAATTCCTTGGATATAAATTACCGCCGAAATGAGATGATTCGTAAATCACAGAGATTGTCTGCGAAGCCAAGAACGCTGCCTTCCAAAAAAAATGAGGGAAACATTTGCATTGATTGAGAAAGTATATTACGTTTTCCTTTCTATCATTGGTGTTCCTGGTAAGTGAATGGGATTACAGTTATCCATTGCAATGGTAAAGGCCTTCGTCTGCTTTGCTGGAGTCAGCTTCTTTCAACGAAGAAGACGATTTTCAGTAATCAACCCCTTGACGCCTGCTTAACTTTCTCTGTAGATCAACAGACTTCAAACGAGACATTTCATTATGGAAGACGTCTTTTGAAGGCATACATTTTTTTCTGTTGGTGCTAAAGGGTTCAGTTCGAGGGTCGCCTGTCACTGAGCTTTTGTTGGAAATCTTGTCCTAATTTTGTCCTACTCTTGTAGTATTGGGTGTTTCTGCGCAAGTGAAATTGTACCGAGAGTTGTACTAAGATTTTAGAACATTAACCTATTTCACCCAACATTTTCACCTAACATTTGTTTATTTTGATGTAGTAATGACAAAAATATATTTGAAAAAAAAATTATATGTCAATTTCGTCACATTATGATTGGACAATTTAAAAGTTAAATTTGAGTGTTTATTAGACATAAAACAAACCAATGTATTTGCGTTAAAAAAATAGTCTGGAGAAAATAGTCTGGCAAATTGAAAATCTGCAGTTTCTATGTGCAGTTTTCCGGGGTTTTTCCACTTTTTATGTTTCTCTCATATGTCGTGTATTTCCGGCCGCGGTTAGTGGCGTGCGATTCCTAAAAGTCTGCAGTGAGTGACTGCCTTCTAACTAAGACCTTTCCCTTCAAATAACGCATTTTAAAATCTTTCGTCTGCCATTTCTGTCTTTCCTCTGATGAAATCTTCAGATTTCTGACATATGATGAAATAATGGATCGACTGGGCTTGTATTCACTGGAATTTGGAACGGTGCGGAGGGATCTGATACAATTTTTAAGGGATTGGACAGGCTAGATGCAGGAACAAATATTGCCAATGTTGGGGGACCCCAGAAGCAGGGTTGCGAGTTTTAGAATAAGGGGATGGCCATTTAGGACTGAGATGAGGAAACACGTTTACACACAGAGAGTTGTGAAACTGTGGAATTCTCTGCCACAGACAGCAGTGGAGGTCAATACACTGGATGTATTCAAGAGCTTATAGAGCTAACAGAATCAAGGAATATGGGGGAAAAGCGGGTACGGTGTACTGATTTTGGATGATCAGCTATGATCAAATTGAATGGCGGTGCTGGCTCGAAGGGCTAAATGGCCTACTCCTGCACCGATTTGCTATGTTTCTATGTTTTAATTTTTGTTTTGGTATATTATTGTCATGTGTACACTATGCAAGTGTTGCTTGAATGCTATGCAGTCAATGATACCGCACACGACCACATCAAGCCATACGCATGTCGTATACAAAACAACTGCACATGCTGGTTTACACCGAAGATAGGCACTAAATGCTGGATTAATTCTGCGGGACAGGAAGCATCTCTAGAGAAAAAGAGAGGTAATATTTCGGGTGGATACCCTTGTTCAAACTGCTAGCACAGGAGGTAGAAATATTTTTTTTAAATACAGCTGTTCAAAATATATTCTTACAGAATTAGGGCGTTACAGTTGAGAAAGGGCAGAAGCAGAAATGTATGAGCCGCAGTGAAGTAGGTCGGGAGACTGGCGTATACCCCAGCTTACAATGAGACAATTTATTCGTCTGTTCTGTTACATGCTGACGGATGCTTTCGGGCCGACGGGAGATGGTAGAAATGGACATGAATGCCGTGTAATTGATTTTTTGAGTTATTTTTTCCGACGGAGCAGGTTTACAGTCTCGTAATAAAATATTTCAGAAGAAATACTGCAGGGGCGCAGCGGTAGAGATGCAGCCTACTGCGCTTGCAGCGCCGGAGACCCGGGTTCGTTCCCGACTATGGTTGCTGTCTGTACGAAGTTTGTACATTGTCCCAGTGACGGCTTGAGTTTTCTTCGGTTTCCTCCCATACTCCAAAGGAGTACATATTTGTAGGTTAGTTGGCGTGATATTAGTGTAAATTGTCCCCAGTAAGTGTAGGTCTGGGTTAATGTGCGGGGAGCACTGGTCGTTGGGGTGAAGGGCCTGTCTCCGCGCTGTGTCCCTAAACTAATCTAAACAATATAGTGGTCATAATCAAAGTCTTGAGGGGAAAATGTGCAAAGTTTAAATGAGACCCGCGGGTGAATGGCAGCGGTGGCAGTGGAGGCCGGTACGATGTTGCCTATTGCCTATTGTGTATTGTCTGTTGTCTAAACGAGGTTGTTATAGATGGAATTTTTTAGATTATCTTCGGGGTGACGCAGACTTTGTGGGGCGCAATGTGTGCCCCCCTTTCATTGTTCCTCATTCCACATTAAAGCACGCCCGTGACATTATACTGAAAAACATTAGGGGTTTGAGAAGAGACGGAGAGATTGGGGACCGGCAGAGACAACATTCCGTCCTGCTGCATTTCTTGTGTTTTCAATGTTCTTTTCTCACCTTGTGTGTTATTTCGGCCAATGGCAGAGCCGTCGTCTGGGAAAAAATGTGTGTTTGAAAATCTAATCTTGAAATCCGGCACTGAACTTCATGACTGTCTCTGTGGCTATTTTTGCCCTGCCTAGATCCGTCGGAATATTTATGGACCGAGCTAAACAGCAGCGAATGGGCACCAAGGCCCACCTTGTACATGCCGACCTTCAGTTGCCATTGTAATTTAGATTTTTCCTGCATTTAGCCTTTAGTCCTACAAATCTCTCGTCCTTGTGAATTTCCCTCTGCACGGACGCTGGCTACCCGTTGAGTGTTTGCCAACATTATCCCACTTTTGGATTCGATGTCAAACAGCAGAAATATTATTCCAGAACTCGTTTTGTGCCGGATTTGAAATGTTGATTTACAAATACAATTTCCAAATAACCCTTGCCTCGGTGTTTGGGACGTGGATTACCAATGTCCGATGTACCGAGAAATAGGTTTGCCTTTATTACTATTGGAATGTAACATTGTAACTGCCAGTCAGATTATCAGATTTAAATTGATAATTTGGGCGGCACACTGGCGCAGCTGATAGATCAGCTGCATCAGCGCGCTTGCAGCGCAAGTTCGAACCTGACCTCGGTCGCTGACTGTGTGGAGTTTTTACATTCTTCCTGTGACCGTGTGGAATTGCCCCAGGTTCTCCGGTTCCCTCCCACGTCCCAACGTCCTACGGGTTTGTAGGCTGGTTTGCCTCGATTGAACAGGTAGGTGATGTAAAAGCGGGAAAACAATGATCTACTGTGAACGGGAGATCGATGGTTTAAATTGATTGACCGACGGCCATGTTTCCATGCAGTGTCTATGAACGAAACCTGTTTACTTTAGTTCAGTTTATAGATGCGGCACAGAAACAGGCCCATCAGCCCGCAGAGTCGGCGCCGCCCAGTGATCCCCGCACATTAACACGAGGATCAATTGAGGATTTACCAAACCAATTATCCGAGATACCTGTACGTCCTTTGAGAGCGGGAGTACACTGAGCAAAACCCACGCAGGATACGGGGAGAACGTACAAACTCCGTACAGACAGCACCGGTAGTCAGGATCGAACCCGGATCTCTGCGGCTGTAAGGCAGCCATTCTACCGCAGCCCCACCAATTAGTACCAATTAGTATTGGTAGTGGTTGTGGAAGAAGGGTAAATTTCGAGCGATGTGATCGATACTTACAACAGCAGAATACATTTCAGGACAATCTAATTAATCTTTTTTTTTTAAACAGTGAACGTCTTGGCGATTGTGATTCTATCGCGGGGTAAATGTGGCCTCTCCATCAGCACGACGCGATACCTGGTCGCCATGGCAGCGGCGGATCTGTTGTCCATTATCATGACAGTAATCATATGGCGGATCATTTTTTATTATTTTCCCGGCACTATCCTCGAGGTAACCCCGGTGTGCAGTGCAGGTGCCGCAATTTTCCACGCCACAACGGACTATTCTGTTTGGTTCACGGTCCGCTTTCTCAATCGATCGCTTTGTCGCCATTTGCTGCAATAAGTGGAAAGCGAAATATTGCAGCGGGAAAGTCGCAGCTGTCGTTCTGACCATTACCTGCATTTTCTTTGTTTGTACAAATGTTCCCGTTTACTTTACATTTGAAGCGCTGAAGCTCGTGAACGGTGTCCCGTGGGGGTGTCTGAGAAAATCAAGTTTTTACACGGAGCCCGGATGGGTGGCATTCGACTGCCTGGACGCAGTGTTATGTCCACTGTTACCATTCGCTTTGATCCTGTTACTCAATGCCCTGACGGTGAGACACATTTTAGTATCCAATAAAATCCGTAAGAGACTGAGGGGTCAGAGAACAGAAGACAAAATCTGTGACCCGGAGATGGAGAGTAGAAGGAAGTCGGTCATTTTGCTCTTTGCGCTATCCGGCAACTTCATTCTTTTGTGGTTGGTTTACGTCATATATTCTTCTATTACATCATTGCTCAAATAGACCCCGAGCACGATACTGACTCCACGTTCATATTTCAGCAAATCTCGTTCATGTTGTTGACCTTAAGTTGCTGCACAAACACGTTTATTTACGCAGTAACTCAGACGAAGTTCAGAGAGCAGCTTAAGAACGCATTGATATACCCGATCATCACCATCATTCAATTAGGTATGGTTCGGAATAGATGAATACATCAACATGAAGGTTCCAAAATTAATGTAGTACATAGAACATCACAACTAGGAACAGGCTACACGCCTCACCATGTCAAAGCCGGACATGATGCCGATAGGAAATCTTACCTGCCTGCGCATAATATCTCTCTCTCAATTCCCTATATAAGTGTGTATTTCTATCTAGAAGTTTCCTAAATGTCACCATTGCATCTCCCTCAACCCCGGCAGCCCCTTCCGACCACCCAACACCCTCTTTGTAAAAAATATTCCCGCATAGCTCCTTTACACTTTGTTATTGACACCTTAAAGCTATGATGACTAGTATTTGAAACAAAGCTGGTGTCTATTTACCCCTTCTATGCATCTCATAAGTTTATAGCTGTCGGTTTCCCACGCAACCTCAGCTGTTTCAGTGAAACAATTTATGTCATCCAAATCTCCTCCTGCAGCGAATATTCCGCAAATCCGCGCCTCATTCTGGTAAACCTCGCCTGCATCCTTTCCAAAGGATCGGCATCCTTCCTGCAGTAAGGGGTCCACAACTTCACGCCATACTACAAATGCCCCACAACCAAAGTTCTCTGAACCAAAGCCTCCTCCTCGGTGTATAAAACTGCGTCATCAATTCCTGACACTAATGCTCAATGCTCCGATCCATGAAGGCAAGCATCTATCCGCCTTGTCCGCCACTGTATCTGGTTATATTGCCACTTTATGGGGTTGGACCTCAAGATTCCTCTGTACATATCTTGGCTTTTAATTATATATTTCCCTTTATATTCGACCACCCAATAGGAAACAGATCGACCCTTGGAATGCTTGCTCATCGGCAAATAAATGTGTTACTTTAATAACCCATTTGAATGGACAAAGTCGACCTGTTTGTTTGGAGAGGGTAATGTGTTGCAGATCTCTGAGCCTGAGGTCGCCTCCGAACAAGGTCTTATTAAAATAATCTTGTGGTGCTAAAAGAGTCTGGCCACCACCAAGCGTACGGCTGTGCCGCGAAACTGATCTATGGCTGTATGACTCTGGGAACCTCCTCAGTGTTCTCACTCTCGAACTATCCTAATGTCATAATATCAGGAGCAATGGAGGACTCGACGTGGGGGGACCGGCGTAGGGGAACCGGCGTAGGGGTACCGCGTAAGTGAGGGGGAAGATCAACGGAGGACCCGGCCTGGTGGGACCGCAGTGAGGGAGGAGGGAGAACAATACAGGACCCGGCGTGGGGAAACCGCCGGGAGGAAGGCGTAAAACAACGGTGGACCCGTCGTGCGGTGGGACCGCCGTAATGGAGTAAACAATGGAGGGACCTGGCGTGTGGGGGGGGGGTGGGGGGAGCCGGGCGAGGGGCATGAGGAGAGGGTGATCAAAGGGGGCAAGCAAAGAATTTTACTGTGACTAGTCACATGTCACAATGTAATATTTTCCTTCTTACTCCATGAAAGTGGCAACAAAAGTATATATTGTGGTAATGAATCGGTATCGTGTACTTGCCTTCATTGGTCGAGGCACTGAGTCTAAGGTTGAGAACCTTTTCACCAATACCGAGATATCAAATACCTGAGAAAATTGCGTTAAGGTGAGAAGGGGGAAGTTTAAAGGAGAGGTGCACCCCTACAAACGGTCTTGGTTGTCAGGGGTGATGTTGGAGGAAAATCAGATACTGCCATTGAAGAGGCTATTAGATCGTCACATGTATGCAGGGGACCGTGGACTATGCATTATATGGAAACAGAACAGAGTTGCTCTTGGCATCATATTCGGCAAAGACCTTGAGACCTGAGGGGTTTGTTCCTCCGTTTACTATTTTATGCTCTATATCAAGGGTTCCCAACCTGGGATAAATTGTGCCTACCCAAGTTATTGAACCTGGATTTGCACATATTTTTTCTCATTGGCTGACAGTGTTTGGTTCTGGTATACCGGTATCTGTTCATAATTAGTTCATAAACAAGTGAAATAACATTGTTATCCATCCATCCATCCATCCATCCATCCATCCATCCATCCATCCATCCATCCATCCATCCATCCATCCATCCATACATCCATCCATCCATCCATCCATCCATCCATCCATCCATCCATCCATCCATCCATCCATCCATCCATCCATCCATCCATACATCCATCCATCCATCCATCCATCCATCCATCTATCCATCCATCCATCCATCCATCCATCTATCTATCTATCTATCGCACCAAGTTCCACCATTCCGTTCAGATCGGTTGAAGCTGGTAAGAGTTATCGAGCTTTAAATATCTTTAAAAACCGCGCGTTCCCACAACCCCCCTGCCCACAACACCCCCCTTCGCACACAACCCCCCTGCCCACAACCCCCCTGCCCAAA
>JAXLNO010005841.1:3357701-3447701 GCA_038087875.1 Malacoraja senta
CAACACTCCCACCCAGTGGTGCTCGCCGTAAATACAGTTCTTGTAATTTTACGGTCACTGACATTCGTTCTATGGACAATAGACAACAGGTGCAGGAGGAGGCCGTTTGGCCCTTCGAGCCAGCGCCGCCATTCAATGTGATCATGGCTGATCATCCCCAACCAGCCCCGTTCCTGCCTTCTCCCCATATCCCCAGACTCCGCTATTTTAAGAGCCCTAACTACACCTACACCTCTATTTACAGACATCGGGATATTTTAGAAAATAAAATATGTTTTGAAATCTAAAGCTTGCTTTATTTTGGGAACAAGCAGGCCGTGCTTTGCTGTGATGACACGCCTTCATGAATTGTGGACCCAGAGGTGAATTTATCAGTCCATTAAGTTCCAAGGGCAGAATGTAGGCCATTTGGCAGGAGAATGGGGTTGAGCGAAAGATTGATCAGCCACCATTGAACGGCAGAGTAGACACGATGGGCGGAATGACCTAATTTTGAGAGAGAGGGAGAGAGAGAGGGAGAGAGAGAGAGAGGGGAGAGAGTAGGGAGGGGAGAGGGGAGATACTGTGGGGGTGAGAGGGTAGAGAGACGGGGGAGAGAGGGAGAGAGAGAGAGAGAGAGAGGGGAAGAGAGAGTGGGGGGGAGCGGGAAAAGAGGGGAGTGGGAGAGAGGTGCAGAGAGAGGGGAACAGAGAGTGGGAGGGAAAGAGTGAGGAAGAGAGAGAGAGAGAGAAATATTAGGGCACTCTCTATCTTACTCCCCACCCTTTCACCCCCCCTACCCATCTCTCTCTCTCTCTCTTTCTCTCTCTCTCTCTCTCTCTCTCTCTCTCTCTCTCTCTCTCTCTCTCTCTCTCTCTCTCTCCCTCCCCCCCTCTCTCACTCCCCTCCTCCTCTCCCTCTCTCTCTCTCTCTCTCTCTCTCTCTCTCTCTCTCTCTCTCTCTCTCTCTCTCTCTCCTCCCACATCGAAAGTTGTGCAGGTTTGCAGGTTAATTTGCTTCGGTACAATCTGTAAATTGTCCCAAGTGTGTGTAGATTGGTGTCAATGTGCAGTGGACGCTGGTTGGTGCGGACTCGGTGGCCGAAGGGCCTGTTTCCGCGCTGTATCTCTAAAGTAAACAAAACAAAAAAAACTATACCTCTAAACCTCCTCTGGACCCTCTGCAACGCCAGCACACACTTTCCTCAGATATGGGGCCCAAAACTGCTCACAATAGTCCATATGCGGGTTCTCCATTCACTAATTCAACCCTCCGGATATAAAATGATATTCTTACACGATAAGAATGCAATTTAACACTACATTATTATAGAAAAGGCAGACCCTTTATTTTGTGGACAACTCTCCCACCCAGTGGTGTCCAGCCGCAATTACATTTGTTGTTATTTTGTGGTCACTTTAACATTCGTTCTACATCTCTATTTATAGACATCGGGATATTTTAGAAACAAAATATGTTTTGAAATCTAAAGCTAGCTTTCTTTGTGAATAAGCAGGTGTGGTGACAAGCCTTCATGAATTGTGGACCCTGAGGTGACTTTATAAGTTCGTTAAATTCTAACAGCAGAATTTGGGCCATTTAGACAATAGGTGCATGAGTAGAGGCCATTCGGGTCTTCGAGCCAGCACCGCCATACAATGTGATCATGGCTGATCATCCACAATCAGTACCCGTTCCTGCCTTCTCCCCATATCCCATGACACCGCTATCTTCAAGAGCCACATCTAGCTCTGTCTTGAAAGTATCCAGAGAACCGGCCTTCACCGCCCTCTGAGGCAGAGAATTCCACAGACTCACAACTCTTTGTGTGAAAAAATGTTTCCTCATCTTCGTTCTAATGGCTTATCCCTTATTCTTAAACTGTGGCCCCTGGTTCTGGACTCCCCCAACATCGGGAACATGTTTCCTGCCTCTAGCGTGTGCAAACCATTAATAATCTTATATGTTTCAATAAGATCCCCTCTCATCATTCTAAACTCCAGAGTACACAAGCCCAGCCGCTCCATTCTATCAACATATGACAGTCCCGCCATCCCGGGAATTAACCTGGTGAACCTACGCTGGGCTCCCTCAATTGTACTGAGCCCCCTCCTCTACTCCCTCTTCACCTACGACTGCACACCTGTACATGGTTCTAACACCATCATCAAGTATGCAGATGATACAACGGTGATTGGCCTCATCAGCGACAACGATGAGTCGGGCCTATAGGGAGGAGGTTCAGCTCCTAGCAGCATGGTGCGCTGACAAAAACCTGGCCCTTAAACTCCAAGAAGACCAAGGAGCTCATTGTGGACTACAGGAGGTCTAGAGGCTGCACGCACACCCCCATCCACATTAACGGGACGGAGGTGGAACGTGTTTCCAGCTTCAGGTTGCTGGGGATTAACATCTCCGATGACCTCTCTTGGACCCACAATATCTCAACTCTGGTCAAGAAGGCTCACCAGCGTCTCTTCTTCCTGAGGAGACTAAAGAAGGTCCATCTGTCTCCTCAGATTCTGGTGATCTTCTACCGCTGCACCATCTAGAGCATACTTACCAACTGTATCACAGTATGGTATGGCAACTGTTCTGTCTCTGACCGGAAAGCACTGCAGAGGGTGGTGAAAATTTCCCAACGCATCACCGGTTCCTCACTCCCCTCCATTGAGTCTGTCCAAAGCAAGCGTTGTCTGCGAAGGGCGCGCAGCATCGTCATGGACTGCTCTCACCCGAACCACAGACTGTTTACCCTCCTACCATCCGGGAGGCGCTACAGGTCCCTCCGTTGTCGGACCAGCAGGTCCAGGAACAGCTACTTCCCTGCGGCTGTTACACTACTCAACACTGTACCTCGGTGACTGCCAATCACCCCCCCTCCCGGACACTCCTCCCACCAGGATTTATTAGATTTATTTAATGCTCATATTTATGTCGCTCTTCTAGGGAGATGATAACTGTATTTCGTTGTCTCTGTACTGTACACTGCACAATGACAATATAGTTGAATCTGGATCTGATCTGAATCTCAATCTCAATAGCACGAATGTCCTTCCTCAAATGTGAAGACCCAAACTGCACACTATACTCCAGGTGTGGTCTCGCTAGGGCTCTGTACAACTGCAGAAGGACCTCTTTGATCCTATACTCAACTCTTCTTGTTACGAAGGCCAACATGCCATTCGCTTTCTTCACTGCCTGCTGTACCTGCATGCTTACTTTCATTGACTGATGAACAAGGACCCGCAGATCCCGTTGTACTTCATCTTTTCCGAACTTGACACCATTTAGTTAATAATCTGCCTTCCTGTTTTTGCTACCAAAGTGGATAACCTGCCATTTATCCACATTAAACTGCGTCTGCCATGCATCTGCCCACTCCCCCAACCTGTCCAAGTCATCCTGCATTCTCACAGCATCCTCCTCACAGTTCACACTGCCACCCAGCTTTGTGTCACCTGCAAATTTGCTAATGTTACTTTGAATCCCTTCATCTAAATCATTGATGTATATTGTAAATAACTGCGGTCCCAGCACCGAACCTCGCTAGTCCCGGCCTGCATTCTGAAAGGGACCCGTTAATCCCCTACGCTTTGTTTCCTGTCTGCCAACCAATTTTCTATCCATGACAGCCCTCTAACCTGTCTCCGTGTCTCTCATTCATTAATTGGCAGGATAATTGGGTTAAGAGGGAAAGATAGTTCAGCCACAATTAACCGGCAGTCGACTCGTCGGGTGGAATGGACTAATTGTGATAAAGAGGGAGAGAGGAGAGAAAGTGAGAGAGAGAGAGAGAGAGAGAGGGGGAGTGTGGGAAGAGAGGGGCGAAAGAGAGAGGGGAGGTGGTAGAGGAGAGGGGAGAGTGGGGAAGAGAGGGGGGAGAGGGAGGGATGGGAACAGTGGGAGGTGGGGAGAGGGGGCGAGTGAGAGGGGGAGGAGCGAGAGTGAGAAACACTAATCTGTGTAGATATATCTCTCTGTTTCTCTCTCTCTCTCACTCCCCAACCTAACCCCCCTACCTTTCTCACTCTCTTTCTCTCTCTCTCCCCTCTCGTCCCTCACTCTTTTCCGTTCTCTTTCCCACTTTCCATCCTCTCTCTCCCCCTCTCTCCCCTCCCTCCATTCCCTCTTTCCCCGCTCTCTCCTCTCTCTCTCCCATCCTCTCTCTCCCCAACTTCCCCCCCCCTCACCACCCCTCACTCTCTCTCTCTCTCTCTCTCTCTCTCTCTCCTCTCTCACTCTCTCTCTCTATCTCTCTCTCTCTCTCTCTCTCTCTCTCTCTCTCTCTCTCTCTCCACCACTCTCCACCTCTCTACCCCTCTCTCCCGCACTATATTTCTCTTTCTCTCTCCCCTTTCCCTCTACCCACGTCTATCTCGTTCTCAGGCAGCGACTGCGGTAGATCCATTCGATGATGAGGAGGTCAGTATTAACAGATTCTGCATTGTGCACATCTGTACATCTTTTCGAATTTAATCTTTTTATTTGAATTTCACGGCAATTTACATACATACAATAATAACAGACAGTATTAATCAAGGCATAATTGTACAACAGTATGTAAGCGATCCTCAAAACCCTTACCCTTACCCACCTTCAACCCACCCAAGTCAGGTCGGAGCCAAACGGGGACAAACAACACTCACATACGTACACATCCACCCACAAATGGTAGAATAGACGAATCAAAATGTGCTATACAAAAATAAAAATAGAAAAAATAAAAAAATAAAAAAATATATATATACATATATATCTAAATAAACAATTGTAGGGAGGGGGGATTAAGGGGAAAGCAGCTGCTGTAGAAAAAACGATGATGGAGAACACGCAGTCCTCTTCCGAGTCCGGGGACAAGGTAAGAGAGTTAACCAGTTCAAAGAAAGGGTTCCATGTATCTAGGAATGTCTTGGTAGAGCCTTTGAGAGAGAACCGAAGTTTTTCAAGTTTCAGATTGTAAAGCACCTCCTTAATCCAACGGGCGTGTGTCGGGGGATAGGTGAGCCTCCAACTAAGCTAGATCAGTCTCCGGGCTAACAAGGTTGTAAAAGCTAGGACCCGTTTCACCGCAACAGAGAGGTTGGTATTGGGAGGGGTACCGAAAATGGCTGACATTGGATTTGGAAGAATAGTCTGGTCGTAAGCTCTGCTTATCAATTCAAAAGCACTCCTCCAAAAGGCTGCTAGCTTAGGGCAAGACCAAAACATGTGGCTATGGTTGGCAGGAGATTGACTACATCTGTTACAGGTGTCATTGACAGCTGGGTACATTCTAGCCAATCTTGCATTTGTATAGTGGACTTTGTAAAGGACTTTGCATTGGATTAGGCCATGACGAGCGCATATGGAAGAAGAGTGGATCAAATCCAAGGCAGAGTCCCATTGCTGGTCTGTTATTTCGTATTCAGCTCTCCCTCCCACGCAGCTTTTAATGAGGTATGAGGTTTCAATAAAACCGACCCTAGCAAATTATACAAAATAGAGATGCATTTCTTCCGATTGGGGTCTAAAGCTAAGATGATATCAGTCAGGGTTTCAGGAAGGCGATTTGGGAAGTAGGGAAATGTCTTCTTCACAAAATCCCTAATCTGGAAAAACCGAAAAAGGTGGGAGTTTGGGAGGTTGTAGTTAGACGATAGCTCCGCGAAAGATGAGAAGATACCATCCTTATATAGGTTTTTAATACTACTGATGCCATTACTATGCCAGGTTTTAAATGCGTGGTCTATACTTGAAGGTTTAAAAATGTGATTTTTAAGCAGTGGGGTCAAGATGGAAGGACCCTGTAAACCGAGGTTTTTCCTAAATTGACTCCATATCTTGAGCGAAAGGGACACAATTGGGCCTGCACCCACAGATGTTATAGAAAGGGGGAGTTGGGAACATAGGACAGACCGCAATGGGAGACGTGAACTCGCCTTTTCCATATATACCCAGATCGGTGGGTGCTCGCAATCATCATTCATCCAATACAGGAGTTTTTGCAAGTTAGCTGCCCAGTAGTATCGCCTAAAATCAGGGAGGGCCAAACCGCCATCACTCTTAGGCGACTGCAGTATCGCCTTTCGGATTCTGACCGGTTTGCTACCCCATAAGAATTTAGATATTGTCCTTTCTAATTTGTCAAAAAAAGATTTGGTGATAAGTATGGGGACATGCTGGAAAAGATACAGGAATTTGGGTAGGACAACCATCATAACCAGATTTATCCGGCCCACGAGGGATAGCGGTAAGACTGACCAGCGATCAAAATCTTTTTCGGCTTTCTCAACCAGAGGCAAAAAGGTTGTGCGGAACATATCAGATAAGGGTATTGTGATAAAAACGCCGAGATAGCGAAACCCATCCTCTGCCCTTTTGAATGAGGTTAAAGAGCGAGGGAGCTGCTTAGCCGGTAAGTTAATCGGTAATAGCTCACTCTTTTGGTAGTTAAGTTTATAACCAGAATATGCACCAAACCGTTCTACAATATTCATAATCACAGGGAGAGAACTGACTGGGTTCGAGATGTACAGGAGCAGGTCATCCGCATACAATGAGACTTTATGAGTTGTGTCAAACCGTGTAATACCTTTAAAGCCCTTCTCTGGGCGTAACCAGACCGCCAGGGGTTCTATCGCGACATCAAACAAGAGTGGAGATAACGGGCAACCCTGTCTGGTACCTCTCTGAAGTGTGAAGTGGGGCGACAGTATGTCGTTTGTTTGTACTGAGGCCACCGGGGACGAATATAATAGGCTCACCCAGAGAATAAACTGTTACCGAGGCCAAACCTATCCATCGCTTGATATAGGTACCTCCACTCGACCCTGTCGAAGGCCTTTTCGGCATCGAGGGAGACCACCATCTCCGGGGTCTCATTACTCGAAGAGTGAATGATGTTAAGGAGACGCCTAGTATTATGGGAAGACTGTCGGCCAGGTATAAACCCTGTTTGATCCAACGAGATAATAGAGGGCATCACTCGCTGAAGACGAAGCGCAAGGGCTTTAGAAAGGATTTTGAGGTCCACATTCAGGAGTGAGATTGGTCTATAGCTACCACAAAGCAGGGGATCTGTCTCCTTTTTAAGAATTAGGGAGATGGTAGCCCACGACAAGGTGGGCGGTAGGCGACGATGTAAAAACGCCTCATTGTACATATCTCTCAGGACTGGTGCGAGGAGGTCAGAGAAAGCTTTGTAGTATTCTACAGAGAAGCCGTCAGGGCCGGGTGACTTTCCGCTTTGCAGCGATGTGATGGCTGCTTGGACCTCAGCTACAGTTATGGGACCACCCAAGTCTCTCATGGCTTCTTCGTCAATTCGAGGAAGCGTCATACTACTGAACATGTCACCTGCAGTGGGCGGACAGTCGGAAGTGTATAGTTCAGTGTAGAATTTAGCAAATGCTTCATTAATTCTGAGAGGATCCGTATGAGTCTCCCCTGAGCTGGATCTAATGGCTGGAATTAGCCGTGAAGTCGCCTCTGTTCTGGCCTGATGGGCCAAAAGCTTTCCAGCTTTATCCCCAGATTCAAAATAAGTGTTGCCTAGATTTAAGCAGTCGTAGTTTGGCTTTATTAATGGATATGAGGTCAAAGTCTGTTTGTAGCCTAAGGCGTTCTCTATAGAGATTAGGGTTTGGGTCAGATGCATATTTGTCATCAATGTCCTTTATTTTTTGTAACAGATCTGCCGTTTGGAACGTCTCGGTTCTTTTCAGGTTGGAGATAAAGGAAATGAGTTGGCCCCTAATGTAGGCTTTTGAAGCTTACCAGAGTATACCTCTTTCTATGTCCGGCAGTCATTCAGCTCAAAATATAGGGTGATTTGGGAGTGCAAGAATTGCATGTAGTGAGCCTCTGCTAATAATGAGGAGTTGAACCTCCAATTAAAGGGGTTAGTTCGTTTACGAAAATGAAGATCAAGGGAGGTCGCAGCATGATCTGATATTACGATGCTATGGTACTCACTGGATTTGATTTTGGAAAGCAATCTATTATCTAAGAGAAAGAAGTCTATACGGGTAAACGTACGATGTACGTGGGAGAAAAATGAAAATAATTTAGTCGTGGGGAATATAAATCTCCATGGATCTGTGAGCCCCAGTTGTTTGGCAAGAACATGCAGAGTCTTACCGGATTTAGTTAAAGTAGAGGCTTTATTCGAAGATCTATCCAGTATAGGATCTTGGACCAGGTTAAAATCTCCACCCACAATGACATGGTAATTTTCAATATTTGGGAGAGATGTAAAAAATTTAGTTATAAATGAGCTGTCATCCCAGTTGGGTCCATAAATGCTTGCCAATATGACAGGTGTGTCTTGCAATTTGCCCGACACCATGACAAAGCGACCAGCAGGGTCTTCCACAGTTTTCTGTGGTTCGAACTTAATGTTCTTACGAATCAGGATAGCGGTGCCCCTAGCCCTATTATTAAATTTCGAGTGAAATAGTTGACTAATCCTGACTTCCGGTGGCTGAGGCCTCGGCCTCAGTTACAATGACGGCCCAGGAAGACCCTCCGAAGAAATCAAAGCAGAAAAAGTCTGAAATGGATGATCTTAAAGCTTTTCTCGCTGCTGAATTGAAAACCTTTGGAGAGAATTTTAAAGAGGAACTTTACTCTTTTAAGGTAGATTTTAAAGCAGAAATGCTTTCTACTGTTCAAGAAATACTGGAAGTCTGGAAGAGGTCGAGGGAGGAAGCGGTCAAGGAACAGATGGAAGTGCTGGAAGCCAGGCTCGTTTCGGTGGAAGCGAACGTTAAAATGGAGGTGGCCCCATTCATCAAGCACTCGAACAACATAGAACAGTGATAACCGAACTTGAGAAATGGGCGGCGGCAAGTGAAGAAACTGTAGGTCGACTCCTTATTGAAAACCAACGCCTCTCCGGTATGGTGATCAAATTAAGTGATAAATGTACCGATTTGGAGGGGCGTCAAAGACGTAAGAATCTAAGAATTGTAGGGGTGAAAGAAGGAAGTGAGAGGGAAATGGGCGCTCGGGATTTTGTGGCAGACCTACTACAAAAAGCCTTAAAATTGGATCAAAAACCTTCACTCGGTCGAGCTCATAGAGCGCAGCGGCGTCGTACACAAGATGATGCCCATCCAAGACAAATTATCGTAAAGGTGCAACTGGATCATGAATTTGACGATATAATGAAGAAAATCGTCCGAAGCGGACAGCTCCATTTTGAAGGTGTGAGGTTCAGTATTTACCGAGATTATCCGGCAGAAGTCTTCAAGAAAAGGGCGCTGTTCACTGAGACAAAAAGAATACTGAAGAATGTACCTGATTTGAGATACGGCCTGCTTTACCCCGCAAGACTAAGAGTCACTTACAAGAACAAGGAGCAATTTTTTACAGACCACGAAAAAGCACTGGAATATGCCAAAGAAATCGGGAATGTGACCGCAGACTGAATAATTTACATTACTCCTCAGGAGTCAAGGATTAACGAGACCGCGAAATCTAAAAGGACCTTTAAAGTTCTTTTAAGAGCTTTAAGGACATTCGAAAACCGAAATGGACGGTGGACATTGGAGAAAACCGTGTTTTTTTTATTTTTTTTTATTTTTACTAATCACTATTATTATCTGTATATTCATATCTAACTATATATGTAACAACTAATACTTATTAAATATCTATATTACTACTAAAATTATTAACATTTATATTACTCATAAAAATTTAATACTGGGTATGATTGATAACAATGATTAATAACTAACAGTCTTTGGTTAACGTAGAAATGAATTACATACTTATATTATATAGGAAGATATGCAAGATGTAATTCAGCCTACGTCATAATAAGGTTTGACGGTTTTTCTCTTTATTTTTCAATTTAAAATTAAATTTATATATTTAGCGAAGATATTAATATGATATGTAGAGAATAATAACGTTGTGAATTTATGCTGTTCTCGGACTTTTCTGCAGGGATACGTGCTTATGTATGTATGCATATGGGTATATATATATATATATATATATATATATATATATGTATATGTGTATGTATGTGTGTGTGTATGTATGGGTATGTATATATGTTTGTTACTCCCAAAGAAGTTATTTGATTGTTAGAAATAATCTTTTATTTTTTTCTTCGGGCACGGAGCTGGGAATTTTTTTTTACAAAGGCTACGGAAGTCTTTAGAATTCTAGCCACGTTAGTGTGGCTATCACTAACTACACTAATTGTGGATGTAGTTTTTTTTCTTTCACCCTATACTAACCAATTCTATCACTTTTTTCACTTTAAATATTTTTATAACTTAATGTTTGAATGGAAAAACAAGTCTAATACAAGGAGATGTGTTCGGAAGAGCGATGTATATGATTTTAAATTCATCTATTGGAGGTTCGGGAGCAGGGTCAGGTTTTATGTGTTGCACCTTCTGCTCGGTTATAGACCACCTTAGAAACAATATGCAAGATGGTAATATGACAAGAGGGGGTCAGGGAATAACATTTTGTAGTTGGAATGTCAAGGGAATCAATGAACCAATTAAGAGAGGTAAAGTTTTGGCACATCTAAATTTAATCAAAACAGATATAATATTCCTTGAAGAAACACACCTTAAAAAGGAATCTCAACATAGACTTAAAGCTAAGTGGATCGCTGAATCATATCATTCCTCTTTTTCCCATAAATCCAGAGGAGTTGCAATATTAATTCGTAAAGGAATACCTTTTACGAATTCATCAACAATAGCGGATATTGATGGTAGATATATTATATTAGTTGGAGAACGTCCCCCACTATCAAAATGTGGATTATAGAAATGATGGAGACCTTAAACGTAGAAAGAATCTGATTTTCCCTGTTGGACAAACAGGAATTATTCGTTGGAACATGGTCTCCCTTTATTGATTATTTAAAGCATTCAGAATGGTTCAGCACAGGAACCTGACTAATACTCGGGCTAAAGAATGGATGAAATGCTATACTCTGAAATGTACAAATATATCTCGAATGAAGTTTTTTATTTAAATAAATTTTTCCATTCTTCTTTAACTAACTTTCTCTTTTTTTTTTTTTCTTTCTTTTTTTTCACTTTTTCTTTTCTTCTCTCTCTTTTCTTTCTTTACTTCATCTATATTTTTAGTTCTATCTAGTTTTAAAAAAAAAGGCAAAAGGTATTGGAGACAATGTAATAATAATTGATAATATTATCAATTTAAAATATAAGACTGTAATGATGTTAATGGGTTGTGTACTTACCTCCAATAAAAAATATTTTCAAAAAAAAGAAAAAAGAAATAGTTGACTAATCCAGCCTCTCTTAAGCCGTGTTACCTCTCTGTTGCGAAGGTGGGTCTCTTGGATAAAGAATATATCGCCTTTGACCTGTTGCAAATGGGCCAAGATCCTATCAGTTTTGGTAGGACTTCCTAACCCTCTCACGTTCCACGAGACAAATCTAAGAGTATCGTTTGTGTTGGCCATTTTGTAGCTATATGGGTAATGCGCTGTAGTTCTGCAAAACGAGACGGAAGAGCACATCGAAGCCAGCTGCCGAGAGTGGGGATGTGGAGGGGGAGGGGGGGGGTGTAAATATATATATATATATATGTGTGAAGTAAAATAAAACAAAAACAACAAAAAAACAAAAAAACAAGAACAAAAACATACACACACGGCAAACAAGTGGAACACATATCATTTAACCATCTTTCAAACCTGAGTCTCCAGACCTGAGATCCCCCATGTCTCAACTGAACCTTAAGTGCCCATTGCACCAAGGTGCGTTGTCCTCGCATCCGCATGGAGATATCCGATCTTAACTCCCTATATCACATCTTCCCAAAGCGACGAAGTCACTCAGTCGATAAGGTAACATGAAATAAAATAAGTATAGTAATAGTAATAATGACGATGATGATAATAATTTGAAAAACAGAGAGTAGGAATAAAGTAAGATAAACATACATTGATAAATGCAAAGTTAAAATAATAACTATAGTGGTTGCACTGCCAGTACCATTGCTAACACTAATAGTAATAATAGCAATGATGATAGTCACAATAAGACAAAGCATATTAACAAAATGGTGATACTAAATAAACCGGCTAACGTGTAAGTGGAGCCAGAATAACTTCCTTTGGTGTTGCATAGTATGTCTTAAAATCAACAAAGTATAAAGAGAGAGTTGGCGTTGGAGAAGTTAGCAAATTACAAACTGGGCTGTTGGATTAAAGCGCAACGCTAAAGGCATCAATTATGTTTTGTTAAACAAAAAAGGTATAAGATAAAATTTGTATAACACAGCCCTGGCTGTAATGAGCTCTTATCAGCCCCAGACAGTTCGTTATGAAGATTAGTATAAGTAAACTAGTCAGGTGCTGACAGCGTTAGCGGCCAGCTGCTAAGAACAGGAAGGCAGGGACCAAATCACAAACCACAAAGTGGGTCCCTTAAGCTCAGCTTTATAGCATATGCTGGTGAGGGACCCCTCAAGCACGATTACACCTAGACAATATAAGAAAAAGTTGATATAAAATATTCACAAATCCTAGTGATTTCTTACCAGCCTCATACATTTCGAAACCGGGGTCTAGCATAATCAGCAATGCTGAACGCTAACCATAGCTAGTTATTAGGAACAGTCAAGCTAAAGTTAGTCCATGTAACCATAGGTTAACCGGGCCCCTGTGCCACTCGAATATGGACGTACTGAACGAAGTCAGTCATCTGTGGGTCCCGGTCTGCGTCGACGGTAAGATGAAATGAAATCCTGAGCGTCCTCGGGAGATGGTAGTCGTCGCCTCTTTCCCTCCCCGGACATTATGAACAGCTTGGCTGGATAATGAAGGTAGGGTTTGAAACTCAGGTTATACAGCTCCTTCATAACGTCTCGGTACGCGAAGCGTTGTTCAACTATCTCGGGACAGTAGTCTTCGAAAATGTGGAACGGGGTATCTTTGTATTTCAGCTTACCCCTCTGCCTCCGAGCCTCACGTACCACCAACTCACGGGTCTGGTATCTATGAAAGCAGATCACAACTGCTCTGAGTTTCTCACCAGGGCTTGGCTTGGCTGTTAGCGTACGGTGGGCTCGGTCTAGCTCCGGGGCTGATTCCAGTATGTGTTCGCCAAGAGTCTCGAGCAGAAGTTGAGAGAAAAACGCTGTTGTTTGGGAGCCCTCGATATTCTCGGGAAGACACACTATCCTTATGTTATTTCGGCGACTCCTGCCTTCCAGGCTGATAAGCTTAGCCTTTAGCTTGGCGTTCTCTTCCGTCACCGTAGTTAACATTAACGTTATAGCTCGTATGTCTTGACTGGTGGTAGCGGCAAAAGACTCTAATGACGAGAGACGGTGTTGGTGGTCTAACATAGTGGTCTGGATATTGTCCAGCTTCGTTTCCAATTTGGTAAACGCAGTGTTGAATTCTGCCAGTAACAATACCGTATGTTCTGCTAACATGGCTGCTAGCGTGGCCATACCGGTGCTGGTCGTCGGGTCTTCTGTCTTTTGCTCCGCTTTCTTTCCTTTGTTTGGCACCTTACAGCATAGAGAGGTACTCACAATGATGTTTAAATGTTTGTGGGTGGTTAAAAAACTTAGACTGAGCTGTAATAAAAGTTGGAGGTGAAAAGGTCGGGAGCGTGGAAAAGTGCGACTACTCCAACATGTCGCCCCCACCGGAAGTCATCTGTACATCTTTTCAACAGATGTGTTCTACATCTGTAATTGCAGACATTTCAGCGGTGGAGTTGCTGCCTCACAGCGCCAGAGATTCGGGTTCGATCCTGACTACTGGTGCTGTCTGTACGGAATTTGCACGTTCTCCCGGTGACATGCGTGGGTTTTCTCCGGGTGCTCCGGTTCTATCCCACACTCCATAGACGTGCAGGTTTGTAGGTTAATTTGCTTCGGTAAAATTCGTAAATGGTCCCTATTGCGTGTAGGAGAGTGTGAATGTGCGGTGATCGCTGGCCGGCGTGGACTCGGTGGGCCGAAGGGCCTGTTTCCGCGCTCTATCTCTTTCTTTGTCCAGCCCTCTCTGTTCCACCCTCTGTCTGCCTCTTCCCTTCGCTGCCTCTCTCCCCATCTCTGTCTCTCTCTCACTCTCCCTCTCCTCGACTCCCTCTCTCCCCCTATTACCCCCTCTCTCCGACACTCTCACACTAGTCACTGCCTGCCATTCTGGAAGGGGCCCGTTAATCCCTACTCTTTGCAGCCTGTATGCCAACCAGTTTTCTATCCATGCCAACACCCTACCCCCAATACCATGTGCCTAATTTTGCCCACCAATCGCCTATTTGGGATCTTATCAAATGCTTTCTTAAAATCCAGGTACACTACATCTACTGGCTCTCCCTTGTCCATTATCCCAGTTACATCCTCAAAAAATTCCAGAAGATTTGTCAAGCATGATTTCCCCTTCGTAAATCCATGCTGACTCGGACCGATCCTGTTACTGCTATCCAAATGTGCCGCTCTTTCATATTTTATAATTGACTCCAGCATCTTCCCCACCACCGATGTCAGGCTATAATTCCCTGTTTTCTCTCTCCCGCCTTTCTTAAAAAGTGGGATAACATGAGCTACCCTCCAATCCACAGGAACTGATCCAGAATCTGTAGAACATTGGAAAATTATCACCAATGCGTCTACAGTTTCTAGAGCCACTTCCTTAAGTACCCTGGGATGTAGACCATCAGGCCCAGGGGATTTATCTGCCTTCAGTCCCATCAGTCTACCCAACAATATTTACTGTTTAATGTGAATTTCCTTCAGTTCCTCCGTCACCCTAGATCCTCTGGCCACTAGAACATCAGGGAGATTGTTTGTGTCCTCCTTAGCGAAGACGGATCCAAAGTGCCTGTTCAACTCGTCTGCCATTTCCTTGTGCCCCATAATAAGTCCACCTTTTTCAATCTTCAAGGGTCCAACTTTGGACTTAACTAATTTTTCCTCTTCAAATACCTAAAGAAGCTTTTCTTATCCTCCTTTATATTCTTGGCTAGATTACCTTCGTACCTCGTCTTTTCTCCACCTATTGCCTTTTTGGTTATCTTATGTTGCTCTTTAAAAGTTGCCCAATCCTCTTGCTTCCCACTCATCTTTGCTACGTTGTACTTCTTCTCTTTTATTTTTATACTGTCCCTGACTTCCCTTGTTAGCCACGGTCGCCCCTGACTCCCCTTGGAATCTTTCTTCCTCTTTGGAATGAACTGATCCTGCACCTTCTGTATTATTCCTAGAAATACCTGCCATTGTTGTTCCACTGTCATCCCTGCTAGGGTATCTTTCCAGTCAACTTTGGTCAGCTCCTCCCTCATGGCTCCATAGTCCCCTTTGTTGAATCTAATACTGACAACTCCGATTTACGCTTCTCCCTGTCATATTGTAGATTAAAACTTATCATATTATGGTCACTACCTCCGAATGGCTCATTAACCTCGTGGTCCCTTATCAAATCCGGTTCATTCCACAACAATAAATCCAGAATTGCCTTCTCCCTGGTAGGCTCCAATACAAGCTGATCTAAGAATCCATCACTGAGGCACTCCACAAACTCCATTTCTTGGGGTCCAGTACCAACCTGATTTTCCCAATTTACCTGCATGTTGAAATCTCCCATAACAACCGTAGAATTAACTTTACGACATGCCAATTTTAACTCTTGATTCAACTTGCACCCTATATCCAGGCTACTATTTGAGGGCCTGTAGATAAGTGCCATTCGGGTATTTTTACCCATACAATTACTTAGTTCTATCCATTCTGACTCCACATCTCCTGTTTCAATGTCACCCCTTGCAACGGAGTGAATTTCATTCCTCACCAACAGAGCGACCCCACCCCCTCTTCCCACCTGTCTGTATTTTCGATAGGAGGTATACCCTTGAATATTCAGTTCCCAGCCCTGGTCCTCTTGCAGCCATGTCTCTGTAATTCCCACAAAATCATACTTACCAATCATACTTACCGAGCCTCAAGCTGGTCCACTTTATTTCTTATGCTTCGCGCATTCATATAACAACACTTTGACCTCGGCATTCACCTGCCCTCTCACACTGGTCACTATTGGCCTTGACCTTCTTCTCTTATCCCTTCTCTAACTTTCCTTCCCATTATATCGGGTGTTTTTTCTTCCCATTATATCACTCCACATGGGGCGCCGTCGAGTATGGCTGCCCTGCCAGCCGCTGTTAGTCTTTTTCACCCTTTTTTATTTTTAGTTAGTTAAAAGTGTTTGTTTTGGAGGTCTTTTAGTCTTTTTATGTGGGGGGTGGGGGTGAAACTATTTTCTCAGTACCTACCTGGTCGGAGTTGCGGCTTTGCTCCGAGCCGTTTCTTCGCCCCTTCCTCGCGGCCTACGGGCAGACTGGAGCGGCGTTTTCCTGCCGGGACCGGCCAGGACTTCAGCTTCGGCGGCGGCACAGCGCTGAAGCACCATCGCGGAGCGGGCGATGCCTTACCCGGGTCGCCGTACAGTAAGCTCCGGAGTGCTGTGACCGCCGGCTCCAACATCGCGGAGCTGCGGTCTGTGGTCTGCGGTCTGCGGTCTGCGGTCTGCGGTCTGTGGAGCTTCCAGCCGCGGGCGGCGCTGAGCTTTAAACACCGCGGAGCCTGGGATCTCACGACGAGGCCGCCAGAGTCGGAGCTCCGACCAGCGCGGCTCGTGGACTTCGGGAGCCGTGGTCTCGTGGGAGGTAGCGGCCGCTCCAGACACTCCGGGCCACTGAGAGTGTTCACCCGACGCCAGAATTTCCTCATCCGGCGAGAGGGCCTGAAGCATCGGGCTGCCGCATCGGCGACTGCGGAGGCCTCAATAGGCCCCGACTATGGGTGAACTGGGGATGGGACTGGACTTTGCTGCCTTCCCCCACAGTGGGAACCATTGTGGGGGGATGTTTTTATGTTTATTGTTAAATTCTTTAATGTTATCTTTATTTGTGTGCTGCATGGCAAGTCAAATTTCACTACACCAATTGGTGTACGTGACAATAAATGTCCTTTGTCCTTTGTTGTCCTTTGTCCTTTGTTTTGTAACTTTTCCTATACTCACTTCCCCTTTAACTCCATCTTTATACTCCCAATTTGTCGATCAATGTATTCAACACTCTGACAGATGAAGGCTAATGTGCCCAAAACCTCTTGGTCTAACGGTGAAACACCTTCAGCGAACTGTATACCGGAAACCTTAGATCCCTCTACTCCACAACACCCCCTCGTGACGCCACTTTGAGGAATCTGTCTACCTGCACTCCTGGATCCCTCAGCTCGACATTTCAACAAATTCCGTCTACCTTTCCTCCGGGCGCTCCGGTTCCCACCCACATTCCAAAGACATGCATATAGCTTCGGTATAGTTCTAAATTGTCACTCTTGTGTGAATATATATATATCGTTTTTCTGTGTGTATCTACGAGTGCGTGTGTATGTATAAATAACGTCAACCTATATCGTCACTTTCAGTGAACTGTTTACCTGCAATTCTCGCTCCCTCTGCACTGCGGTCCCACCAAGTTGGTTCTTCCATTGTACTTCCCCCTCCCTCACGGTGGTCCCCGCCCCTTCCCCTACGCCGGGTCCTCTCCTTTATTCCTCCCTATCACCCCACGCGGTCCGTCCTCGTCCGCTAAGCCAATTTACCGTGTTACTGCAGTTGGATGCCAGTTTAATATCTGTTGGAGTCGACTGTGAAAATGGTCGACACAAAATGCCGGAGTAGCTCAGCGGGTCAGGCAGCATCGCTGGAGAGAAGGAATGGGTGACGTTTCGGGTCGAGACCCTTCTTCAGAAAATGATCTTGGGAATGAGAAGATGAAATAATTACGAGTAATGTGATTTATGGGAGTCGAGAACCAGGGGCCACAGTTTAAGAATATGGGGTAAGTCATTTAGAACGGAGATGAGGAAAAACCTTTTCACACAGAGAGTTCTGAGTCTGTGCCTCAGTGGAGGCCGGTTCTTTGGATACTTTCAAGAGAGAGCTAGATATGGATCTTAAAGATAGCGGAGTCAGGGGATATGGGGAGTCTGCAGGAACGGGGTACTGATTGTGGATGATCAGCCATGATCACATTGAATGGCGGTGCTGGCTTGAAGGGCCGAATGGCCTACTCCTGCACCTAATGTCTATTGTCTATTGTTTATTGTCTATTGTCTAAAAGCAGAATATATTTCAGCACCAGTTTAGTTTAGTGGAGTTGAATTCCGTTTAGTTTAGTTTAGTTTAGATGATTGTCACGTATACCGAGGCGCAGCGAAAAGCTTTTATGGGGTAACTCAAAGGATGTTAAGAGAGCAGCTTAAAAGCGCGTTGAAATATCCGAACATCACCATTATTTAATTAGGCGAAATGGATCGGAATAGATGAATACTTCCGATGCAGGTTCCAGAATTAATGTAGAACATAGAACATCACGCAACAGTCTATTCGGCCCATAATATCAATGCCAAACATAATGCCAAGACATGCTCTTACCTGCCTGCATATAATTCATATCTGCAAATTTCCGGCCTATCCGTGTGCGTATCATAAATGTCGTCGTACCTGCCTCCGTCGTCACCTCCAAGCATTCCTAACCCTCCGTGTAAAACTTCCCCGGCACATAGATTAATACAGTGTATAAAACAGGCTCTTCGGCCCAACTTGCCCACACAGGCTAACATGCCCGCGTTTGGTCCATATCCCTCCATACCTGTCCTATCCATATACCCGTCTAACAGTTTCTTAAATGTTGACATAGTCCCAGCCTCAACTACTTTCTCTGCCAGCTCGTTCCATACACCCAACACATTTTATGTGAAATGTTACCCCTCAGATGCCTATTAAATATTTTCCTCTTCACCTTAAACCTATCTGGTCCTCGATTCACCTACACTGTACAAGAGACTCTGTGCGTCTACCCGATCTATTCCATTCATGGAGTTGTACACCTCGATAAGATCACCCCGCACCCTCCTGCGTTCCAGGGAATAGAGTCGCAACCTACTCAACCTCTCCCTATAGTTCAGACCCTCAAGTCCTGCCAACATCCTCGTAAATCGTCTCTGTACCCTTTCCACCTTGACACAATACTCTAACTGCGGCCTCACCAACGTGACACAAATGCAACCTCTCCTTTAAAATGTCCTTCCCTCCCTATAAAGCCATACCCCCTCGTCTTTGACATTTCCCTCTTGGGGAAGAATGTTTCTAAATGTCTACGATATCTATGTATCTCATAATTAAGAACACTTCTATCAGGTCTCCGCTCATCCACATGCGGTCCACGGAAACCATTCCAAGTCTGCCTAATCTCTGCTTGTGCATAATACCCCTTTATCCAGGCATAATTCTGGAAAACCTCAACTTTATCATGTCCAAAGCCTTCGCGACATTGAACAGAACAGCAGAGCAATGGGCCAACGAGGAATTTGAATGGAACAGGGTGCCGATTTGAACTGATCTTATCTGCATGTACGTGGTCCATTTCACTCCTTCTTGCACCAACATGTATCTAGTTGAACGCCTCTTAAGCACCACTCTCGTATTCGCTGCTATCCCCATCCCACGCAATGGGTTTAAGGTCCCCGACATTCTCTACTTACAAGCACATGGCCCATGCGTCCATTAAGTACACCACTCGCACTTTGCAGCTATGGAATCTGGTGTGACCGCACCTGGCGTATTGTGCGCAGTTTTGCTCTCCTAATTCGAGGAAGGACATTCTTGCTGTTGAGGAAGGGCAGCGTGGGTTCAGCAAGTTAATTCTCGTGACGCGGGACTGACACACGAGGTATCGACTGGGCTTGTATTCATTGGAAGTTTGAAGGATGAGAGTGGATCTTATGGAAACATAGAACAATTCTCAAGGCTAGATACAGGAAAAATGATTCCCATACTGGGGGAGTCCAGAACCAGGGGTCACAGTTTAAGAATAAGGGGTAGGCCATTTAGAACTGAGATGAGGAAAAACATTTTCACCCTGAGAGTTGTGAATCTGTGGAATTCTGTGCCACAGAAGGCAATGGAGGTCAATTCACTGGACGTTTTCAAGAGGGAGTTAGATTTAGCTCTGAGGGCTTACGGAACCAAGGGATATGGGGAGAAGGCAGGAACGATTTTGGATGATCAGCCATGATCAAATTGTCTCGAATGGCCGAATGGTCTATTCCTGTACGTATTTTCCGTGTTGCTATGTTTAGCAATGTTACAAAATTTTGAGATTTTTAAAATAAAGTCTCCAATTTATCCCATCAGATAAAGCATAAAAAGAAGTTTAATTTGACACCTAATTCACTTTCATATCTTCAGTATTAAAGAAGTCATGGCCATTTTCATACTCGGAAATTAGCATCTTGTTCCTAATTGCTTTTCCATTGACTTAACACAAAAGCTGTGATCGAAGACAGTTAAAAGCCCATAACTTTCTTAAAAATTAAGATAACTGCAAGACATTTTCAGTTATTATAGATTGAAGCATTCTGAAACAAATATGAAACAATCTTACTTAGAAGACATGAAAGTAAAGCATATAATTAGTTAGTTACCTAATTGTAGCTAATTACAAAATTCAATTACTAGATCTAAACATCTATCAATTTCTTAAGAATAGATTAACATTTTTAAATAGCCTAAGTGTCCAAATAACATTCACACAATAATTCACAATATAACATAATTTTTAAATCTAATTTTCATGAATTTACAGGCCAAATGGAAGGAATTGAATGTTTAATATCTGTAAATTAATGGGCATTTAATTCATCTTGTGAGTGAGGATTTCTGGAACGCGATCTTTTGGAACGTTCATTTGCGGTGAATTTAACCCTGTATTGGCATGAAAAATACTGCCGTTAATTCGCGGAATAAAATCACCGTGTCGCATGAAAAAAATGTGAATTAAAGGCTTCTTAAGAAGCTCTTTTATACATTTAAAGAAACCACTTTCGTTTACCTGTCCCGTGTGTGAAATCCGTCCCCGTTATCGGCGTTGACGCTTCAGGAGCTGATTTTAAAATTACTATAGCGCTGACATTGACGATTTAATAAAAATAAAAAATACACAAAATGCCACTAGGAACGATTTTGTCAGCCAAGGCTTGTACTCCAACAAAATATTAACCAGGACAAGGGAGGAGAAACCCGCGTTTTAACCCCGCCCCCCCTTAAAGGCGCCAAAATCGCGCACACGGCCAGTGGCAGAATTACAGCGCGACTGAAGGTAAGTTTTGTAACATACCTACTATGTTTCTATGTTGGACATTTCTACCCTGAGCAAAATTTTCTGACTCTACCCAATCTCCACCTCGTCATCTCATATACCTCTATCAAGTCGCCCCCAATATTCCGGAGCAAACACTCCAAGTTCACCCATCCTTCCATTGTAGCTGAAACCATGTAACCCAGGATGCATACTGCTAACCCTCATCCGATACTGTCCTAAAGCATTAGCATCCTCCCTGTAATCGGTATCAAGCCACCAGGCCAAAATGCAATACTCCACATGCGGTCCAGCCAAAGTTTCAGAGCACATAGGTTTAAGGTGAAGGAGAATATATTTCTGAGGAAATAAAATGAATCTGAGGGGTATGTTTTTCACACAAAGTGTGGTATGGGTGTGCAACAAGGTAGTTGAGGCAGGGACTTTCACGTTTAAGAAACAGTTATACAGGTATATGGATAGGACAGGTTAGGAGGGATATGGGCCAAAGGCGGGCGGGTGGGATTAATGTAGCTGGGACATGATGGCCGGTCTGGGCAAGTTGGGCCGAAGGGCCAATAACTACGCTGAATCACTCTATACCTCTATGACTATCTGTAAAAATGCTTCTTAAATGTCGATATTGTACCTCTCAACCATTTCTTTGGCAGCTCGTTCCATATACTCAGCTTCTTCAAACCAATATCCCTATTAAGGCTTCCCTCTTTCGTGTTTTTGAGGAAAAAAACACATCTGTGCATTCATCCAATCGATGCCTTTGCACACCTATACGATTTGCCCCAGTCTCCTGCGCCCCAAGCAATACAAACCTTACTTGCCCAAGCTCTTGAATCGCGTACTCTTGAAAAAACATTGACGTGTATTCGCCCTATCAACAACTCCCCTCATGGAGTAATTCACCTGAATATGATCTGGAATTCGAAGTACTTGCACAACAGAGGATGTACTTTCTGCGGCAGCTGAGGAAGCACAATCTGCCACAGGCAATGATGGTCCAATTCTATACGGCCATCGTAGAGTCTGTCTTCACCTTTTCCATCGTGGTCTGGTTTGGCTCAGCCACCAAGCACGACATCTGGGGGCTGCAGCGTATCGTCCTATCAGCTGAGAAGGTAATTGGCTGCAACATTTCCTCCACTGACGAACTGTACACGGCAAGGGCCAGGAAGCGAGCGGGTAAGATCATCTCTGACCCCTCTCACCCTGGCCACAAACTCTTCGAATCACTCTGGTACGGCAACTTGAACGTCCAGGAGCGGAAAAGAATGCAGAAAGTTGTGACCACTGCCCAGTCCATCACCGGCTCTGACCTCCCCACCACCGAAGGGTTATATCGCAGTCGCTGCCTCAAAAAGGCTGCGTACATCATCAAAGACCCACACCATCCTGGTCACACACTCATCTCTCCGTTGCCTTCGGGAAGAAGGTACAGCAGCCTGAAATCTGTAACATCCAGGTTCAGGAACAGCTACTTCCCCACAACCATCAGGCTATTAAACACAACATCAAACAAGCTCTGAACAATAACAGTCTATTATAACTATTGCACTTTATCTGTTTATTTATTGTGTATATATGGTCTATGGTATATAGACACACTGAACTTTTATTCCCGTTCTGTACTATGTTTATATATTCTGTTGAGCTGCAGCAAGTAAGAATTTCATTGTCCTCTCTGGGACACATGACAATAAAACACTCTTGACTCTCTTGACTCTGGAAGGCGACTCCGGACTATCAAAGCTACCACAGCCAGAGATAAAACACATTTTTTTCCACGAGCAGCAGCTCTACTTAATAACCAAAAATCTGTCGCCTCCTTTTGCTCTGATATTTTATTTAATTCACATGTTTAATCGATAATATTTGATTATTCATGTTTAATGTTTTATGTGTCATTCTTAACTGTCACTGTGTGTCATGTTGTCACTTGCGGGCGGAGCACCAAGGCAAATTCCTTGTATATGAATACTTGGCCAATAAACTTATTCATTCATTCAAATTAAGGATGTAATACTGATGTCGTAATTTCTGTTTTTGCAAAGCTACTGGAATATATGTTGCAACCACCATGTCCCAACGGATATAAATGTATGCTTTAAATTAAGGCGAGAGGAACGGATCTTAAGAAACATCCATTGAGAGTGATTGTCCGCGGAGTGGAGAGAAGTGGCTTCGAAGGAAAATGAGCGAAACATTTGAATTGATTGAGAAAATCTATTACGTTTTCCTTTCCATCGTTGGTATTCCGGGTAAGTAAACGTGACTTTATTTACCCTGTTGCAGTGAGAGGGTATTTATTTCCTTCGTAGGGCCCAGCTTCCTCCAACGAAGTAGGAATGTTTCTCCCCAATGTCGGCAAACGCAGGGAAAGGACACATTCACATTTCGTGGAATGCTTTGCAGAAGACGATGCTCAGTGTGTCAACGCGTCTATGGTTGCTTAACATTCTGAGTTGCTCAGCAGTCCTCCAATGATATATTTCCGAAGGAAAACGGCCAGTGGAAAATGACGAGGCGACTTTGTTTTCAGCAGAGCGTGTTACGCTGCCAGGGTAACTGGTGGGAACAGATACGATAATATCGTTTTGAAATGCAGTCTTGACATGCAGGGAATAGAAGGGCAGTTTCGTTATGGACCTCATGGGGAGAGATGGTATTTGTTTAGATTGTCAGGGCGGCCATGCAAAAGTTGTGGGCCGGAATACCTGTTCCCGTTTCTGTGCTCCTCACGTCATTGCAAAGATGTGTGTTGGCTTTATATTGCAAAGGACTCGGGGGTTTTGAGAAGAGTCCGAAGGCTTAGATCAAATCAAACCGACTACACGAGGCGGATAAGATGTTTAACCTGCCCTGCTGCTCTTTCTTGGGTTCCCAATGTTTTTTTCTAAATATGTGTGTTTTCTTTTCGGCCACTGTCCCAGATCCTGTCAGGTGGAAGGGTATGAGTGAAAAGCCAAATTAACATAGAAACATAGAAAATATGTGCAGGAGTAGGCCATTCGGCCCTTCGAGCCAGCATCGCCATGGCGGATCTTCACAAAATCAGTAACCCGTTCCTGCTTTTTCCCCATATCCCTTGATACCACTGGCTCTAAGCGCTAAATCCATCTCTCTCTTGAAAAGGCCAGTGATTTGGCATCCACTGCCTTCTGTGGCAGAGAATTCCACAGATTCATAACTCTTGGTGAAAACGTTTTTCCTCATCTCAGTCCTAAGTAGCCTGCCCCTTATAGTTAAACTGTGACCCCTACTTCTAGACGCCACCAACATGTGTGAATTTTTCCTGCACCTGGCCTGTCCAATCCCATAAGGATTTTATATGTTTCTATAAGATCCTCTCTCATCCATCTAAACTGCAGTGAATACTGCTCATAACAATGTCTCAAATAAATTCTTCATTTTCCTCACTCCTTCACTTTTTGACCATTTATATCTTCCTCTCCAGATGCGTCGAAATATTATGCAGACACAGAGTTGTGCAGCAGCGAATGGGATCAGCGACTATCTTGTACATGCCGACAAGCAGCTGCTCTTATCGGGTAGTCCAATTTGGCCCATAGTACAAAGGGTGGAAAGGGTACAGAGAAGGTTTACGAGGATGTTGCCAGGGCTAGCGGGTCTGAGCTCTAGGGCGAGGTTGAGTAAGCTGGGACTCTATTCCTTGGAGCGCAGGAGGATGAGGGGTGATCTTACAGAGGTGTATAAAATCATGAGATGATTAAATCGGGTAGATGCACAGTCTCTTGCCCAGAGTAGATGAATCGAGGACCAGAAGACGTATGTTTAAGGAAGCGGAAAAGATTTGCTAGGAATCTCAGGGGTAAACAGTTTTCACACAAAGGGTGGTGGGTGCATGGAACAACCTGCCAGGGGACATAGTTGAGGCAGGGACTATCCGAACATTTCAGAAACTGTTTGACAGGTACATGGATAGGACGGGTTTGGAGGGATATTGGCCATACGTGGGCAGGTGGGGCTAGTGTAGATGGGACATGTGGGCCCGAAGGGCCTGTTTCCACACTGTATCACTCTATGACTCGATGATATAGCCCTCCAAACAATTACTATCTGGTTCTATTGTGCGTCGCTGAGCACCCGCACTGACTGACTTTGTGAATGTTTTCGGCATTATCTGCCTTTTATTTCGCATTTCAACATCATCAATTTCATTCCAGAGCTCGTTATGTACTGCATTTGAATTTTTGATTTGCAGATCTTGTTTCCCAGTGACCCTCCTCTCGGTTTCGGAAACTTGGATCAGAAATATCCGATATACTTAAAATGGTATCGGGCATTGTTAATATTGAAATCAGTGTCCACGGTACGATGGCAGTCATGTTATAGTATTGAAGCTGAATAGTTGGGTGGCGCCTCGTGCAGCCGGTAAATCTGCTACCTCACAGTCCCAGCGACGCAGGATCGACCCTGACCTCGTGTGCTGTCCGTGTGGAGTTTGCGTATTCTACCTGCGATAGCGTGGCCCGCCCTCCGCGCGCTCCAGTTTTCTCCACGTTAAAAATGTGTGCCGGGTTGTAGGTTATTTGGGGCCTGTATTGACTGGAGTGAATAAGCAGTAGATGCTAAAGTGGGAAAACACGGGGCTACTGTGAACAGTAGCTGCATGGACTCGGTCGTCCGAAGGTTGTAGTTCCGTCCCACTAAACAAAACTAAGCTAAATTAAACTAAACTAAACTAAACTAAACTAAACTGAACGGAACTAAACTAAACTAAACTAAACTAAACCAAACTAAACTAAACTAAACTAAACCGAACCAAACTAAACGTTGCTATAGTCATCCTATTTTGCGGTTGGCTGCTGGTAATTTTGTTGGTAATGGGCATGGGAAAAGGGGAGAATTTCAAGTCATGTCATCCATACATTAAGAGGCAGATTATGTATCATGACTTTCCAATCTGAAGAAGGGTCTCGTCTCCAAACGTCAAATAATAATAATAATAATAATAATAATAATAATAATAATAATAATAATAATAATTATTATTATTATTATTATAATAATAATAATAATAATAATAATAATAGAAACATAGACAATAGGTGCAGGAGTAGGCCATTCGGCCCTTCGAGACTGCACCGCCATTCAATGTGATCATGGCTGATCATCCAACTCAGTATCCTGTACCTGCCTTCTCTCCATACCCACTGATCCCTTTAGCCACAAGGGCCACATCTATCTCCCTCTTAAATATAGCCAATGAACTGGCCTCAACTACCTTCCGTGGCAGAGAATTCCAGAGATTCACCACTCTCTGTGTGAAAAATGTTTTTCTCATCCCGGTCCTACAAGATATCCCCCTTATCCTTAAACTGTGACCCCTTGTTCTGGACTTCCCCAACATCGGGAACAATCTTCCTGTATGTAACCTGTCCAACCCCTTAAGAATTTTGTAATATTGATAATGATTATGATAATGATAATAATAATACACTTTATTGTCATTGTAAATACATACAACAACATTTCAGGCACACTGCCCGAGAGGAGCTCCAATGTATCAGATAAATAATAACGACAATGAAAACAGCAAAAACGGTAAGAAAAACGTCGTCCGAATTTGCAATATTTCACAGCATAGTATTGTAGCTGTACAAAATATTGGCTATGGGGGGGGGGGGTGCGTTCAGTGCAGAGTTCAGAGTGGTGATGGCCTTGGGATAGCGTGATGGCCTTGGGGTAGAAAGTGTTTGTTAATCTTGTGATGTGTGATTTGATGGACCTGAAACACTTTCCTGGGGGCAGAAGGGCAACAGGTGATTTGCGGGATGAGCTGAGTCCTTTAGGATGCATGATGCCTTTCGCAGGCAATGAGAGCTATAGATCTCTTCCGGGGGAAGGCAGATGTGTGTTGGTGATCTTCTGGGCTGTGTTGATGACTCTCTGCAGAGCCTTCTTGTCAGCCGCAGAACTGTTGCCATACCATACCAGAATGCCCTGTGTCAGGACACTCTCTATGGAGCAACGGTTGAATGACACCAACAGCTGTTGTGGCTAGTTGACTTTCGTGAGTGATCTTAGGAAGTAAAGCCGTTGTTGTGCCTTCTTTACCAGGGAGTTCGTGGTAGTGGACATCTACTGAGATGTGGGTGCCCAGGAACCTGATACTGGAGACTCTGTCCACCCTTTCTCCGTTTATGTGCAGTGGGGGATGGTCACCCTGCTTCTTCCTGAAATCGATGATGAGCACTTTTGTTTTCTTGGTATTGAGTGCTAAGTTCTCTGAGCACCAGCCTATTAACCTCTGTACCTCCTCCATGTAAGCTGACTCATCGCCCTCAGTGATCAGCCACGCCACTGTTGTGTCGTCTGCAAATTTAGTTATGGTGTTCGTGCTGTGGGTCGGTATGCAGTCATAGGTATAGAGGGAGTAGAGGAGGGGGCGCAGCACACAGTCTTGTGGAGCTCCTGTGCTGAGTGTCAGAGTGGGGGAGTGGTTGGGTCCCATCCTGACTGACTGCGGCCGGTCCGTTAGGAAGGCCTTAGTCCATAGGCAGATGTTGTGTTCGAAGCCTGGGACAGCTTGGAGACCAGTCTAATGGGTATGAATATGTTGAATGCAGAGCTGTAATCCACAAATAGCAGTCGTGTGTATGCTTCCCGTTGTTCTAGATGGAACAATACAGTCTGGAGGGCAGTGGCAATGGCGTCATCTGTTGATCTGTTTGATCTGTACGCATATTGGTGTGGATCCAGGATTGATGGGAGAGCGGCCTTGATGCGCTTAAGGACCAACCTCTCCAGGCACTTCATGATTATAGGTGTTGGTGAAACCGGCCTGTAGTCGTTGATGCAGGTTATGGCTGTCTGCTTCGGAACGGGCACTATTTCCGATGTTTTTAGGCATGTGGGGACCACGCATTGTGCCAGGGAGTGATTGAAGATTTTTGTAAATACGTCAGTTAACTCATCAGCACAGTCTCTGAGAACCCGTCCTGGGACTCCGTCCGGACCGGCTGCCTTCCGTATGTTAACATTCCGGAATGTGTGTGTGACATCAGCAGTCTGTATGATGAGTTAGGTTTTGGAGCTGGAGTAGTGGGCATGACCGTCTCATCTCTCTCATGGCGGCCAAATAAGTGGTTGAGCTGTTCTGCCAGAGAGGCACTGTTGCTGGTGGATGAGTTGGTATTGTTTTTGTAGTTCGTGATGTGCCGTATGCCTTGCCAGACGCGACGGGGTCTGAGTTGTTGAAGTGACTCTAAACCCTTCGCTTATAGGCAGGCTGCTTGGCGTTCCTGATGCCCTTCTTCAGCTCGGACCTGGCCGCACTATACAGCTCTGTTTTGCTGGACCGAAAATCCAGATTGCGGGCTTTTAAAAGGTGTCGGACGCCTTTGGTCGTCTGTGGCTTGTTGGTGGGAGGGATACGGATGTGTTTGGTGTTAGTGACATTGTCTACAAAGCTTTTTATGTAAAAAAGTACAGTGGAGGTGTAGATGTCAATGTCCTCGTCCACAAACTAGTCCCAGTCGGTTCGGTTAAAGCAGTCCTGTAATTGCCCAGAAGATCCCGCAGGCCACACGTGAATGTCCCTAGCAGCTGGTTTGACCGTATTGATGAGTGGTCTATATGCTGGGGTTAAAATAGGGAGATGTGTCAGATTGGCTCAGATGGAGGAGGGGTGATGCTTTGTACCCATGTTTTATGTTGCTATAAACATGGTCCAGTATGTTTTTACCTCTTGTAGGGCATTGCACATGTTGATAGAATTTAGGGATGACTGTTTTTAGTCTCTAGCAGTCTGACGATGGGTCTCGACATGAAACATCGCTTGTCTGTCTGAAGTTGGGCCTGGATTCGAAACATCACCTATCCATGTTTAGTTTCGTTTCGTTTAGAGATACAGCGCGGAAACAGGCCCTTCGGCCCTCCGAGTCCACGCCGACCAGTGATCCCCACACAACACTATCCTACACACCTTAGGGACAATTTACAGTTATAGCAATCCAATTAACCTACAAACCTGTACGCCTTTGTTATCCTGAGATGCTGCTTATCCTACTGAGTTACTTGGGCACTTTGTCTCTAATGGAATTTTTTTTTTTAAAACAGTGAACATGATGGCGATTGTGATTCTGTCCAGGGGTAAATGTGGCCTCTCCGTCTGCACTACGCGATACCTGGTCGCCATGGCAGTGGCGGATCTGTTGTCCCTTTTAATCGCAGTAATCGTATGGAGAATTGTTATTTATTATTTCCCGGGCTCCATCCTAGAGGTAACCCCGGTATGTAGTGTAAATGCCGGACTTTTCCTCGCCACCACGGACTGTTCTGTTTGGTTCACGGTCGCTTTCTCATTCGATCGCTTCGTCGCCATTTGCTGCAATAAATGGAAAACGAAATATTGTACCGGGCAAGTCGCAACTGCAGTCCTGGCAACAACCTGCGTTTTAGTTTGCTGCAAAAATGTTCCCGTTTATTTTACGTTTGAACCAGAGAATCTAATCAACGGCGTCCCGTACGGGTGTTTGAGAAAATCAGGTTATTACATTGAGCAAGGATGGGTGGCATTCGACTGGCTGGATAAAATGTTAACCCCACTGTTCCCATTCGCGTTGATCCTGTTGCTCAATGCCATGACTGTGAGACACATTTTAGTAGCCAGCAAAATCCGTAAGAGATTGAGGGGTAAGGGAACCGAAGATAAACGCAGCGATCCAGAAATGGAGAGCAGAAGGAAGTCGGTCATTTTGCTCTTCGCCGTATCCGGCAACTTCATTCTATTGTGGTTGACTTACGTCATATATTTCTTCCATTACATCATTGCTCAAATCGACCCCGAGCATGATACCGATTCCACTTTCATATTTCAGCAAGTCTCGTTCATGCTATTGACTTTAAGCTGCTGCACGAACACGTTCATTTACGGAGTAACTCAGTCGAAGTTCAGAGAGCAGCTTAAGAGCGCATGGCAATATCCGGTCTGCTCAATTATTCAATTAGTTATGGAACGGATTAGGTGAATGCATCCACATGCAGGATCCAGAATGGATATAGAACGTAACATATTCAGGATAGGGGACGGACTATTCTGTTCCCGTCTGTTCCCGGTGTTGGGGGAGTCCCGAACCAGGGGTCGCAGTTTAAGAATAAGGTGTCGGCCATTTTGGACTGAGATGAGGAAGAACCTTTTCACGCAGAGAGATGTGAATCTGTGCAATTCTCTGCCGCAGAAGGCAGTGGAGGCTAATTCACTGGATGTTTCCAAGCGAGAATTAGATTTAGCTCTGAGAGCTAACGGAATCAAGGGATATGGGAAAAAGCTGGAACGGGGTACTGATTTTAGTTGATCAGCCATGATCATATTGAATGGCGGTGCTGGCTCGAAGGGGCGAATGGCCAACTCCTGCACCTATTGTCTATGTTTCTATTCGTCCCACCATGTCCATGCCGAATAGGATCCAAATAGGCTCTTACCTACCTGTACCAAATATATATTGCTACATTTTTGTGTGTCCATCCAAAGTCTCCTAAATGTCGTAGTATCTTTATCCACCACGACCCCGGAAACGTATTCCAGTCAACCAATATCCTCATTGTAATAAACTTTCCCGCATATGTCCTTTGAAGTTTGTTCCTAACGTAATATATGCTCTCTGGTATTAGATCTTTCACCATGCGGAAATAAAGCTTCTACCTGTTTACCTCATCTGTGCATCTCATGATTGTACATTTACACGTTTTTTTCCGCAACCCCAGGCGTTCCACAGAAAACGATTAAAGTCTACCCAATCTCTTCCTGTAGCTAGTACTCCCTAATGCAAGCATAACTCTGGTAAACCTCATCTGCATCCGTTCCAAAGCCGCCACACCCTTCATGTAATGGGCGACCATAACTGCACGCAATACTACAAATGCAGCATAACCAAATATTTTAGAAATCTGCGCCATGACTTTTTCCATGTTTATGTTAGTGACCCGACCAATGAAGGCAAATTCGTTGTTACCACTGCATGAAGTTATATTGCCATTTCCGGGAGTTATGGACTCGAACCCCAAGTTTGCTCTGTACACGAAAACTGTTCAAGCTCTTGCTATTATTTGTACATTTTCCCCTTATATGTGACCACCCAATATGATACAGATGGACACGTGGAATGCATGCTCAACGCATAATAAATTTGCTTGAGCTAACACAAACATTTGATTATCAAGATGCTGCCTGTCCCGCTGTGTTACTCCGGCATTTGGTGCCTATCTTTGATTATCAAAGTCGTCTGTTGTTTTGGTTGGGACTTGTAATATGTTGTGGAACTCTGAACCTGAGGGCGTCACCTAGGTGTAAAATAATTCCACTATGTACGGTTGTGAAGCATAACGGGTTTCATGGCTGCATGAATCCGAGAATCGAAGGTTGCATCGTGGCTTGGTTCGGCAACTTGAGTGCCCTGGAGAGGAAAAGACTACAAAAGGTAGTAAACACTGCCCAGTCCATCATCGACTCTGACCTCCCTTCCATCGAGGGGATCTATCACAGTCGCTGCCTCAAAAAGGCTGGCTGTATCATCAAGGACCCACACCATCTTGGCCACACACTCATCTCCCTACTACCTTCAGGTAGAAGGTACAGGAGCCTGAAGACTGCAACGACCAGGTTCAGGAATAGCTACTTCCCCACAGCCATCAGGCTATTAAACCTGGCTCGGACAAAACACTGAACTTTATTAGCCAACTGACTGTTATTTGCATTTTATCAGTATATTGATTCATATGTTTATATATTTATTTATAGAATGCCTTGTAGTCAATGCCTACTATGTTCTGTTGTGCTGAAGCAAAGCAAGAATTTCATTGTCCTATCAAGGACACATGACAATAAACTCACTTGACACTTGAGAATCTCGTCAGCGTTGTCACTTGAGAACTACCTCCATTTCAAATGTACTTCCTGATACTAGCAACACAAGTAGATGTAGTGCAAAGAGGCATATAGTGTGTTTGCTCTCATTAGTCGACACGATACTATAGAACATTAACCCAGGAGGGAAATTGGTCGCCAACAGTCCTAAAACACAAGGTACACCGAACATGAAGTTCAAATGACGTGTCGGAAGTTAAGGATTGGGGATAGGCAAAGCTCGGGGAGGGAGAATGGGGGCGGAGGGGTGGAGAGGCGTCAGACAACCCCACAATAGAAGGGGAAGTTACACCGTTTGATAGCCACAGGGAAAAGGGATCTCCTGTGGCGTTCTGTACTGCATAATGCTGGAACCGGTCTGCTGCTGAAGGTATTCCTCAGGTTGACCAGTGTTTTATGGAGGGGGTGAGCTGCATTGTCCAAGATGCGCGGCAGTTTGAGGAGTATCCTCTGCTCCAAAGACCAGCTCCATTGAATCCGACTCCACTGGCTAGACTGAGCCAGCTATCCTGATGAGTTTGTTAATCCTGTTGTCGCCCGCGGCCTTCGCCCTGCTGCCCCAGCACACGTAAGCGAAGAAGATGGCACTGGCCACCACCGAGTCATAGAATCCATCATAGACGAAGGCCTCACGAGGGTATCCTCGATATCCCGCAGCTCCGCTCCTGCTCCCCCACCCTCCATTCGTAGCAAGGGCAGATTCCCCGTAGTCCATTCCTTCAAGGTTTCAAGGCTTCAAGATTTCAAGGTCAGTTTATTGTCACATGTACCAATTAAGGTACTTTGAAATTCAGATTGCCATTCAGTCATACCAATAAAGAGAAACAAATATATTCTTTTACCATGAACATCCACCGAGAACCACAGCGACTCCCCCACATTCCTCACTGTGATGGAAGACAACAAAAAGTTCAATCTTCTTCCCTACTTTGTCCTCCCGCGGTCGGGGCACTTGAACCTTTCGTGGTCGGGGCGATCTTGGCTCCGGTAACTGTCGATCGAGCCCTCCGCATCGGGGCGATCAAGCTTCCGCATCACGGGGATCTCAGCTCCCCGCGCCGGGCGAGTGGACCCCCGACTCGGGGCTGGTCGAACCTACTGCGGCTTGGAGCGTACCGACATCAGTCTCTACCCGAGACTGCGAGCTCCCCGATGTTGAAATTCGCAGGCCGCGGTTGGAGCGTGGATCCCAGGCAAGGGATCGCAGGCTCCGATGGCAAGTCCACGGCCCGCTGTGGGGCTGAAGGTCAGTCTCGAGCAAGGCCTCCAGCTCCATGATGTTAGGCCGCAGAGCGACCCGAGAGATGATCCGGAAAAAATCTCATCCCGGCAAGGTAAGAGATTGAAAAAATGTTTCTCCCGACCGCCCCCCCCCCCACATAAAACAAACCAGAGAACATTAACACATACTTTAACATGAACACATACTTTTTAAAACACACAAAAAATAACAAAAAAGACGAAAAGACAGACAGACTGTAGACTCCTCCGACATTTTCGCCACCACCAGCGGGATCACATCACTAACCACATCTTCCCATCGCCACCCCATTCCGTTTTCCTCGGAGACCGTTTCCTCCGCAACTCCCTGGTCAGCTCGTTCCTTCCCGCCCAAAACCACCTACTCCACAGGTACTTTCTCCTGCAACCGCAGGAGATGCAACATCTATCTTTATACCTCCCTCTGTGCAACGACCCAGGCAGTCTTTTCAGGTGAGGCAGAGGTTCACTTGCACTTCCTGCAACCTCATCTGCTGTATCCGCTGTTCCACGTGTGGACTACTGTATATCGGCGAGACCAAGAGGAGGCTGGGCGATCGTATCGTTGAACACCTCCGCTCAGCCCGCGTGAACCTACCTGATGTCTCAGTTGATTGACATTTTCACTACCCCTCCCATTCCCATACAGACTATTTTGTTCATGGTCTCCTCCATTGTCAGTGACTCCCAGCGCAACTTGGAGGAACAGCAGATCGTGTACCGCTTGGGCAGCTTACACCCCAGCGGTATGAACATTGACTTCTCCAACTTCAAGTAACCTTTGTATCCCCTCTCTCTCCAACCCTACCCCATCCCAGTTCTCCTACCAGTCTTCCTGTCTCTGACTACATTTTGTCCCTGTATGCTTTGTTATTAACTTCTCCCGCCTAACAACAATATATTAATTGCTTACGAAAGAAGTGCAGATGCTGGAAAACATCGAAGGTAGACTAAAATGCTGGAGAAACTCAGCGGGTGAGGCAGCATCTATGTAGCGAAGGAATAGGTGACGTTTCGGGTCGAGACTCTTCTTCAGACTGATGTGGGGGTCGGAAGGCGGGAAGAAGAAAGGAAGAGGCAGAGACAGTAGGCTGTGGGAGAGCTGGGAAGGGGAGGGGAAGGATGGAGAAAGCAAGGACTACCTGAAATTGGAGAAGTCAATGTTCATACCGCTGGGGTGTAAACTACCCAAGCGAAATATGAAGTGCTGCTCCTCCAAGTTGCGGTGGGATTCACTCTGGCCATGGAGGAGGCCCAGGACTGAAAGGTCGTATTCGGAATGGGAGGGGGAGTTGAAGTGCTGAGCCACCGGGAGATCAGGTTGGTTAATGCGAACTGAGTGGAGGCGTTGGGCGAAGCATGTTCGCTGATCATTTTCCAATGTCTATATACTCTGTATCAGTTCCCGTGGACTGGAGGGTAGCTAATGTATCCCCACTTTTTAAGAAAGGAGGGAGAGCGACAACAGGGAATTATAGACCAGTTAGCCTTACATCGATAGTGGGGAAGATTATTAAAGATGGAATTGCAGCGCATTTGGAAAGCAGTGTCATGATCGGTCAAAGTCAACATGGATTTATGAAGGGAAAATCATGCTTGATGAATCATCTGGATATTTTTGATGATGTAACAAGTACAATGAATAAGGGAGAGCCAGTGGATGGCCAGGCTTTCCAAAAGCCTTTGACAAGGTCCCACAAAGGGGATTAATGTGCAGAATTAGAGCACATGGTATTGGGGGTGGGGTATTGGCATGGACAGAGAACTGGTTGGCCGACAGGAAACAAAGTGTGGGAATTAACGGGTCCTTTTCAGAATGGCAGGCAGTGGCAAGTGGGGTACCGCAGGGCGCAGTGCTGGGGCCCCAGTTATTTACAAAATATATTAACGATTTAGATGAGGGAATTAAATGTGACATCTCCAAGTTTGCGGATGGCACAAAGCTGGGTGGCAGTGTGAGCTGTGAGGAGAATGCTATGATGCTGCATGGAGAAATGGATAGATTGGGTATGTGGGCAGATGCAGGGCAGACGCAGTATAATATAAGCACGTGTTGTAGTAGAATGGAAGCCTCATCTTATTACCAGATGTGGTGGAGGGGAGGGGATCGCGCCTTTCCAAGACGCAGTGTGGGAGAATATTTTAACACACTTCACTGGGTTTGGGGATTTTGCAGGTTTATTAAGTTATTTCGAATAATCCATTGAATCATATACTCATGAAATACAGGAGCATGTCCTTCACTCCAACTCATCCATGCTGAGCATAATGTCCAATCTAATTCATTTCTATTTACTCGCGTTTGACCCATATCCCACTAAACCTCTCCTACTCACGTATCTGCCCAACATTCTTTTAAATGCTGCTAATCTACCTGCCTCAACTACTACCTCTGACACATCGTTCCATATACCCCTCTCCCTCTTTGACACCCATAAAACAATAAAATATTTTCCTCTAACCCCCCTTTGCAGAGAAGATTTACGAGGATGATACCAGAATTCAAGGGACAGTGCTACAGGGAGTGGTTGAGCAGACCATGACTTCATTCCTTGGAGCACAGAAGGACGAGGTGCACAAAATCTTATGTAGGTGTACAAAATCGCGAGAGGAATAGATCGGTTAAACGCATAGATTATCTTGCCCTGACTAGAATCTGAGGGGAGAGGTTTAAGGTGAGGGTATAAAAGATTTAGCAGGAACCTGAGGGATAACCATTTAACAGGTCGGCAGAGGAGCGGCAACGAAGGAGCGGGGATTGAGTGCAACAAGGGAAACCCTTGGTAGGTTTTTTCAATTTTTTTTCAGTGCGGGAGATTTGAAAAGCCAGTCAGGGACAGCCTGAAACACTTCACTCTAAGGCTAAATTAGTTAATTGATTAGCAATTAAAAGTAGTGCTAGGTCTAGCGTAGCGGCCAATTGAGGTGAAGTGCCCTGGGAGGTAAAGTGTGCGTCTTTCGCTCAGTGGTCTTAGAGAGGTAAAGAGTGTGTCATTGGCTCAGGAGTCTTCGGCGAGGAGGCTGTGGTGAGAAGGCTACTGGGAGTTGATTTACATGTAAAGGATAATTCGCAAAGTTTAATTTCAGTTAACTTAAATTAAGGGTTAAGTCATGGCAGAATAGCTCGGCGCTGAGATATGCTCCTCCGGTGCAATATGGGAAATCAGGGAAGCTTCAAGTGACCCTGAAGACTATGTGTGCGGGAAATGTGTCCAGCTACAGCTTCTTGCAAGCCGCATGGCAGTGCTGGAGCTGCGCATGGATACAGTTTGGACAATCCGCGATGCTGAAGGTGTCGTGGATGGCACCTTTAGTGCGTAGGTCACACCGCAGGTGAAGGTTGCTCAGGCAGAGAGGGAATGAGTGACCAACAGTCAGCCCAAGAGAAGGTAGGTAGTCAGGGGTCCTCTGCGGTCGACTCCCTCCACAACAGATGAACCAGTTTGGACACTGTTGGGGTAGATGGCTTATCAGCGGGTGGCAACAAGTTCATGGCACCATGGAGGGCTCAGCTGCACAGGTGGGCCGGAAATGAATGAGATAGCTATAGTGACAGGGGATTCCATTGTAAGGGGCAGAAAACGCTGGTGGGTGTTGTGTACAGGCCACCTAGCAGTAGTAGTTAAGTTGGGGATGGCATCAAACAGGAAATTAGAAATGCGTGCAACAAAGGCAAAACAGTTATAATGGGTGACTTCAATCTACATATAGATTGGGTGAATCAAATTGGCAGGGGTGCTGAGGAAGAGGATTTCTTGGAATGTATGAGGGATAGTTATCTAAACCAACATGTAGAGGAACCAACGAGAGAGCAGGCTATTCTAGACTGGGTATTGAGTAATGAGGAAGGGTTAGTTAGCGGACTTGTTGTGCGTGCCCCCTTGGGCAAGAGTGACCATAATATGGTTGAGTTCTTCATTAGGATGGAGAGTGACATTGTTAATTCAGAAACAACGGTTTTGAACTTAAAGAAAGGTAACTTTGAGGGTATGAGACGTGAATTGGCCAAGATTGACTGGCAGTTAGTTCTAAAAGGGTTGACGGTGGATATGCAATGGAAGGCATTTAAAGACTGCATGGATGAACTACAAAAAATGTTCATCCCAGTTTGGCAAAAGAATAAAGCAGGGAAGGTAGTGCATCCGTGGATAACAAGGGAAATCAGGGATAGTATCAAAGCAAAAGATGTTGCGTACAAATTAGCCAGAAAAAGCAGCATACCAGAGGACTGGGAGAAATTCAGAGACCTGCAGAGGAGGACAAAGGGCTTAATTAGGAAAGGGAAAATAGATTATGAAAGGAAACTGGCAGGGAACATAAAAACTGACTGCAAAATTTTTATAGATATGTGAAGAGAAAGAGATTAGTTAAAACAAATGTAGGTCCCTTGCAGTCAGAAACAGGTGTATTTATCATGGGGAACAAGAATATGGCGGACCAATTGAATAACTACTTTGGTTCCGTCTTCACTAAGGAAGACATAAATAATCTGCCGGAAATAGCAGGGGGCCGCGGGTCAAAGGAGATGGAGGAACTGAGTGAAATCCAGGTTAGTCGGGAAGTGGTGTTGGGTAAATTGAATGGATTAAAGGCCGATAAATCACCAGGGCCAGATAGGCTGCATCCCACAGTACTTAAGGAAGTAGCTCCAGAAATAGTGGATGCATTAGTGATAATTTTTCAAAATTCTTTAGATTGTGGAGTAGTTCCTGAGGATTGGAGGGTAGCAAACGTAACCCCACTTTTTAAGAAGGGAGGGAGAGAGAAAACGGGGAATTACAGACCAGTTAGTCTAACATCGGTAGTGGGGAAACTGCTAGAGTCAGTTATTAAAGATGGGATAGCAGCACATTTGGAAAGTGGTGAAATCATTGGACAAAGTCAGCATGGATTTACGAAAGGTAAATCGTGTCTGACGAATCTTATAGAATTTTTCGAGGATGTAACTAGTAGAGTGGATAGGGGAGAACCAGTGGATGTGTTGTATCTGGACTTTCAGAAGGCTTTCGACAAGGTACCACATAAGAGATTAGGATACAAACTTAAATCACACGGTATTGGGGGTTCAGTATTGATGTGGATAGAGAACTGGCTGGCAAACAGGAAGCAAAGAGTAGGAGTAAACGGGTCCTTTTCACAATGGCAGGCAGTGACTAGTGGGGTACCGCAAGGCTCAGTGCTGGGACCCCAGCTATTTACAATTTATATTAATGATCTGGACGAGGGAATTGAAAGCAACATCTCCAAGTTTGCGGATGACACTAAGCTGGGGGGCAGTGTTAGCTGTGAGGAGGATGCTAGGAGACTGCAAGGTGACTTGGATAGGCTGGGTGAGTGGGCAAATGTTTGGCAGATGCAGTATAATGTGGATAAATGTGAGGTTATCCACTTTGTTGGCAAAAACGGGAAGGCAGACTATTATCTAAATGGTGGCCGATTAGGAAATGGGGAGACGCAGCGAGACCTGGGTGTCATGGTACACCAGTCATTGAAAGTAGGCATGCAGGTGCAGCAGGCAGTGAAGAAAGCGAATGGTATGTTGGCCTTCATAGCAAGAGGATTTGAGTATAGGAGCAGGGAGGTTCTACTGCAGTTGTACAGGGTCTTGGTGAGACCACACCTGGAGTATTGCGTACAGTTTTGGTCTCCAAATCTGAGGAAGGACATTATAGCCATAGAGGGAGTGCAGAGAAGGTTCACCAGACTGATTCCTGGGATGTCAGGACTTTCATATGAAGAAAGACTGGATAGACTTGGCTTATACTCGCTAGAATTTAGGAGACTGAGAGGGGATCTTATAGAAACGTACAAAATTCTTGTGGGGTTGGACAGGCTAGATGCAGGAAGATTGTTCCCGATGTTGGGGAAGTCCAGGACAAGGGGTCACAGCTTAAGGATAAGGGGGAAATCCTTTAAGACCGAGATGAGGAAAAACTTTTTCACACAGAGAGTGGTGAATCTCTGGAACTCTCTGCCACAGAGGGTAGTTGAGGCCAGTTCATTGGCTATATTTAAGAGGGAGTTAGATGTGGCCCTTGTGGCTAAAGGGATCAGGGGGTATGGAGAGAAGGCAGGTACGGGATACTGAGTTGGATGATCAGCCATGATCATATTGAATGGCGGTGCAGGCTCGAAGGGCTGAATGGCCTACTCCTGCAACTATTTTCTATGTATCTATGTATCTATGGACGTTTCGCCGTCGCGACTCCCGGATGGTATGTTGCCTTCCTGGTGCAAGGGTCAAAGATGTCTCTGAGCGGCTGCAGGGCATTCTGCAGGGGAAGGCAGTTGTTGTGGTGCACGTAGGTACAAACGACATGTGTGGAAAACGGGACGAGATCCTACAAAACGAATTTAGGTAGCCCGGATGCAAACTTCAAAATAGGACCTCACAGGTAATAATTTCTTGATTACGACCAATGCCACGTGCTCGAGTAGTAGGTATGTTACAAAACGTACCTTCAGCGGCGCTGCAGTTCTGCCACTGACCGTGTGCGCGACTTTGGCGCCTTTGAGGGGGGGGGGGAGCGGGGTTAAAATGCGGTTTCCTCCTGCCTGTCCGAGATATATTTTCTCGGGGTGCTAGCTAATGCTGAAGTATTGTTCCGACTGCCGTTCTGTGAAAAAAAAAATTTAAACCGCGGGACAATTTCAGCGCTGGAGTAAAATAAAAATCAGCTTCTAATGCCGTTAACGCCGACAACGGGACGGATTTCACGTATGGGACAACTAAAGGTAAGCCGTTTATTTTACATATAAACGTGCTTTTTAGGATTACCTTAATCCAAGTTTTACGTTGCAAAAAGGTGATTTAGGCCCCATACGAACCGGCAGTGTTTATCCTGCCGATATGGGGTTTAAATTCACCGCAAACCGCAACGTTCCAATCGATCGCGTTCCACAAAATCCCACTCGCAAGATGATTAAAATGGCCATTAATTTACGGGAATTAAAAACTAAATTCCTTCTATTTGGCCTATAAATTCATGACAATGAGATTTAAAAATCATGATATTGTGAATTCTTCTGTGAATGTTATTTGGACACTTAGGCTATTTAAAAATGTTAATCTTTTCTTAAGAAATGGATAGATGTTTAGATCTAGTAATTGAATTTCGTAATTAGCTACAATTAGGTAACTAACTAATTATATGCTTTAATTTCAGGTCATCCAAGTAAGATTGTTTCATATTTGTTTCAGAATGCTTCAATCTATAATAACTGAAAAATTATTTCAGTTCCCTTAATTTTTAAGAAAGTTATGGGCTTTTGACTGTCCTTGATCACAGCTTTTGTGTTGTCAATGGAAAAGCAATAGGTAACAAGATGCTAATTTCCGAGTATGAAAATGGCCATAACTTTTTTTAAATATTGAAGATATGAAAGTGAGTTAGGTGTCAAATTAAACTTATTTTTATGCTTTATCGGATGGGATAAATTGCAGGCTTGATTTTTTCAATCTCAAAATGTTGTAACATTGCTACGAGTAGAAATGGAGACTGAAAAGGTGAATTTATTATGGGGAATAAGGAAATGGCAGACGAGTTGAACAGGTAATTTGGATCCGTCTTCACTAAGGAGGACACACAAAATCTCACTGAAGTACTAGTGGCCAGAGGATCTACGGTGACGGAGGAACTGAAGGAAACATACATTAGGTAGGAAATGGTGTTGGGTAGACTGATGGGACTGAAGACTGATACATCCCCACGGTCTCATGGTCTGCATCAAAGGGTATTTCAGGAAGTGGCTCTCGAAATCCTGGCCGCATTGGTGTTCATTTTCCAATTTTCTTTAGATTCAGGATCAGTTATTGTGGGTTGGAGGGTTGCTAATGTTATCCCACTTTTTACGAAAGGCGGGAGAGAGAAAACAGGGAATTATAGACCAGTTAGCCTGACATCGGTGGTGGGGAAGATGCTGGAGTCAATTATAAAAGATGAGATAGCCGAACATTTGGATAGCAGTAACTGGATCGGTCCGAGTCAGCATGGATTTACGAAGGGGAAATCATGCTTAACTAATCTTCTGGAATTTTTTGAAGATGTAACTAGGAAAATGGACAAGGGAGAACCAGTGGCTGTAGTGTACCTGGCCTTTCAGAAAGCATTTGATAAGGTCCCACAAAGGAGATTAGTGGGCAAAATTAGGGCACATGGTATTGGGGTAGAGTGCTGACATGGGTAGAGAGGTGGTTGGCAGACAGGAAACAAAGAGTAGCGATTAACGGGTCCCTTTCAGAATGGCAGGCAGTGACTAGTGGGGTACCGCGAGGCTCGGTGCTGGGACCGCAGCAATTTACAAAATACATCAATGATTTGGATGAAGTAATTCAAAGTAACATTAGCAAATTTGCAGGAGACACAAAGCTGGGTGGCAGTGTGAACTGTGAGGAGGATGCTATGAGAGTGCAGCGTGACTTGGGCAGGTTGGGTGAGTGGGAAGATGCATGGCAGATGAAGTTTAATGCGGATAAATGTGAGGTTATCCACTTTGGTAGCAAAAACAGGAAGGCAGATAACTATATAAATGGCGTCAAGTTGGGAAACTGAACTGAACTTTATTTATAGAGCACTTTAAAAACAAACACTGTTGCAACAAAGTGCTGTACATGACTAATCATAAACATAAAACCAAACAATAAAAACATTAAAGACAGTAAAAACAATAAAAAACAATAGAAACACTAAAACAGGAACAAAGTCTCATGCAGGGTCAAAACCCAAGGAATAGAAAAGGGTTTTAAGACTAGGGGAAGTACAACGGGATCTCGGGGTCCTTGTGCATCAGTCTACGAAAGTAAGCATGCAGGTACAGCAGGCAGTGAAGACATCGAATGGCATGTTGGCCTTAATACAAGAGGAATCGAATATAGGAACAAAGAGGTCCTTCTGCAGTTGTACAGAGCCATAGTGAGACCACTCCTGGAGTATTGTGTACAGTTTTCGTCCCCTGATTTGAGGAAGGACATTCTTGCTATTGAGGGAGAGCCAGTGGATGTGGTGTACCTGGGATTTTCAGAAAGCATTCGATAAGGTCCCACATAGGAGATTAGTGGGCAAAATTAGAGCACATTGTATTTGGGGTAGAGTGCTCGCATAGATAGAACATTGGTTGGCAGACAGTAAACAAAGAGTCGGGATTAACGGGTCCCTTTCAGATTGGGGTACCGCAAGGCTCGGTGCTAGGACCGCAGGTATTTGCAATATACATTAATGATCTAAACGAAGGGATTCAAAGTAATATTAGTAAATTTGCAGTTTGCACAAAGCTGGGTGACAGTGTGAACAGTGAGGAGCATGCTATGAGGATGCAGGGTGATTTGGACAGGTTGGGTGAGTGGGCAGATGCATGGCAGATGCAGGTTCATGTGCATAAATGTGAGGCTGTCCACTACAGTGGCAAAAACATGAAGGCAGATTGTTATCTAAATGGTGTTAAGTTGGGAAAAGTGGAAGTACAACGGGCTCTGTGGGTCATTGTTCATCATTCACTGAAAGTAAGCATGCAGGTACAGCAGGCAGTGAAGAAAGCGAATGGCATGTTGGCCTTCAAAACAAGTGGATTTGAGTATAGGAGCAGAGAGGTCCTCCTGCAGTTGTCCATGGCCCTAGTGAGACCACACCTGGAATATAGTGTGCAGTTTTGGTCTCCAAATTTGCGGAAGGACATTCTTGCTATTGAGCGGCTGGGCTTCTATTCTCTGGAATTTAGAAGGATGAGAGGGTATCTTATTGAAACAAATAAGATTATTAAGGGGTTGGACACGCTAGAGGCAGGAAACATGTTCCCGATGTTGGGGGAATCCAGAACCAGGAGCCACAGTTTAAGAATAAGAGATAAGCCATTTAGAACAGAGATGAGGAAAAACCTTTTCACACAGAGTTGTGAGTCTGTGGTTTTCTCTGCCTCAGAAGGCGGTGGAGACCGGTTCTCTGGATGCTTTCAAGAGAGCGTTAGATAGAGCTCTTAAAGATAGCGGAGGCAGGGGGTATGAGGAGAAGGCAGGAACGGGGTACTGACTGTGGATGTTCAGCCATCATCACATTGAATGGCCGTGCTGGCTCGAAGGGCCGAATGGCCTACTTCCGCACCTATTGTTTATTGTCCATTGTCTAAATGACAGGATATTTCGGGTGAATACGTGGCGAGAGACGGTGCAAAAGGTAGGGTTTCATATTCCTGGGCATGTTTTGGGAGATGTGGAACGAGTACAAACCGGACAGTGTTTAACTGGACTGGACTGGAATCGATGTCGTCGGGGCAGTGTTTGCTACTGCTGTTGGATTAGAGTTTAAACTAATAAGGGGGATGGGAACCAATCCCAGGAGACAGGAGGCCGTAAAATGGGGGGCAGAAGCAAAAGGTAGAAGAGAGAAAAGTAAAAGTGAAAGTCTGGTAGATGAATGGCAAAAATCAAAAAGGCCCACATTACAGCATAAATCTATAAGGGCCAATGATGTTAAAACAAACCTGAAAGCTTTGTGCCTTAATGCGAGGAGCGTTGATAATACGGTGAATGAATTAAATGCGCAGTTAGTTGTTAAAGGATATGATATACAGCAGTTGGGATTACGGATACATGGCTCCAGGGTGACCAAGACTGGGAGCTCAATATGCAGGGGTATTCAATATTCAGGAAGGATAGACAGAAAATAAGAGAGGGTGTGGTGGCAGTGCTGGTTAAAGTGGAGATTAATGCAACGGTAAGGCGAAATATTAGCTGTAGAATCTGTATGGGTAGAACTGCAAATGGCCAAGCACACAACACACTTGTTGGAGTTGTGTATCGATCACCAAACAACAGTAGTGAGGTTGAGGATAGCATCAAACATGAAATTAGGGATGCGTGTGGCAAAAATACAGCAGTTATCATGAGTGACTTAAATCTACATTTGGATTGCACTAACCAAATTGGTAACTAAACTGCGGAGGCAGATTTCCCGGAGTGTATACGGGATGGTTTTCGAAGCCAATATGTAGAGGAACCTTGAAGGTCTGCCATTCTCGACTGGGTATTGCGTAACTAAAAGGGATTAGTTAACAGTCTTTTTGTGCAAAGCCCCTTGTGCAACAGTGACCATAATATGGTCGAATTCTGCATTAAGATGGAGAGTACGGTTAATCTAGAGACAAGGGTCCAGAACTTATAGAAAGGCAACATTGATGGTAGGATTCGGGAATTAGCTGGGATAGACTGGCATATGATACTTAAACGGTTGACGGTGGATTTGCAATGGCAAAGATCTATAGATCGCATGAATGAATTACAATGAATTACGACGGTCACGGTAGCGCAGCGGTGGAGTTGCTGACTTACAGCAAATGCAGCGCCGGACACCCGGGTTCGATCCCCACTACGGGTGCTGGCTGTCTGTACCGTGTTTGTACGTTCTCTCCGTGACCTGCGTGGGTTTTCTCCGAGATCTTCGGTGTAGGGCGATCACGGTGGCGCAGGGTAGAGTTCCTGCCTTACAGCGAATGCAGCGCCGGAGACCCGGGTTCGATCCCGACGACGGGTGCTGTCTGTACGGAGTTTGTACGTTCTACCCGTGACCTGCGTGGGTTTTCTCCGAGATCTTCGGTTTCTTCACACACTCCAAAGACGTACAGTTTTCTTGGTTAATTAGCTTGTTAAATGTAAAAAAATGTCCGTATAGGACAGTGTTAATGTACGGGGATCGCTGGTGGGCGCGCACCCGGTGAGCCGATGGGCCCGTTGCCGCACTATATCTCAAAACTAAGCTAGACTAAACTAAACCATTGTTCATGCTTTTATTTATTTTTTTTAAATTTCAAAATAGACTTTATTCAAGTAATAAATATATACAATACGTGAACCGTGCGAAAAATGCATCCGACATTTTCGGAGGCTATACAAATTGTTCAATGCAGTTAATACATTTTTTCAAATTCCACAGATCCGTCCCCCACCCGTGCCACTTATGTTGCCCCCTGGCGTGGGATACCTTCCCTTATTTTAAGGGGCGTCTCCACCATACCGCTTTTCTGGCTTAAAAATTAAACGGCTCAACCGTGAAATTAGGAATAGTGTTGAATCCAAGGAAGAGACATATAAATTGGCCAAAGAAAGCAGCAAACAGAGTACCGGGAGAAATTTAGAATTCAACAGAGAAGGACAAAGTGGTTCATTAAGACGGGGAAAATAGAGCATGAAAGAAAGCTTGCGGGGAATATAGAAACTGACTGTAAAAGCTTCTTTAGATATGTAAATAGGAAAAGAGTGAAGACGCATGTGGGCCTCTTACATTCAGAAACAGGTGAATTCATAATTGGAAACAAGGGAGTGGCAGACTAGTGAAACTAGCATTATGGTTCTGTCTTCACTTAGGAAGACATAAACAATCTCCCAGAAATACTAGGGCAGCCGCGGATTTAGTGGGAGGGAGGAACTGAAGGAAATCCACATTAGTTAGGAAATGGTGTTGGGTAAACTGTTGGGACTGAAGACAGAAAAAAACCCTGGGCCTGATTGTCTGCATCCCAGTGTACTCGAGGCGGTGGCCCTAAAAATCGCGGATGCATTGGTGATCATTTCCCAATGTACTATATAGTCTGGGTCAGTTCCTGTGGACTGGAGGGTAGCTGATGTAACCCCACTTTTTAAGAAAGGATGGTGGGAGTAAAGAGGGAATTATAGACCAGTTAACCTGACATCGCGAATGGGGAAGTTGCTTGAGTCTTTGGACAACTGTGACAAGATTGATCAAAGCCAGCATGGATTTATGAAATCATACTTGACTAATCTTCGGGAAAATTTTGAGGATGTAACAAGTAGAATGGATAAGGGACAGTCTGGTGTGCTTTATGATGTTACATTTAATTCCTCGTGGATTTTCAAAAAAAATCGTTTGACAATGTCCCACACATGTATTTAGTGATCAAATTTAGAACACATTGTATTGGGGGTAGGGTATTGACATGGATAGAGAACTGTTTGTCAGACAGGAAGCGAAGAGTTGGAATTAACGGGCCTTTTTCATAGTGGCAGGCAGTGACTAGTACTGGGACTCCAGTTATTTACAATATTTATTGACGATTTAGACGAAGAATTAAATATATGATGAAAGAATGGATCGACTGGGCTTATATTCATTGGAATTTAGGACGAGAGGGGATCTTATAGAAACATATAACATTCTTGAGGGATTGGACAGGCTAGGTGCAGTTGGCTGGGTTGGGGAATCTATTTTTAAAATCTCTTACCTCGACGGAGATACCAATTTTTTTCTTATCGTATCTCCGTCCGCACTACGGCCTAGCATCGGGGAGTTGGTGGCCTCTGCTGGAGACCGACGTCCGGAGCTCCAACAGCGGCAGCCTGCGTACCTTAGCATTGTGTAACTCGCGATCTCTGTTCAGAGACCGACGTCGGGAGCTCCAACCGCAGGATCTTCGACTGTTCAGATCGCGGGAGCTTCGATCGCCCCGACTCGTGAGCTTTGATCGCCCCGATGGTTGGTTCCACTGCCCCGACCGCGGGAGAATAAAGAGGGAAGAAGATTAGACTTGATTGCGTTCCATCACAGTGAGGAATTTGGGGAATCCGCTGTGGTGGATGTTTATATTAACGTTTATGTAGTTGTGTGTCGTGTTGCATTTTTATTAGTATGGCTGTGTGGTAATTCGAATATCACGGCACATTAATTGGTGTACGGGACAGTAAAGAACCTTCGAAACCTTTGAGAATAAGGGATAGGCCATTTAGGACTAAGATGAGGCAAAAACCTTTACACCCAGTGAGTTGTAAATGTGTGGAATTCTCTGCCACAGCAGGCAGCGGAAGCCAACTCACTGAATATATTCAAGAGAATGTTAGATATAGCTGTTGGGGCTAACGGAATCAAGGGATATGGGAAAGCAGGAACGGAGTACTGATTTTGGATTTTGGATCGAAGGGCCGAAAGGCCTACTCTTTCACTTATTTTCTATGTTTTTGTGTTTTTACTCAAATGGCGGTGGGTATATGCCGGAGGAGGTAGTAATGGCAGACACTATCGCAAAGTTTAAGGTACGTTTCAACATTCAAGATTCAAGAGATTCAAGAGAGTTTATTATCATGTGTCCCTGATAGGACAATGAAATTCTTGCTTTGCTTCAGCACAACAGAATATGGTAGGCATGAATACAGAACAGATCAATGTGTCCATATACCATTATATAAATATATACACACATGAATAAATAAACAGATAAAGTGCAAATAAACAGATAATGTGCTATTAATGTTCAGAGTTTCGTTTGAGTTGAGTTTAATAGTCTGATAGCTGTGGGGAAGAGTTATTCCTGAACCTGGACGTTGCAGTCTTCAGGCTCCTGTACCTTCTACCTGAAGGTAGCGGGGAGATGAGTATGTGGCCAGGATGGTGTGGGTCCTTGATGATGCTGCCAGCCTTTTTGAGGCAGCGACTGCGATAGATCCCCTCGATGTTTGGGAGGTCAGAGCCGATGATGGACTGGGCAGTGTTTACTACTTTTTGTCATCATTTCCGCTCCTGGGCACTCAAGTTGCCGAACCAAGCCACGATGCAACCGGTCAGCATGCTCTCTACCGAGCGCCTGTAGAAGTTAGAGAGAGTCCTCCTTGACATACCGACAACTATGACAGGTAGATGGATATGGTAGGTTTAGAACGATAAGGGGCAAACGCAGGCAGGTGCACCTACCGTAGATGGGACATGTTGATCGCTGTGAATGGGCCTGTTTCCATGATGTATGACTCGACGACTATGACCTATGCTCTCAAATAAGCGAGATACACGTTTCTGTGCATTCATCTTACTTATTTCCCCCGTGATTTTATACATCCCGACAAATTCACCGTCAAGCTCTTGCGCTCCAATGTATATCGGCTTAACCTGCCAAACGTTTTGCTTCCCGTGACTTGGAAAACATTATCTCTGTGTATTCACTTCAACAATTGGCATCATAAATCAATACAGAATAAGATCTGTAATTCGATTGCACGTTCAAGTTCTCACCTGAAGAAGGAATTTACCTCTGATGACGTAATATTTGTTGTTGGTTCGCTGCTGAGATCTATGTTGCAATCACAAAGTCCCAACGGGAATCTGTACGATATAAATTACAGGCGAAAGTTTTGGATCGCCTCAAATATTAATTCAGGTGGATTGTCCACGAAGCACAGACACGTTCCTTCCAAAGAAAATGAGGGAAAATTTTGAATTGATTGAGAAAATTTATTACGTTTTCCTTTCTATCATTGGTGTTCCTGGTAAGTGAATCTTTAATCTACTATTGTAGTTGTAGGAGCTTTATCTGCTTTGGAGGAATCAGCTTCCTCCAACGAAGGAATTGTGATTCGCTCGAGTGCCGGGGCAAACGAGGGAAAATGGAAACATTTCGTTCAGTGCTTTGTAGAAAATAATTCTCAGTAACTCAAAGCATTGACGACTGCTTAACATTCGCTGCTGCTCAGCAGTCCTCGAAGGAGATTTTCCTTAGGGAAGATGTCAAGTGGAGACTTCGTATTACGTTGGTTGGTGGCAATGAACTTAGTTAGAGGGCAGTTAGTTACTGCAGAATTGTAAGAAATCTGCGTCAACTAACTGCAGTCTGAAATAAGTGGCAGATTTGCAGGTGGCGCAGCGGGAGAGCTGCTTTCTTACAGCGCTTGCAGCGCCGGAGACCCTGGTTCATTCCGGACCACGGGTGCTGTCCGTCCGGAGATTGTACGTTCCCCCCGTGACCTGTGTGGGTTTTCCCTGAGATCTTCGGTTTCCTCCTACACTTCAAAGACGTACAGCGTTGTAGGTAAATTGGCTTGGTGTAAATGTAAATTGTCCCTAATGTGTGTGGGATAGTATTAGTGTGCGGGCATCGATCGTCGGCGTGGACTCGGTGAGCCGAAGGGCCTGTTTCTCAAAATTAAACTAAACTAGATAAAGTCGTATTCATACAGTGTGAAAACAGGCCCAACTTTCCCACACTGGCCAACATGTCCCAGCAACACTAGTCCCACTTGCCTGCGCTTGATCCACATCCCTCCAAACCCGTTCTATCAATGTATCTGTTTAACTGTTTCTTAAACGATGGGATAGTCCCAGCCTCAACGACCTCCTCTGGCACCTTGTTCAATACACCTACCACCTTTTGTATTCGGATTCCTATGAAATATTGTCCCCTGTAACCTATGTCCTCTGCTGCTCGATTCCCCTACTCTGGGCAAGAGACTCTGTGCATCTACCCCGTCTATTCCTCTACATGCCCTGGACGTCTTGTAGACTTCAAAAAGGTTGAAGACATTTGAAGAATGTTGTCACATGTACAATTGTCACATGTACTATGGTACAGTTTTTTATTGTCACACGTAGAAACATAGAAACATAGAAAATAGGTGCAGTAGTAGGCGATTCGGCCCTTCGAGCCTGCACCGCCATTCAATATGATCATGGCTGATCATCCAACTCAGTATCCTGTACCTGCCTTCTCTCCATACCCCCTGATCCCTATAGCCACAAGGGCCACATCTAACTCCCTCTTAAAAATAGCCAATGAACTGGCGTCAACTACCTTCTGTGGCAGAGAATTCCACAGATTCACCACTCTCTGTAAAAAATGATTTTCTCATCTCGGTCCTAAAAGACTTCCCCCTTATCCTTAAACTGTGACCCCTTGTTCTGGACTTCCCCAACATTGGGAATAATCTTCCTGCATCTAGCCTGTCCAACCTCTTAAGAATTTTGTAAGTTTCTATAAGATCCCCCCTCAATCTTCTAAATGTTAGCTAGCACAAGCCGAGTCTATCCAGTCTTTCTTCATACGAAAGTCCTGCCATCCCAGGAATCAGTCTGGTGAACCTTCTCTGTACTCCCTCTATAGCAAGAATCTTTCCTCAGATTAGGAGACCAAAACTGTACGCAATACTCCAGGTGTGTATGTACTATGTTACAGTTAAAACCCCTGCTTTGTATGCCTTGCATACAGATTAGATATACCATATATAGATGCAATCATTTTAAAGCAAAATGCAATAGATATCGCAAGGGAGAGATACGGAGTGCAGAAAATCGTTACCAATATCGCCGCGCATCAGTTCCTTGTACAAAGTCCAATATCCACAATGTGGTAGCGGTGAATGAAACAATTCGGTGAAGGTCAATTCAGAAGGCTAAGCACGGAGGGAAATCAGCCGTTCCTGAGGCTTTCGATATGGTCCCGTATCAGAAGCTGATCCAGAAGATCAAGATGTATGGGATTCACGTTGGCTTGGTCACATAGACTCTGAACAGGGTTATTTATAGAAATTAGAAGTTTGTGATGGCAGGTGGGAATTCTGAATAGAGGCCTGTGACTAGTGGAGTTCCAAAGCGTTCTCTACTAGGTCTTCTGCTGTAAGTTATATATATATATATATACAGATGTAAATGGACTGGTGAGTAAGATTGCTGGCGACTTGGATCACATGATCCCTCTTGTGCATTAATAGTGTTAAAGGTGATTCATTGAATATTTTCCCCTTACATTCGATCGCTAAAACTGCAACGTCTCCCTCTCGGTCGGATTAAAGTCCATCTGCCATTTCTCCTCCCATTTCTGTGGCTGATCCATATTCCGCTGTATACGTTGAGAACTTTCCTCACAATCCGGGATCCGACAATTTTGCTATCATCTGCAAATTTAGTAACCAACCGTCAACATTTACGTCGAAGGCTCGTGTTTCATGACGTATCGCATACAAAGCGTGCGGAATATCCCTAAGTAATTAATTTTCTTCAACGCGGGAATAAATGCTAACCCAAATAATCCTCTCCAGTAGCTGGTCCACTAATGACTTAGGGCGCACTGGCCTTTAATTCCCTTGCTTCACTATACTTGCCTTCTGAGAAAAACGAACCACGTTATTTACCCCCCCCCCCACCTCCCCCGATCTCGGCTGTCCAGAGAAGACGCAACAATTTCGTCACTGTTCCCGCAGTATTCTTTGTGTATCATAGAACCAAACAATATACAAATTGCTAGAGAAAAACAGCGGGTCAGGCACCATCTCAGGAAAATATGGATGGGTGACGTTTCGGGACTGACTCCTTTTTCTGACTTCAGACGAAACAACCAACATCTACAGTTCCCTGTTTCTACAAGCGGCATCTGCAGTCCCCTTGTTTCTACACACCAGAATATACATTTCCTTGTCTATACACAACCAATATCTGCAGTTCCTTGTCTCTCGGGCTGTAAAGAAGACTCCAGATAGGCTGTGTGTGTGTGTGTGTGTGTGTGTGTGTGTGTGTGTGTGTGTGTGTGTGTGTGTGTGTGTGTGTGTGTGTATGTGTGTGTGTGTGTGTGTGTGTGTGTGTGTGTGTGTGTGTGTGTGTGTGTGTGTGTGTGTGTGTGTGTGTGTGTGTATAAAACTTGTGAATATGACTGGAGTTGTATATAATGATATATAATTATGATATATATATTAAAACTCTCGTATTATATATACATAATATAATGAATATAGTTGTGAGTGTGTATGTTGAGTGAGAATGCCGCAGAGGTCCCGGGGTTCACTGGCTCCTGAACCCGTATAATTAATGGGTGACGGCAGATCCTGTGCGTTCCCCCGTTTACTGAACACCACTGGCTGCCTGTGGGCAGAGTGGGGGTCACGGCCATAGTGGGACTAGGGCAGTGCCAGGCTGGGGCAAGGCTAACACATCTTCCTCTGATAGTAAAATCTTATCCCTAACTCGCCCCACTTCCAGAGCTGCTCACGGCTGGAGCTGGAGCCGCTTTGGGACCGGCTGCGGGCTCCGTACGTGTGGCCGCTCAGCACGTCCACCTCGGCCAGCATGTCTTTCTGAATCATGATGGTGATGATGGTGGGGAGCAGCACTGCCCTGCATGCAGCCCGGGCCGCCTTCAGCACCCCATAGCGCAGGCTCCGTCAGTCCGCCCGCTCGCTTGCTGCAGCACCGGCTGGCCGACAACCCGACCGACACCTCGCAGCACCCACCGGCGGGCCGACAGCCCGACCGACCCCTCGCAGCACCCACCGGCGGGCCGACAACCCGACCGACTGACTGACCCTAACCCTAATCCTAATCCTAACGCTAGCTCTACATTTTTATTGATAATTTGTATTTAACATTTCACTCCATAACTTTACAACGATAAATCAGTAATAAAACAAAATTATCAGCAAGGTTAGCATTACCTTCATTCCTTCTAAACCTTGCTATTTTTTAAAACGTAATTAGGAGGCAGCCATGATCTCAGCATGCTCGCTGCCAAGGTACCAAGAAACAAAGCGCCTGATGGGTCAATTGGCGTCCAACGCAATGTCAAACGTGCATGGATTGGACAATTACTACTCGGAAAATTGGCGGGTTTTCTCATATTTTTAAAATATGTGCAGGTTTTGGTCTTGTCGAGTTTTGGGTATGATTTCTATAATATTTTTACACAATATGTTATAAATACAGGTAGATACGTGATTTGGGTCACGAAATATAACAAAAAAAGCATCTCGGCTCACGGTCCAAGACCCAAGATATCACGCATGTATGTCATCCGGATATGCCGCTTGACCCGCAGAATTACTCCAGCACTTTATGTCCCTGTTTGGAAACTAGCATCTGCAGTTCCTTGTTTCCACATGGATCCAATCGGGCCTAGTCCCTTTCACCTTAATGCTCTTCCAGACTGTCAAAACATTCTTCTTCTTAATCGGACACTGCCCTTGGGTATTAGTATTTTACAAACTCATCTCACTGTCTTTATTCCTCGTTTCACATTTAAGGCCGTGTGTTGATAGATCTTTATACTTCAACACACTCATGAATTTCGAGGGGGGGGGGGACGAGGATTTGAGCAACTATGATCTTATGAGCAGCCGAGGCGGTTATGATGTCCAATCTACCTTTTGTTGTTTCATGTGTTGTCAATGTTTCTTTTCTAACCATGTATGTGTTTCTTGGCCAGTGCCTCAGTCCATCGTTTGGGGAAACAAGTGTGCTTGTGGATCAAAACCTGTAATCCGGCATAGAACGAAGTCTGAAATAACATCTTCCTTTTCATTACTCCATCACTGTCTCTATGACTATTTTCATTTCCGGTCCAAGATCGGTCGTAATGCTATGCAGTCACAGAGTTGTATATGCACATGCCGGCATGCAATTAGAAAACTGGGCTAATCCCATTTGCGTGCATTTGGTTCATAGCTATTCAAACCCTTCATATCCATAATAATTATGTTTCACTCAGCACGAACACAGTTTGAACTGTTGAGAATTCCAGTATTCTCTGCCCTGTAGTTCAGATTTTCAAAATCAGAAATTCCATTCCGAACCACGCTATATGTCGGATTCGTATTTTTGATTTGCAGACATTGATTCGCAATGACCCATCTCTCGACTTCTGTGACTTGGGTCACCAATGTCCTATGTACTGAAAATAGGAATGGTCATTGTTACTATTGGATTGTGGGTTAAATTGTATGATGCCAGTCATATTATAATATTTAAATTGACAATTTTGTCGGCACAGTCGCGCAGCTGATAGATCTGCTGATGCTTCGTCGTGCCAGGAACCCCGGTTCGATTCAGAACTCGGGTGATGTCTTTGTGGAGTTTGCGCGTTCCTCCTGTGACATGCATGCACTCCCTAGTTTCCTCCCACACCCAAACGGCCTGCGGGGTTGTACCTTAACTGCCCTCCGTAAAATACCTCCAGTTGATAGAGAATGGACGCCAAAGTGGGATAACGGGGGGTCTATGGTCGCCATGGATTCGATTGACCGAAATACCTGTTTCCATGGTGTATATCTAAACTAAGCTAAACTAAGCTAAACTAATCTAAACTAACGTTTTAGTTTCAGAGATACAGCTCGGACACATGCCCTGCTGCCCACCGAGTCCTTACCGACCAGCGATCCGCGCACAATGACACACGCCAAAACACACTAGGAACACACTAGTTTACACCTATACCAAGTATACAAGCCAATTAACCTGCAAACCTGTGCGTCTTTGGGGTGTGGGAAGAAACCGAAGATCTCGGAGAAAACGTACAAACTCGGTCACGGGGAGAACGTACAAACTCGGTACAGACAGTACCCGTAGTTAGGATCGAACATGGGGTCTCTGGCGCTGTAAGGCAGCAACTCTACCGCTGCGTCACTAAACTTAACTTAACTTAACTTCACTTAACTGAACTTAACCTAACTTATTCTAACTCCAACTCGCGCATTTGTTCTTTGTAGGAAGGAGCTGCAGACACTGGTTTACACCGAAAATTGACACAAAATGCTGGAGGAACTCAACGGGTCAGGCAGCTACTCTTGAGAAAAGGAATAGGCGACGTTTCGGGTAGAAACTCGGTTTGAGGAACAGTCTTGACACGAAACGTCACCTATTCTTTATCTTCAGAGATGCTGCCTGACCCGCTGAGTTGTTCCAACATTTAGTATCACACTTTTTATCTGGTTTGCTGCCGCCGCTGTTTCTTTTCTGATTGAGTCGAAGGTAAAATTCGTTTTCGTGGCGGGTGTGGAAAGATCAATGCGATACGAGCGATGCGAGCCGTGCTTGGAAAAGCAGAACATATTTCAGGACCATCATGTAAATTGTTTTCTTTTTGAAACAGTGAACGTCATTGCGATTGCCATCCTGTCCCGGGGTAAATGCGGCCTTTCCGTCTGCACCACGCGATATCTGGTAGCCATGGCAGCGGCGGACCTGTTATCTCTTATAATCGCTGTCATCATATGGAGGATCGTTTTTTATTACTTACCCGGATCTTTCCTAGAAGTAACTCCTGTATGCAATTTTATTGCCAGTGCTTTCCTGGCCACCACGGACTGTTCTGTTTGGTTCACCGTCGCTTTCTCATTCGATCGCTTTATCGCCATTTGCCACGATGAATGCAAAACGAAATATTGTACTGGTACAGTAGCAAATGCCGTTCTGGCAACTACCTGTGTTTTGTTTTGTTGCAAAAATGTTCCTGTTTACTTTACGCTTGAACCCGAGAAGGTAATCAGCGGTGTCCCGTGGGGGTGTTTACGAAAATCGGGATATTACACTGAACCCGGATGGGTGGCATATGACTGGCTGGATAAAGTTTTAACCCCATTGGTCCCATTCGCATTGATCTTGTTGCTCAATGCCCTGACGGTCAGATACATTTTAGTAGCAAGTCAAATTCGGAAGAGACTGAGGAGTCACGTAGCCGAAGTTAAACGCAGTGACCCTGAAATGGAGAGTAGAAGGAAGTCGATCATTTTGCTCTTCGCCGTATCCGGCAACTTCATTATTTTGTGGTTGGCTTACGTCATATATTTCTTCCATTATGTCATTGCAAAAATAGACCCCGATAATGATACCGACTCCACGTTCATATTTCAGCAAATTTCATTCATGTTGTTGACATTAAGTTGTTGCACAAACACGTTTATTTATGGCGTAACCCAGTCGAAGTTCAGAGCGCAGCTTAAGAACGCATTTAAATATCCGGTGATCTCAATTGTTCAATTAGTCATTGCTCGCAATCGTTGAACACATCGCGTATGAGGCTTCCGGAAATTACGCAGAACATAGAGTATAGAACAGAACAACACTAGTCTTGAAAGTTGGCGTGCAGGTAGTGAAAAAAGCTAATGGAATGTTAGCCTTCATAACAAGAGGATTTCACTGTAGGAGTAAAGAGGTTCTTCTGAAGTTGTATAGGGCTCTGGTAAGACCACATCTGGAGTATTGAGTACAGTTTTGGTCTCCTAATTTGAGGAAGGACATCCTTGTGATTGAGGCAGTGTAGCGTAGGTTCACGAGATTGATCCCTGTGATGGCGGCACTGTCATATGAGGAAAGATAGAAAGGACTAGGCTTGTATTCACTGGAGTTTAGAAGGACGAGGGGGGATCTTATAGAAACATATAAAATTATAAAAGGACTGGACAAGCTAGATGCAGGGAAAGTTTTCCAAATGTTGGGGGAGTCCAGAACCAGGGGCCGCAGACTTAGAATAAAGGTGAGGCCATTTAAGACTGAGGTGAGAAAGAACATTTTCACCCAGAGAGTTGTAAATTTGTGGAATTCCCTGCCACAGAGTGGAGTGGAGTCCAAATCACTGGATGGATTTAAGAGAGAGTTAGGTAGACTCCAGGGTCTAGCGGAATCAATGGATATGGGGAGAAGGCAGGCAAGGGTTATTGATTTGGGACGATCAGCCAAGATCACAATGAATGGCGGTGGTGGCTCGAAGGGCCGAATGGCCTCGTCCTGAACCTATTTTCTATGTTTCTTTGTTTCTATGTTTCTAACACGGGAATTAGCCCTATGGCCCACATTGTATGTGGTAGACATGGTGCCGAAATAAACTCTTATCTGCCAGCGCATAATCCCAATCCCCCTCATATTCCCGTGAATACCCAAAAGTGTATTAAATGCCACTATCTTATCTCTCCACACTATAAACACTGGCACCCAGTTCCAGCCACTCCTATTCTCGTTATAAAAAAAACTTACTCCGCTCACCTGCTTTAAACTTTGGCGTTGCCACCTTAAATATATGAAATGTTGTATTGGATATTTCCCCAGTGGTTAAGTCCTCCGTCCTTCTCAATATATGCCTTTCATAACTTTATATACCTCTGTAATGCCTCCCCTTAATCATAGGCGATCAATGTCTGCGCAACCTCTCCCTGTAGCCCGTACACCTTGAGCACCATGTTAAACCTCGTCTGCACAATTTCCAAAGTCCACATGTCCTTCCCGGACCGCAAGTGCGAACAACACGTAAAATGCGGCATAGCCAAAGTCTTCCGAAGCTGCATCATGACTTCCAGCTTTGTAGTCAATCCTAGAGTAATGGAGCAAAGCTCCTCAGACGCCTTATTTACCATTGTATGGAGTTCTCTGGCCACTTTCCGGGAGCCCCCGCCCCCCGATATTTGTATGTACATGAATGCAGTTAAATGTGCTGGCTTTAGTGGTACATGTTCCCGTTACTCTAGCCTCCCCAATATGAAACAGATTGACCCGTCAATTAATACATTCGTTTTGGATATCCCAAGCTAATTGATTGTCAAAGTAAACATTTAATCAGGGTGGATAGGTTAATACGTCGAACTCGAGGTCACCTCTTTGCATATAAAAGAGCAACAATGCGCGAGGCTGTGAAGGAATCCGCCCTCCAGTATACGTGCGATTCTGCATCGTTGTACGACTACGAACGTCTTTAGTGTTCTCACTCGCCAACCATCCTCATTTCATGAATTACTTCCTGAAAGTGTCAGAAGCAGTAGATAGCGTGCTAAAGAAGACACATGGCGTGTTTGCCTTCATTGGTCGAGGCATTAAGTATAAAAGTCAGAACCGTTCCGCCAAAACGGAAACGTCACATAACAAATGTCACATTAGTTTGCAGTGAGAAGAGCAAAGTTCACGCCTAGAGAGTTTTATGGTCATATATCTCCAAATGGAACATTGACAATTTAACCCGCAGCAGCATGTAAATGTATATTAATTAGGCACCATAATTAAACCAAACAAGTGATCAATACATTCAAACAAACAAACCATATAATGCAAGGAGGAAACAATGCTCTCAAGCCCATAGTGCGAGCAAGACATTTTGTAATTAGGAGGTTGGTGTTTCTCGTCTTCATTAGCTCAATGTCGTTGGGCAGAAGCTGCTCCTGAACCTGGACGTTACAGCTTCCATGTTCCTGCACCTTCTTCCCGATAGCGACTTTTAAAGGAGATGTGCGGGAAAGCGTTTTAAGCAGAAGATGGTGGCTACTTACACCGCATTCTATGTGGAGGCAGAAGTGATAGTGCGATTTGAAGCTTTTGGATAGGCACATACTGTAGATATAGATAGAATGGAGGGATATACAATCATTTGGTCTTGGCATGATGTTCGGCACCGAGATTGTGGGCCGAAAGGTCTGCTCCTGTGCTGTACTATGCTCTATTATATAGAACTGAACCTGTTAACTCCCCATTACCGCTGCCATTAACATATCACCCAGTAAAGTGATTTATTGATTATCTTCGAGTAACCCTGTCGTTGACCTGTCAGGGATGCTCCATGTGTCCCACCCATTCGCACGACGTTGATTTACGAGAATGTTGCCGGGGGTGGAGGGTCTGACCTATAGGGAGAGGTTGAGCAGGCTAGGACTCTACTCCGAGGAGTGCAGGAGGATGAGGGGTGATCTTATAGAGGATCTGATATAACCACGAGAGGAATAGATCAGGTAGACGCACAGAGTCTCTTGGCCAGAGTAGTGTAATCGAGAACCAGATGAGATAGGGTTGAGGTGAGGGGGGGGGGGGGTTAATAGGAACCTGAGGGGAAACGTTTCACACAAAGGGTGGTGGGTGCATGGAACGCGCTGCCGGAGGATGTCGTTGAGGCAGGTTCTATCGCAACGCTTAAAACCAATTTAAACAAGCACATGGATATAAGCAGGTTTAGAGGGGTATGGGCTAAAGCCGGCAGGTGGGACTAGTGTTGATGCGACATGTTGGTAGGTGTGGGCAACATGGGGCGAAGGGCCTGTTTCCACGATGCAGGACTCTATGACTCAGACTCTATGACATTCCCCGTTGCTTCATTCTAATCAGATTTCTTCCTATTCCAAGACCAGGTTTGATCTAAATCATTAATTATTTCCATTCCACAGACGCTGCCTGGAGTTATTAATTTTCCTTTACTTCTCTTTTTACTTTCCTATTGCATGAATAAAATAAAAAGATCAATGAAAAGGTCACACAAGTCAACAGAAATTAGACTGTGTTGTCTCCATAGGAATGATTACACTTGTTTATAATTCAGGTCTTTCGCCCAGGTTTGGCTATGAAATCTCTCCCCCTCACATTAACCTCTGGTTCTTGATTCCCCTACTCTGGGCAAGAGACTCGCCCACCTTGCCCATGCCCACCAAGTTGGAATATTAGACTGCTTCTAGTTGTCCGCGTGTGGCTCACGCTCCCCTGCATACGTTATGCCCATAAATGTATCCCATTGTATTTTAACAGTAGTGATGGCATCCTGTTCTATAGCTACCTCGTGTAATTCACTCCGGTTACGGACTACTGTCCGAATTGAATGGTTGCCCCCGACGTTACTGTTAACTATAGTTGTTCTTATTTTAAGCCTATACCCAGGAGTTTTAGATTCCTCGTCCCTGTGTTAACGGTCTTGTGCGTTCACTTTATCCATGGCCCCCCTTGAAACCGTACGCTCCTCCGCCTTCTGCTCTCCAAAGAAATGGTAACCTCACAATAAATCCGACTTGAGTACAACCTTGCTGTCAATCAAGCTTGCAAGCCGAGGTAACATCGTCGGAAATCACATCTGACGCGTAGCTACTTAAAGACATCCTCCTCGAGTTGGGTGATAAGAACTGCACATTGTACCGTACCAACCGCAGATTCGGCGATAGTTTCGCTGAAAACCAAGCACAGGCAAGGAGATCGTTTCGTTGAACACCACCGCTCAGTCCGCCTAAGCCTACCAGATCAACCGGTTGCTAAACACGAACTCCCCCTCCCATTCCGACACCGAACTTTTTGTCCTCCAATGTCAGAGTGACGCCCAGCGCAAATTGGAGGAAGAGCACCTCATATTTCGCTTGGGCAGCTTACTCCCCAGCGGTAGAACATTTACTTCTCTAATTGCAAGTAACCCTTTGTAAGGGTAAACTGACAATTTCAGCTAAAATGTGAATTGAGTTATCAGCTAAGTTAGCAGCCCTAGTCCACAGCCTCTTGAAAATACGTTTCCAGATGCGTAATCTCCTCGCACCTGTGACCATTGCCTGAGAACGCAGTCTTCAAGGCCATTCGATGGGAAAGCGTATCGTTGGCAAACACAACACAACAGCAAAAGTTGTTTATCCCACACGCGCCCCCTGCCGCTAGTAGCAGAGAAACGTCGCAGACAAGGGGGGCTAATGATTGGTTCGAGGAGGGGACAGTGGCGCGGTCTGCTCTGATAAGAAATGTCATAAAGGATGGTGTTGCGAGTCCTTTCGGTAAGAGAACTTCAGCCTTGAACCGTGTCGCGATGATCAAGAACGTGATATTTGATAGCATTGAAATTTGACAAACAAGTCAATGCCGTGGTAAAAGCTAGCTTCTTCAAGCTTCGGGCGATAGCTAAAATAAACAAATTCCTCCAGTTTGACGACCTCGAAAAGATCATCCACACATTTATCTCCTCCCGCCTCGATTACTGCAACTCCCTTTACACTGGCATCAGCCAATCTTCCCTGTCCCGCCTGCAACTGGTCCAAAACGCCGCAGCGGCACTCCTGACGGGCACCCGAAAAAGGGACCACATCACCCCGATTCTGGCCTCTCTCCACTGGCTCCCTGTGCGGTTCCGAATACATTTCAAGATCCTTCTTTATGTTTACAAAGCCCTTAACGAGCTTGCCCCCACCTACATCAAAAGTCTGCTTACCCATCACACCACCTCCAGGTCCCTCAGATCGGCCGACTTGGGGTTATTGAACATCCCGCGGTCTAGGCATAAGCCCAGGGGCAGCTCGGTTTGCGGTTGCAGCTCCTAGACTGTGGAACATCATCCCTCTTCCCATCAGAACTGCCCCCTCCATCGACTCTTTTAAGTCGAGACATAAAACTCATCTTTACTCTCAAGCCTTTCTTGACGTCCTCTGAGGGAGGGCTATATGTATGTATTTATGTATGTACTTAATCTATGAACCACTGTTGTATAACGTTTGTACCTCCACCAATATAAAGCACTTTGGTCAACGAGAGTTGTTTTTTAAATGTGCTATAGAAATAAAAGTGACTTGACTTGACTTGAAACATCCTGTGGCGTGCTCTGATGAGTTTGCGAGTGCGTACGGGATTACGTGACTGTATGTAGAAACACCCTACGGCGTGTTCTGCTGTGTACTCTGGGTTTGTGAGTGTGTTCGGGGATATTCGGGGATATTCAGGGTTACGTGAGTGTATATGCCTTACTTAGTAGTGTAATAAATTACTGAGTGAATCAAAACTGTTATCTGAATCCAGTGATTTAACGAATACAACATTTGATGTAGACAATAGACAATAGACAATAGGTGCAGGAGTCGGCCATTCGGCCCTTGGAGCCAGCACCCCCATTCAATGTGATCATGGCTGATCATCCCCAATCAGTACCCCGTTCCTGCCTTCTCCCCATATCCCCTGACTCCGCTATCTTTACGAGCCCTATCTAGCTCTCTCTTTAAAGTATCCAGAAAAGCCCCCGCCGCCTTCTGAGGCAGAGAATTCCAGTCTCACAACTCTCTGTGAAAAAAAGTGTTTTCTCGTCTCCGTCCTAAATGGCTTACCCCTTGTTATTCAACCGTGGCCCCTGGTTCTGGACTCCCCCAACATCGGGAACATGTTTCCTGCTTCTAGCGTGTCCAACCCCTTAATAATCTTGTATGTTTCAATAAGATTTCCTCTCATCCTTCTAAACTCGTAAGTATACACGCCCAGCCGCTCCATTCTCTCAGCATATGACAGCCCGCCATACCGGGAATTAACCTTGTAAACCTACGCTGCACTCCCTCAATAGCAAGAATTTCCTTCCTCAAATTAGCGGACCAGATGATTAGTCATGCATGATTTGCCATTCGTAAATCCATGCTGACTCGGACCGATCGTGCTACTGCTATCCAAATGTGCTGCTATTTCATATTTTATAATTGACTCCATCATCTTCCCCACCACCGATGTCAGTCTAACTGGTCTATAATTCCCTGTTTTCTCTCTCCCGCATTTCTTAAAAATTGGGATAATATTATCTACCCTCCAATCCACAGGAACTGAAACTGAATCTATAGAACATTGGAAAATTATCACAAATGCGTCCACGATTTCTAGAGCCACTGCCTTAAGAACCCTGGGATGCAGACCATCAGACCCTACGGATTTATCTGCCTTCAGTCCCATCAGTCTACCCAGCAACATTCCCTGCCTAATGTGGATTTCCTTCTGTTCCTCCGTCACCCCAGATCCTCTGGCCACTCGTATATCAGGAAGATTGTTTGTGTCCACCTTTCTGAAGACGGATCCAAAGTACCTGTTTAACTCATCTGCCATTTCCTTGTTCCCCATAATAAATTCATATTTTTCAGTCTTCAAGGGTCCAACTTTGGTCTGAACCAATTTTTTCCTCTTCACATACCTAAATATGCTTTTACTAACCTCCTTTATATTCTTGGCTCGCATACCTTCGTACCTCATCTTTTCTCCCCGTATTGCCTTTGGCGTAGTTGGCAGGATTCAGATAACAGACACTAAGTAATAAATAATGTGCAAGTCAAAGAAAGCAGTGGACCCTGAAACTTAACGGATCCCAGGGTGGGTGGATAATACGGACGCGTTTGCGAGTTTGGCCAGTTTGTCGTGTTTGATCTGTCCGGGACGCCCATCGACAGGTCCGATGCACTAAACTACAATCTTAATGTTACAACCGGACATCATATGTTAACACACTTGAAAGACAGCGGGTTCCCGGAGGAAAAGGTAAGCCACAAAGAAGAATTCTGGCTGTTACTATCAAAAGTTAAATCTCAACATGAGGATGGGGACATCCGGTATGATAAGCACAGGGAGTAATAGGCAGTGGATCAGTCCCCTATATTCCCCCAGCGACAGACTTACGACCCCCCCATGGGCCACAGCCGAGGAGGGGGCAATGGCACCGACAATGGGCCCTAATCACGTCCTTGTATGACGACGACTGGAATTGTGGGAGTGTGACTTTACTGCCTCCCTCCTTTCTTATTTGGTTACGACTGCGGCGCCTCGCATCAGGGGGGTGGTATTCCTGCTCCTGGGACCGGCGGTTAAGGAATCAATAGGGACAGCCCTCAATGCATTAGAGGGGTTGGACCATTTGACTGACCACGGCTCCTGGAGGCGACAAGTGAGGAGAAATGATGCATCCAATCAGGGGTGGGGTTAAGGGGCATCTATCCAGAACGGAAATCTTTCTTGCCCTACGATCTGGTATGGATAAGGAACGGCGTACCCACTAGCACTCTCTATGACCTTGGGAACATACATTGTGAGGAAAAGGGGAATCGTGGGCATAATGATGAAAACCAGGCCCAAGACGAGAGCCCCCGGGGATGGACCGTGCCGGTTCTCCTAGACTAGGGTGTGGCCAGATTCCCCGGCGGATATTCTCGGTGTCCCTCGCTCGACCGGGTATCCCTAGGTCTTATGCCCCTATTATCCTCCCCGCTGGGGTCGCATTATCCCAGTACATGGCTGAGAGGATGGTGGGACAGGCGCCTCCGCTTGTTTTACGGTGGGAGAATGCCTCTTTTAAATTGCAGGTGTCGGCTACTGCTCCTAAGGAGGAGTGGAGTCTGTGGCAACAGCATGACGTACGGCCGGCGCATCTCGGGTTATGGACAAAGATATTGCCTGATCCCGCCGCGCGATATTGGCCCTTTGAGTGATGTTACTTGGCACTCTTGCTACCGAACACCTTAAGGCGGGTGGGGTGGTGGTTATGCGCACTCACTTACCTATTGTGACCTGGGTTAAGTCCGCCAACGTCCCCCATAAGGAGGAACACGCACAGCGCTCCTCTATTGTAAAATGGAAATGGTACATCTCTGATAGGGCTGAGGTAGGACCCGACGGTGTTAGCCGTTTGCATGAGGGGGTCATGGCCCTCCATTTGTCCGATGACAACACTCCAGTCCGACTGTACATCGACTCGTGGGCAGTTGCAGACGATATGCCTGTATGGATGACACAGTGGCATTCGCAGGGATGGGAGATACATGATCTGCACCAGCTAATGGCTGTGTATGGTCCTCCATGGGAGATTCAGTCTGGCAATGGGTCCCACTTTACCGGCAACAAAGTACAACAGTGTGCAGCTGATACTTGGCCGCAGTGGACCCCCCACATCCTGTACTAACCGCAAGTAGCAGGGGTGGTAGAGCGTATGAATGGTCTACTAAAAGATCAGGTACACTAACTTCCTCCCACACGCTCAAGCGGTGGGCTCTTATGTTACAGCGGGCAGTAAACAACTTGACCCAACGACTTGTGGCAGGGGGACACCCATGAGCCGACATCTTGCTGTTGCAGTCGAGCCAGATTGCGCCACACCGACGAAAGAACATCAGCAAGACGCCCGGAAGGTTTGGGGTTCGGACCCAGCGGGGAACCCCCTCGCAAGGGGGAAGTTATGGCCGCAGCAAAGGTCAATACGCGGTGGCTTATGGTGAACGGGGAGGATAAACCTATATGTCTACCTTTACGGCACTTAACCAGGCGAGAGTGATGCTGCTCCGCCCTCTCTCTACAGAACAACCCCGAGACGCCTCGTGTATACCGGACGATGGCGTGGGTTGATACTTCTGGCAGCGCTGGTTGAGGCACCGCCTGTCTGCTCGGAATCAAACACCTATCTCTCGCTCCGGCAGGAGTACCTACGTAAAGTGAGTGTGAACATTTCATCCTGGGTTTGTGCACATGCCCCACATCACAGACAATAGGACCATTCTGGGTCTAGTAGAGGCAGGGCAGGCTATCCAAACTCCGAGTGGCGACATGGTGGTAAAACGAACTGTCACCTTGCAAAATCGCATGGCCCTGGATTTCCTGGTAGCCGAGAAAGTGGGTACTTGTGCCATTATAGGGAGAGAATGCTGCATTAATATACCGGATACCAATGAACACATTACGGACCTGGTGACACACATACAACAACAGGTTGTGCCCTTGAATAAACTTGGTAAACAGTTGCTCGATTAGGCCACGGAGAGCAACTGGTGGAATTAGTGGGTTGGGGGTTCGGAGATTGGGGGCATGTTATGCAATGGGTGATGACTAGGCTTGGTTTGGTCGTGGTTGGCATAAAATTCTGCAATTGCGTGCCGTGTGAGGGGTGACAAGAGGGTGAAAGGGGGGGGGATTGAGAGTGAAGGGCCGAATGTAACAGGATTTGGGGTGTATGGGGTTAATGTGAGAGGAAATTGTGTTTAAAACACCACTTTAACTGCTTGGGCTGATTAAAAGGGGTCGCCACAGGATCATCGGGATGCTTGGAAGGCCATTGAGATAAGCTTTGCTTTCACAGAGACATCCGAGACTAGCTCGGTGTCTCATATAACACACCTCACGACATTATGGCAGGGGAGATGGCCTGTTTCCGTGCTGTAATTGTTATATGGTTATGGATAGTTAGTTTGACACATAAACACTTCACATTCATGGAAATATAATTATTATATTGTCCTTTGGTATATTATTGTTTGTATATTGAAACATATAAGATTGTTAATGGTTTGGACACGCTAGAGGCAGGAAACATGTTCCCGATGTTGGGGGAGCCCAGAACCAGGGGCCACAGTTTAAGAATAAGGAGTAAGCCATTTAGAACGGAGACGAGGAAACACTTTTTCTCACAGAGAGTGGTGAGTCTGTGGATTTCTCTGCCTCAGAGGGCGATGGAGGCGGGTTCTCTGGATGATTTCAAGAGAAAGCTAGATAGGGCTCTTAAAAATAGCGGAGTCTGGGGATATGGGGCGAAGGCAGGAACGGGGTACTGATAGGGGATGATCAGCCATGGTCACAGTGAATGGCGGTGCTGGCTCGAAGGGCCCAATGGCCTACTTCAGCACCTATTGTCTATTGTCTATTGTCTATACTCAGTAACATGTAGTTAGATGGGCGTTAATGTAGACTGATGACTCCAAGGGGTGCAGTGTAGTGTAACGATTAATCGTACATTTGCAACTAAAATGTGAAATGGAATTATCAGCTAAGTTAGCAGCCCGACATTCCATAGCATCTTGAAAACAAGTTTCCAGACGCGTTATCTCCTTGCAAATGTGACCATTGCCTGGGAACGCAGTCTTCACGGCCATTCTAACCAAGAGTGTTTAATTGTCATATGTCCCGGATGGGCACTGCAATTCGTACTTGCTGCAGCACAACAGAATATGTGAATATTTCTATGGGAATGCGTAACGTTGACAAACACAACAGGAAAGGTTGGGTAGACCACCGGTTCGCCCCTGTCGCTAGCAGCGCAGAAACGTTGCAGACAAGGGTGGCTCGGGGAGGGTGGCAGTGGCGGGTTTTGCTCTGAAAAGAAATGCCTTAAAGAATGGTGCTGGGCGCCCTTTCGATGAGAGAACCTGAGCCTTGGACCGTGTCGCAAACGGTGCCAGGTGTTCAAAAACGAAACATGCTATGGCGTGCTCTGATGAGTTTGCGAGTGCATACGGTTTACGTGAGTTTATGCAGAAACATCTTGCGGCGTGGTCTGCTGCGTACTCGGGGTTTGCGAGTGCGTTCGAGGATATTCGGGGATACGTGAGTGCATGTGCCTAATTTGGTGGTGTGATAAATTACTGAGTGAATCAAAACTGTTATCTAAATTCAATGATTTATCGAACACAACACCCTTGCTTTCCCTCTCTCTGCCTCTCTGTCCATCCCTCTCCTTTCCCAGTTCTCCGACCAGTCTTAATATCTCCGACATTTTATCTCTTTGCTTTGTTGTTACCTTCTCCCAGCAATTAGTGATCTAATGTTCGTTTTCTTTGATCCTATTTTCACACCTTACACTTCCTTATTTATGATTCTCCATCTCCACTGACATCAGTCTGAAGAAGGGGCGTGACCCCAAACGTCATCCCTTCTCTCCTGAGATACTGCCTGTCCCGGTGAGTTACTCCTGCATTTTGTGTCTATTTTAGGTTGAAACCAGCATCTGCAGTTCCTTCCTACACACTACACCCCAAAGGTGATTTGATCTACGTCGCAATATAATATCCGGCCTTAGTACACAAATAGGATTAGGTTTGTTTCAGAGAAAACCTGGTTCGAGGCAGCTGGAGTTGAACACTGACATTGCTAGAAATTCTAAAAAATACCAAATAAATGGCTTTAGGGCGGCACCGTTCTGCAACGATCGGTTTGCTCTTACAGCGCCAGTGACCCGGGGTCGATCCTGACTGCGGGTGCTGTCTTTATGGAGTTTGTAGATTTCACCCTGACCCATCTTTACTAACTCCACTTGCCTGCGTTTGGCCCATATCCCTCTAAACCTGTTCTATCCATGCACATGTCTAATTGCTTCTTGAGCGTCGCGATAGTCTACTACCTCCTTTGGCAGCTCATTCCATGTACCAACCACCTTTTACGTGAAATAAATTACCCCTTAGATTCCGAAAAAATATTTCCCCCTACGTGGTAAACCCATGCCCTCTGTTTCTCGATGGCCCAACTCTTGTACAGTGCCTTCACCCGATATATTCCTCTCGTGTTTTATACACCGGTATAAGATCACCCGTCATCCTCCTGCGCTCCAGGGAATGGAGTCCCAGCCTACTCAAAATCTCTATAGCGAGTCCTGGCAACATCCTTGTAAATTTCCTCTTAAACATATTGTTTAATCCAATAAAGATTCAACAATATTGAAACCAGTGCCATTGAGAATATGTTTGTAGTAATTGAAATATACATGGACAAATAAAATATAATTGCAACTCTTGAGCTAATGTACTACGGTGTTATCTGCCTGACGGTGGAGTCTGAAAGTCGGCTGACTGATGCAGTCTGTAAATGAAGTTGCAGGTTGAGTTTATTACTGTGATGTTTGACTGCTCTTTGCCCGGGGGTTTATGAAATCACAACAAAAAAATTGGTCGTTATCGCTGAAACTTGTATTAAAGTTGGTGGCATAGGGGAAGGACTGAACACCTGCTGAGTTGATAAATTATTCGAATTCATAGACAATAGACCGTGCATGAATAGATACCGTCCGGTTTGTACTGGTCCCACCTCTCCCAGAACACGTTCCAATGCCCCAGGAATATGAAACCCTCCCCCCTGCACACTCTCAAACCACGTATTCATCCGAAATATCCTGTCATTTAGACAATAGACAATAAACAATAGGTGCAGGAGTAGGCCATTCGGCCCTTCGAGCCAGCACCGCCAGTCAATGTGATCATGGCTCATCATCCCCAACCAGTATCCCGTTCCTGTCTTCTCCCAATATCCCCTGACTCCGCTATCTTTAAGAGCCCTATCTAGCTCTCTCTTGAAAGCATCCAGAAACCGGCCACCAACACCTCTGAGGCAGAGAATTCCACGGACTCACAACTCTGTGACGAAGTGGTTCCTTATCTCCGTTCTAAATGACTTACCCCTTATTCATAAACTGTGTTCTCTGGTTCTGGACTTCACAACATCGGGTACATGTTTCCTGCCTCTAGCCTGTCGATACCCTTAGTAATATTATGTGTTCCAATAAGATCACCTCTCATCCTTCTAAATCAATATCTTCTATATCTATTTATCTTCTATCTTTCTATCTATCTATATATCTATCTATCTATCTATCTATCTATCTATCTATCTATCTATCTATCTATCTATCTATCTATCTATCTATCTATCTATCTATCTATCTATCTATCTGTCTATCTATCTATCTATCTATCTATCTATCTATCTATCTATCTATCTATCTATCTATCTATCTATCTATCTATCTATCTATCTATCTTTCTATCTATCTATCTATCTATCTATCTATCTATCTATCTATCTATCTATCTATCTATCTATCTATCTATCTATCTATCTATCTATCTATCTATCTATCTATCTATCTATCTATCTATCTATCTATCTATCTATCTATCTATCTATCTATCTATCTATCTATCTATCTATCTATCTATCTATCTATATTTATATTATTACTAAAACTCTCACCTGGTCCTCTTCCGGTTTGCGTTGTTTTTAAATTAGCGCAAAAACGGTACCGTATATCGCTAGGATTTTTTTCGCCACCTTCCTCACCGTTTGCCTCTGCTCCAAGCGCACAACGTTTTCAACCGATCGGTGGAATATTACAAAAGTTATGAAGGTATAAATAATCGTGAGATCAGCAGATTGGTCTTCTCGCATGTCGGTCACCACGAAGGTAACGCCCCTTCCGGCACCCGCTGTCAATCACTGGGATGAGGAGATTAAAAACCCGGAGGCAGGGCTGAGTCCGTGAACCGCGCTGATTGAGTCCACAAGCCGTGCTGATTGAGTCCACAATCCGTGCTGAGTGAATCCACAAGCCGTGCTGATTGAGTCCACTAACCGTGCTGAGTGAGTGTGTGAGTCCACACGTGGTGATGAGCGAGTGAGTCCACAATCCGTGCTGAGAGAGTGAGTCCACATACCGTGCTGAGTGAGTGAGTGAGTGAGCCCGCAAGCCGTGCTGAGTTAGTGAGTGAGCCCGCAAGCCGTGCTGAGTGAGTGAGTCCACAAGCCGTCCTGAGTGAGTGAGTTATTCCACAAGCCGTGCTGAGTGAGTCCACAAGCCGTGCTGAGTGAGTCTGCAGAACGATCACCCCCCCCTTCAGCCCCCGACAGCCCCTGCCTCAAGCCGTCCCCCTCCCCCGGCTGAAGGACGCTCGCACCCCCTCCCTCTCGACAGCCCCCGCTTCAAGTACAAAGAACGGAGAGCGAGTCCACAAGCCGTGCTGAGTAAGTGAGTGAGTCCACAAGCCGTGCTGAGTGAGTGAGTCCACAAGCCGTGCTGTGTGAGTCCACAAGCCGTGCTGAGTGAGTGAGTGACTCCACAAGCCCTGGTGAATGAGTGAGTCCACAAGCAGTGCTGAGTAAGTCCACAAGCCGTGCTGAATGAGTGACTGAGTGAGTCCACAAGCCGTGCTGAGTGAGTGAGTGAGTCCACAAGCCGTGCTGAGTGCGTCCACAAGCCGTGAGTCCTCAAGCCGTGCTGAGAGAGTGAGTGCGTCCACAAGGCGTGCTGAGTTAGTGAGTGCGTCCACAGCCGTGGTGAGTGAGTCCACCAGCCGTGCTGAGTGAGTCCACAAGCCGTGCTGAGTGAGTCTGCAGGACGATAAAACCCCCCCTTCAGCCCCCGACAGCCCCTGCCTCAAGCCGTCCCCCTCCCCGGCTGCAGGACGCTCGCATCCCCCACCTCTCGACAGCCCCCGCTTCAAGTACAACGAACGGAGAGCAAGTCCACAAGCCGTGCTGAGTGAGTGAGTGAGTGAGTCCACAAGCCGTGCTGAGCGAGTGAGTCCATAAGCCGTGCTGAGTGAGTGAGACCACAAGCCGTGCTGAGTGAATGAGTGAGTCCACACGCCGTGCTGAGTGAGTGAGTCCACAAGCTGTGCTGAGTGAGTGAGTGTCCTCAAGCCGTGCTGAGTGAGTGAGTGCGTCCACAAGCCGTGCTGAGTGATGCGTCCACAATCCGTGCTGAGAGAGTGAGTGCGTCCACAAGTCGTGGTGCGTGAGTCCAAAAGCCGCGCTGATTGAGTCCACAAGCCGTGCTGATTGAGTCCACAATCCGTGCTGAGTGAATCCACAAGCCGTGCTGATTGAGTCCACTAACCGTGCTGAGTGAGTGTGTGAGTCCACACGTGGTGATGAGCGAGTGAGTCCACAATCCGTGCTGAGAGAGTGAGTCCACATACCGTGCTGAGTGAGTGAGTGAGTGAGCCCGCAAGCCGTGCTGAGTTAGTGAGTGAGCCCGCAAGCCGTGCTGAGTGAGTGAGTCCACAAGCCGTCCTGAGTGAGTGAGTTATTCCACAAGCCGTGCTGAGTGAGTCCACAAGCCGTGCTGAGTGAGTCTGCAGAACGATCACCCCCCCCTTCAGCCCCCGACAGCCCCTGCCTCAAGCCGTCCCCCTCCCCCGGCTGAAGGACGCTCGCACCCCCTCCCTCTCGACAGCCCCCGCTTCAAGTACAAAGAACGGAGAGCGAGTCCACAAGCCGTGCTGAGTAAGTGAGTGAGTCCACAAGCCGTGCTGAGTGAGTGAGTCCACAAGCCGTGCTGTGTGAGTCCACAAGCCGTGCTGAGTGAGTGAGTGACTCCACAAGCCCTGGTGAATGAGTGAGTCCACAAGCAGTGCTGAGTAAGTCCACAAGCCGTGCTGAATGAGTGACTGAGTGAGTCCACAAGCCGTGCTGAGTGAGTCCACAAGCCGTGCTGAGTAAGTGAGTGAGTCCACAAGCCGTGCTGAGTGAGTGAGTCCACAAGCCGTGCTGTGTGAGTCCACAAGCCGTGCTGAGTGAGTGAGTGACTCCACAAGCCCTGGTGAATGAGTGAGTCCACAAGCAGTGCTGAGTAAGTCCACAAGCCGTGCTGAATGAGTGACTGAGTGAGTCCACAAGCCGTGCTGAGTGAGTGAGTGAGTCCACAAGCCGTGCTGAGTGCGTCCACAAGCCGTGAGTCCTCAAGCCGTGCTGAGAGAGTGAGTGCGTCCACAAGGCGTGCTGAGTTAGTGAGTGCGTCCACAGCCGTGGTGAGTGAGTCCACCAGCCGTGCTGAGTGAGTCCACAAGCCGTGCTGAGTGAGTCTGCAGGACGATAAAACCCCCCCTTCAGCCCCCGACAGCCCCTGCCTCAAGCCGTCCCCCTCCCCGGCTGCAGGACGCTCGCATCCCCCACCTCTCGACAGCCCCCGCTTCAAGTACAACGAACGGAGAGCAAGTCCACAAGCCGTGCTGAGTGAGTGAGTGAGTGAGTCCACAAGCCGTGCTGAGCGAGTGAGTCCATAAGCCGTGCTGAGTGAGTGAGACCACAAGCCGTGCTGAGTGAATGAGTGAGTCCACACGCCGTGCTGAGTGAGTGAGTCCACAAGCTGTGCTGAGTGAGTGAGTGTCCTCAAGCCGTGCTGAGTGAGTGAGTGCGTCCACAAGCCGTGCTGAGTGATGCGTCCACAATCCGTGCTGAGAGAGTGAGTGCGTCCACAAGTCGTGGTGCGTGAGTCCAAAAGCCGCGCTGAGTGAGTCGGCAGGATGATCACACCCCCCTTCAGCCCGCTTCAGCCCCCGACAGCCCCTCCCCCTGCTGCAGGACGCTCGCACCCCCTCGACAGCCCCCCGCTTCCAGTACAAAGAACGGAGAACAATGAGTGATCCTAATATCATGATTGAAGAGAAGCATCATGGTCAGGCTCTGTTGTATATTCAAGACAAGCTTGAGAATTACAACATAACAATGGAATGCTTTCATTTGCCACGACCAAGGAATGGAAGGATGCACCTTGATGATGATAATCCAGAATTGCTGCAGGAATTGCAATACAATTGATCTGAACAACAAAAATTTGTTGAGGAGAATGGGCTTCTGCTGAATGCTGAGCAGAGAGCAGTATATGACCAGGTGTGCAACTGCTGGAAAGGGAAGCTTTCTTCAAAGTTTTTCATGGATTCACCAGGAGGAACGGGAAAACTATTTATCACCAATTTGATCCTCTCCAAAGTTAGAGGTCAAGGTGATGTGGCTATTGCTGTAGCATCCTCTGGGATAGCAGCTAAATTAATGCCTGGTGGAAGAACTGCACATTCTCGATTCCAGATACCGATCCAATTGACCGAGGATACATTCGGAAACATTGCGAAGAACTCTAACACGGCACGTTTGATGCGGTAAATGAAACTCATTGATTGGTATGAATGCCCAATGATCAGGAGGGAGAGCTTTGAAGCGGTGGTCAGAACTCATCAAGATGTATGCACCAACACTAAGCCTTTTGGCGGCATTCTTACCATTTATTGTGGTGATTTTTGACAACTCCTTCCTGTAGTGAATAGGGGAAATTATGCTGATGTTGAACATTCCTGCATCATGAAATCCTACTTGTGGACACTTTTCTCCAAGTTTCAATTGCAGACCAATATGCGATAGAAAGAGGGAAAAGGCGACTATTCTCAATTTTTGTTGAAAGTTGGAGAAAACGAGATTTTAAAGAATGAAGACGATCAAATTGAAATGTCAGAAGACATGGTTCTATCAGCAAAAACACTGGAGGATTGTTCTGATTTGTTTCATTATGTTTTCATTAAACGCGTGCTTGGATGAACGATGACTTCTGAGGTAAAGTCTCAGATTTTCTTCAAGTTATAGTTTGACCACTCAATAATGTCTCTATATTAAAATTGTGTTGCCTTTTTCCATCAACAGCAAAGGGACATCGAAATGCAATGAGCAGCAGAATGCAAAAAGAGACGCAACAAGAAAGAACTGAACTGAATAAATCTCAACTTTAACGCTCCAATTGTTGTTGTATTTTAAGTTATTCACATTTTAAGCATTAATATATCCCTGTTCACTTGCCAGCCCGTCATCTGTGCCTGCGCAGTAATACCGGCGTATTCTACACCACAATGGGAACCCAATGGGCAGGAATGGCTGCGCCGCCGGAGAGCCGCTAAGAATGGATGGGGTGGATGGAGTGAGTGCGTGATGGGGAGGAAGGACAAGGGGCGGAATGGGGGGGGGGGGGTGGGTGAGGCTGTATCAGAAGCGTAACAACGGGAACCCGTCAGCCGCGCCTGCGCAGTTGGGGGCTATGGGTGAGTGGTGGAATATTGCGTTGGGGGACCAGGCCTCCCGTGTCAGAATGGGACCCAACGGGTCCCACTTCGTCTAGTAGACGTGTATAAAATCGTAAGAGGAAGAGATCGGGTGTCTCTTTCCCAGAGTAGGAGAATCGGGGACCAGAGGACATATGTTTACGTTGAGGAGGGAAATATTTAATAGGAACTAGACTAAGTGGGACCCGTTGCGTCCCAGCTACACAAGGGAGGACTGGCCCCCAAAACGCAATATTCCACTTCTCCACCAATTCCAATATTGCTGGCCAGTGGTGTGTGTGTGTGTGTGTGTGTGTGTGTGTGTGGGGGGGGGGGGGGGGGGTTCTGGTGCGCTAACATGGTGTTGTTGGCCGAATGGACTGGTTTCCAGAGGGATAGTATGGGCATTGTGGGCCGATTGGATTCTTGGGCTGGCAGCTCAGTCACTGAGACCTCACTCACTCACTCACTCACTCACTCACTCACTCACTCACGCACTCACTCACTCACTCACTCACTCACTCACTCACTCACTCACTCACTCACTCACTCACGCACTCACTCACTCACTCACACACACACACTCACAATCATTCCCACTCACACACACACACTCACACACACATACACTCACACTCACACACACAAACTCACACACACATACACTCACACACACATACACTCACACACACACACACTCGCAAACACACAAACACACACACACTCACACACATACACACTCAAGATGGCAGACTGCAGGAGTGGGGCGCCGTTGTCTATGGCTGCTCTGCCTGCAGTCCGTCCTTTCACCCTTATTTTCACTGTGTTTAAAAACTTTAGTTTGAGGTTTTCTTTTATGTGGGGGGGTGGGAGGGGAAGGGGGAAACTGTATTTCCTAATCCCTACGTGGTCGGAGAGGCGGCTTTCCTCTCAGCCGCATCTTCGGCCCTTCCTGGCGGCCTACCATTGGGACTGGAGCGTCGTTGCCTACCGGGACCGGCCAGAACCCCAGCTTCAGCTGAAGCACCATCACGGAGCGGGCGATGCCTTACACGGGTCGCCGTGTGGTAAGCTCCGGAGTGCTGAGACTGCCGACTCCAACATTGCGGAGCGTGCAGCCGCGGTCGGCGCTGACTTTCAAACACCGCGGAGCCTGGGATCTTCCGCCGAGATCGCCAGTGCCGGAGCTCCGACATTGTGGACCGGGAGCCGCGGTCTCCGAGGAGGAGGCGGCCGTTCCAGACACTCCAAGCCGCTGAAGAGTGTTTTCCGGACGCCTGAACGCCATCATCCGGCGAGAGGGCCTATAACATCGGGCCGCCGTTGCGACGATTGCGGAGGCCTCAAATAGGCCCCGACCTCGGGTAAACACAGAGGAAGAGGACTGAGCTTTTTAGTGCCTTCCCTCTGAGTGGAAAATGCTGATACTGCTGTGGGTGGACGTTCATGTTAAATTCTATGGTGTGTTTTGCCTTTTGTCTTTACTCTTTTTTTTATTTAATACGGATGTATGGAAACCTAATTTTTTTCTATGTAAAGCATTTTGGTTCCAACGCGAGTTGATTTAAATGTGCTATATATATACAATTTACTTACTTACTTACTTACTTACTTACTTACACACACGCACAGACGCGCGCACGAACACACACACACGCACACGCACACATACACACACATACACTCGCAAACACATGCACATACTGACTCACACACCATATATATGGCAGTTAACCTTCTTGAATGCTCACACGGCTGAGCGTGGCCTCTCCAATTTGAGGCTTCCACAGTCAACGGCACTTCCGCAATCAGCGTGACCTCTGCAATTATCGGAAATTATGCTATCAACGTGACCTGTCCACTAAGCGGAAGTCACGAAATGAGCGGGACTTTTGAACCAAACACAATCGGACCTAATATGCATTTTTTCCTTCAAAACGCAGTCGGACCTAATAAAGCATTTTTTCCTTCCAAACACAGTCGGACCTAATAATGCATTGCAGTTTCAAGCAGTGGCAGGGCAGCAGGCGAAACAACTCATGGCATTGTCATTAAGGGCTAACTAATCATTTATTGCAAGTATATTGCAGACTTACTGTTCAGTTGATTCACAGCTTAGAATGAGAGTCGTGGCCTCTCCCTCGCGATCTTGCAGTGTGACTTAGTCACGTCCAGGCATCCGGGGTTTTATAGTCTTGCCCCCCGGAAGGGGCGTTACCTTCATCGCGGTGATTGACGGGCGAAAGGATCTCAAGGTTTTTAAAACTCTCATAACATTTTTATTTTTCAACGATGGGAAAAATCCTCGGGGCTGGCTCAGCGGAGGAGGACTGTGAGAAAGATGGCCAAATATCATAGCGATAATGGCAGCGTTTTTTCTAAAATCAATATACAGCTCAGACACGAAGTGGTCAAGATGAGACTTATAATTATATAGATATGAGGGGTAACCTTTCACACAAAGGGTGGTGGGAGTATGAGACGGGCTGCCAGAGGAGGTCGTTGAGGCAGGATTTATTCAACGTTCAGGAGACATTTGGGCAATGACATGGATGGGACAAGTTTGGAACAAAATGGGCTAAACGCTGGCAGGTCTAGTGTAGCTGGAACAAGTTGACCAATGTGGGCAGGTTGGGTCGAAGGCCCCGTTTCCTGTTTCCCAACAGGCCTTTCTATGTATATTACCATGTGACTCCATGTCTCTATAAGGTAACAGCTGTGGATAAATAAGCAGTTAACGTTTCAAGTGGATAACTTTTTACATCTAACGAGCTAAAATATTTCAGATTACATCAGTGGGGGTGGGGTTTTAAGTAGTAGGGGAATGAAGGTTCCCGGAGGTTAAAAGCAGTAATTATCAGAGGCCCGGTTGTATTTAAATCATGACTGAAACGGCAGCTAAGTGAGTTAGTCAGAAAAGCCCATGGATCGTCGAATGTCGAGTGAGCACGGCACTCAGTGGCATGTTGGCAGTTGGGTTGTTGAGGGTCACATACGTGGGTTACGTCTAGTCTGTACCGACCATAGACGTATCATAGTACTGAGGGAAAGTTAATAAAATATGTGAAAGGAAATAGTTATGTGTTATGATATCCCATCAGCAAGCAACGTCGCTCTAAGCGAACTATTGCAATGCATGTGGGACACTCGCTCAAAAATTCTTAACCCGTTATGATTTAGATGCAGTAAATATAAATATTTAGTTCTGAAACCCAGTCAGGCAAAATGTAGCTGACGAAGGAATCCCTTGATAAATGCCATCAATATGTTCCAGAGTTCACTGCGTCTTATCATTTGGCGTTAAAAATTAATAAATGTGCAGTAAATATATGAAAGCTATTCTGTGATATTGTGATATGTAGCTGCTCTTTGACTAGCCATGAAATCACAATGCTCATTAACACTGGATCCAGAACTAAAGGCTTGAAAAAGAGAAAGGGCGTTATAGACAATGGACAATAGACTATAGGTAATAGTAATAGCAATAGTAAACTTGATTGTCAATTCAAATAATGCAACAAGTAGTTACACAGAGGTTTGAAATTACGTTTCCCCATACTCCAATGTGCAAGTAATATTTATAACACAGACAGACAATATACCAATAAAAATAGACAATGGACATATACATTATATAAAATATTCATTAATAAAAGGTGCAATATAGAAAAGTGCAAATAGCATACTGCAGACATTGAGTTAAAGTTAATTTGACTGTCAGTTGGTCTTTGTTTGTGTAATGTTCATGGCATTTTCTTGAGTGTGTTGAGTAGTCTGATGGCCTGAGGGAAAAAGCTGTTTTTGAATCTGGTGGTTTTGTTCCGCATGCTGCGGTAGCGCTTGCCGGATGGTAGGAGGGTGAACAGTTTGTGTGCTGAGTGGGTGGTCTCTTTGATGATATTGGTTGCTCTCTTCCGACAGCGAGATAGGTATAAGTCCTGGATTGCTAGTTGGGGTGATCTAGTGATCTTCTCCGCTGTCCTCACCACTCTCTGTAGGGCCTTCTGCTCAGCAGAAGAGCAACTGCCATACCAGACTGAGAGACTGCAGGTAAGAATGATCTCAATGGCACCCCTGTAAAAAGTTGTGAGGGCAGAAGGGGGGAGATCGGCTCTCCTCATCCGTCGAAGGAAGTGGAGGCGTTGCTGTGCTTTCTTGACTAGGGAGATGGTGTTGGTGGACCATGTCTGATCATCTGTGATGTGCACTCCCAGGAACTTGCTGCTTTTCACAGACTCCACTGCACTGCCATTTATGGTGAGTGGGGTGTGTGCTGTCTGTTTCTTCCTGAAGTCCACAGTTATTTCTTTTGTTTTATTGACATTGAGTTGAAGGGTATTGATGTCACACCAGTTGATGAGTTGTTGTACCTCCTCTCTGTAGGCTGTCAGGAGTGGGCCACTCGGCCCTTCAAGCCAGCACCGCCATTCAATGTGATCATGGATGATCATCCACAATCAGTACCCCGTTCCTGCCTTCTCCCCATATCCTCTGATTCAGCTCTCGTGAGTAAAAATATCATCATTATTAAGCAAAAATGCTTGGTTGCTTGTTGTTCACAGCTTTGTAGCAATCGCTAAATAAAAACAGAAGATGCTCGAAATGTTCAGACGTGTGATCTTATAGAAGTGCCCGATATCGTCAGAGGAATAGATCACGTTAACGCCCAGAGTCGGAGAATCGAGAACCAGCGTACACAGTTTTAAGGTGAGAGGAGAAATATTTAAAAGGGACATGAGGGGTAACTTTATTTTACACAACTCTAGGACTCGATGAATCTACAAGGTAACAACTGTGGATAAGTAAACTGAGTTAACATTTCAAGTGGATGAACTATTACAGCTAGCGAGCGAACATTTTCGGATTAGACTAGTGGGGATGTGTATAGTGGCATGATGGAGGAGAATGCCTGTGACGACGGTTCCGGGAAAGAGAGGCGAAGAGCCATTAAATTTGAGATTGGGGGATTTCCATTAGCGGAAATCCCAAGGAACAGACGGCTTCGTGGGGTTTAAGTAGTGTGAGAACGATGGTTCGCGGGGGATAAAGGGAGTGGTAATCAGAGGACGATTATACTCAAATTAGATTATCAAAATACCTTTGATAAGGTCCCGCATAGGAGTTTAGTAGGCAAGATTAGAGCACATGGTATTGGGGGTAGGGTGGGTATTGGGGACATGGGTAGAAAATTGGTTGGCAGACAGGAAGCAAAGAGCAGGGATTAACGGGTCCCTTTCAGAAAAGCAGGCAGTAACTTGTGGGGTACCGCAAGGCTCGGTGCTGGGATCGCAGCTATTTAAAATTGTACATTAATGATTTAGATGAAGGGATTGAAAGTAACATTAGCAAAATTGCAGATGACACAAAGCTGGGTGGCAGTGTGACCTGTGAGGAGGATGCTATGAAGATGCATGGAGACCTGGACAGTTGGGTGAGTGGCCAGATGCATGGCAGATACAGTTTAATGTGGATAAATGTGATGTTATCCACTTTGGTGGCAAAAACAGGAAGGCAGATTATTATCTCAATCGTGTTAAATTGGGAAAATGGGAAGTACAGCGGAATCTAGGGGTCCTTGTTCATCAGTGACTGAAAGTAAGCATGCAGGTAGAGCAGGCAGTGAAGAAAGCTTATGGCATGTTGGCCTTCATAACAAGAGGAGTTGAATATAGGAGCAAAGTGGTTCTTCTGCCGTTGTACAGGGCCTTAATGAGACCACACCTGGAGTATTGTGTGCAGTTGTGGTCTCCAAGTTTGAGGAAGGACATTCTTGCCTTTGGGGGAGTGCAGCGTAGGTTGACAAGGTTAATTCCCGGAATGGCGGGACTGTCATACGTTAATAGAACAGAACGGCTGGGCTTGCATACGATGGAATTTAGAAGGATGAGAGGGTATCTTATTGAAATATATAAGATTATTAAGGGTTTGGACATGTTAGAGGCAGGAAACATGTTCCCGGTGTTGGGGGAGTCCAGAACCACGGGGCACAGTTTAAGAATACGGGTTAAGGCATTTAGAACGGTGATGAGGAAATACTTTTTCACGCAGAGAGTTGTGAGTCTGTGGAATTCTCTGCCATAGAGGGCGGTGGAGGACGGTTCTCTAGATGCTTTCAAGTGAGAGTTAGATAGAGCTCTTAAATATAGCGGAGTCAAGGGATATGGGGAGAAGGCAGGAACGGGGTACTGATTGTGGATGATCAGCCGCGATCACATTGAATGGCGGTGCTGGCTCGAAGGGCCGAATGGCCTATTCCTGTACCTATTGTCTATTGCCTACTGCTTAGTTTCGCTTTATTTAGTTTAGTTTGGTTTAGTTTAGTTTAGTTTGGTTTAGTTTGGTTTAGTTTGGTTCTGTGTCCCACAGTAACTGTGCCGAAGAGCGATCTCTGCACACTAATACTATCATAAACAGACTAGGTACATAGAAACATAGAAACATAGAAAATAGGTGCAGGAGTAGGCCATTCGGCCCTTCGAGCCTGCACCGCCATTCAATATGATCATGGCTGATCATCCAACTCAGTATCCTGTACCTGCCTTCTCTCCATATCCCCTGATCCCTTTAGCCACAAGGGCCACATCTAACTCCCTCTTAAATATAGCCAATGAACTGGCCTCAACTACCTTCAGTGGCAGAGAATTCCACAGATTCACCACTCTCTGTGTGAAAAATGTTTTCCTCATCTCGGTCCTAAAAGATTTCCCCCTTATCCTTAAACTGTGACCCCTTGTTCTGGACTTCCCCAACATCGGGAACAATCTTTCTGTATCTAGCCTGTCCAACCCCTTAAGAATTTTGTACGTTTCCATAAGATCCCCCCTCAATCTTCTAAATTCTAGCGAGTACAAACCAAGTCTATCCAGTCTATCTTCATATGAAATTAATGTACAATTTATGACTTTGCGATGCGGATTAATATACAAACTTGTAGGTCTTTGTAATATACAAACATGTAGGTCGGAGGAAACCGGAGCACCCAGACCAAACGCACGCAAGTCACGGAGAGAACGTACACCCTCCATAAAGACAGCACCGAAGGGAACAAATAGCTGTTATGAAGAGGTGATAAATAGGAGTAGGTCAAAGGTTAGTAGGCTACACACGAGACCAGGTGAGGATTGAGTGATTGTACCTGGTGGATGGGGAAAGTGGTCCAGTTTGTAGATAGTAGCTGGAAGCTACAAAATAAGACAAAGGGTAGATGGGGCAGTATGTGTGTGTGTGTGGGGGGGGGGGGGGGGGGGGGGGAGGGGGGAGTCGCCGTAAAAACGGGGTCTGGAAAAATAATAAACGGAGACACAGGAGGCTGCAGATTCGGGGATGTCGCAAGTAAAGAAGATGATTGAAACAGATTAGCAAGGCCAAATCATCATTAGGAAAAAATAGGGTGGAGATCGACATAAGACAAATTAAGATATAATTAGATACATATTTGACTCGACTCACTCATCCTATGTCTTTCTTCCTTTCTAAACACATTTTCTGCCCTCTTTGCAAGTTTTTAGGAGAATATATTTAGATGTTTATCAGACAAAGATCACAAAGCAAACAAAAGGTTTTCATTTAATTTGGCACACGTCAATAATACGTCAAATAAAAAAGGTTTTCTTTTCATTTCTGCACACGTCAATAATAAACAGTAATACATCGATCATAAACGAAATCCAACACTAAAACACATTTGTATTTAATATATGTAAAGGTTTGGAAATCATGTTTAGCCCTATGGCTCTGATATACCGAAAGCACTTTAATCGTTGTTAGAAGCGTGGTTATCTATCTTGGCAGCATGTTCACAGTAGATGCAGATGTAGTGATCGATATCAACTCCCGAATTGGTAAAGCTGCATCAGTCTGCAGACGAATGCAGCCAATATGGTCTAGTGGGGGGTTATCCAGGATGCGAAAAATCAAGCTCTTCCAGTCCGTAGTCCTCCCTATAGCCCTCTATGGCAGTGAGACTGAAAAGTCAATGTGAAGATGAAAAATAAATTGGATGCATTTCACCAACGCTGTTTGAGGAAGAGCCTGAAGACTAGCTACAGAGACCACATCACAAACGAGGAGATTTACCGTGAAACTTCAACAAAGTCTCTCAGCCAGGACATAGAGGTACGCAGGATGAAATTTGCAGACCATGTACTCAGAATGTCACCAGGATGTGCACCTAAGATAGCAATGACATGGCAGCTTGACGGAAGAAGGAAAAGAGGCCGACCAAAACTCACATGGAGGCGAAAATTCCAGAAGGATTTGGAAACCCAGGACGCAAGCCTATCGAGGGTGGAAAACGTCGCACATTACCGAACAGATTGACGAAAGCTTGCTGTCCAATGCACTCAACAGTGTGGGACGAACTAAGCCTACATAAGTAGAGGCGTTGCAAAACACAGGCGAGCAAAGTGAGAACGTAGCCCAGAGGCATCACGCAAACCAACCTCCCGTCCATAGAGGATGGGGGTGGGTGGGGGGGGGGGGGTGGGGGGGATGCATAAGATGTTCACCAATATTTTACTGAATAGGAGACTGTTAGAGAGCTTGAACAAACACGTTTTATTTCTCAGTATCAACGCAAAATGATGGCTGCCCTGATAGAAGTTTATAAAATTGTGAGACGTGTGGCTACGATAATCAGTCAGAAGCCTTTTCCCCCCCAGGCAAGAAATATCAAATTCTAGACGCTCTACCTTTAATGTGAGATGGTAGGGCATCGGGCGGTATCTCTAAACTAAACTACATTAATCGCCAGAAGAAAGTTTGCAAGGAGAAGGGGAAAGCGGACAGAATATTGAGACAATCGTTGCGCATCCAGGCGGGGCACAGGGAAGAGAAGGGGCAAAAGAGGATAGGCGCTGTTTGATAGTTACCTAATATTTGACATTTCAACCCTTGTGTTGTAAGCTGCCCAAGTGAAATTCGTGGTGCTGCACCTCCAATTTCCGTGTGGCTTCACTCTGGCACGGAAGAAGCCACAGGACAGAAAGATTGCTAAAGGGTGGTAAAGGGAAAGGTTAACAACCGGTAGATCCAGCAAGCCTCGGTGACCCGCGCGTGAATATTCGGGGAAACGGTCGCCTGGTCAATGCTTGCTCTCGTCGATGTAAAGGAGGCCGTATCGGTATCTTGAATTGCGGGACATATACCGAGGTTAACATATCTAATTTATTCAAAAGTTGTCATGGTACCTGCCTCAAATACCTGTTCTGGGGGCTCGCACAATATACGTTGTGGGTATATGGAACGAGCTGCCAGGGGAGGTAGTTCAGGCAGGTACTATCACAACGTCTAAAATATGTTTGGACAGGTACATGGATAGGATAGGTTTAGAAAGATATGGAACAAGGGCAGGCTGGTCTGCATATTGTAGATGGGGCATTTTGGTCGTCGAAGGCGTCAGGCTGATGAGCCTGTATCCACGCTGTAAAACTCTTTGACAATGAAACCGCGTAATATAAATCAATGGGAAATTTAGGCAAAAATGGAAGTTGGGAGTTTAATCCAGACAAGGGCCGTTGCCTTTGGAAGAGGATGCAAGAAAGATATGTTCTCAAGAAGCTGCAACACTACGTATCACACTAAATTGAGTGCTGTATGACACTGAGGCTCACTAACGTGCTGATCAGGCCGTACTGTGGAGTACTGTGAGCAAATGTGTGCGCCATATCTGGGGAAGGATGTATTGGCTCTGGGGAGGATTCACAGGAGGTTTACAAGAATGATTCCGAGAATGAGTGTGTTACCATATGATGAGCGTTTGACAGCAGTGGGCCTCTACTCGCTGGAGTTTAGAAGGTTGAGGGGGTCCTCGTTGAAACTTACAGGATAATGAAAGGCATAGATAGAGTGGATGTGGAAAGGATGTTTGCACTGGTGGGAGAGTCTAACACCACAGGTCATAGCCTCAGAATTAAAGGGCCCTCTCCTAGAAAAGAGGTGATAAGGAACTTCTTTAGTCAGAGGAACTAACCCGTGAAACTCGTTGCCACAGAGCGTTGTGGAGGCCATGTCAGTGGATAGTATTAAGGCAGAGATAGACACATTCCTGATTTGAAAGGGTGTCAAGGGTTATGGGTAGAAGGCAGGAAAATGGGGCTCGGAGGCATAGAGCAGCAATGATTGAATGCTGTAGACTCAATGGGCCGAATGGCCTAATTCTACTTCTGCAACTTGTGAAATTGTGAACTAAAGTGGATGGTGTATGCCACTAAGTTGGGTGGTGTTTTACTGTACATAGCGAAGATGGATGTCATAAATGGCAGCATAATCTTTGTCAATTGGCCAAGCGAGGTTGTGGAATTGCAATGGACATGAATATGAACTGCTTAGAGGGATATGTGCCAAACGTGGCCGGTGGGACTAGTGTGGATGGAGAATCTTGGTCGGACTTGGCAAGTTGGACAAAAATAACAGTTTCTGTGCTTTATGACTCTATAACCCTATGACTCTATAGGCACGCGCACCGCGATTGCATTTAACGTCTCACACGTTATCTAGACTGTGTCTCTTCCCACACTACCTCTTGTTAGTGACTAACAGAAGCGACGTATGATAATGGATTCAGAGCACCATTACGGAGAAAAAGGGACCTTCTAGAACACCATGGTCTTGTTGACCGTTGTACTCAACAATATTCATACATTTGCCCTCGTTCGGTGAGAAACTTTTGTGCCGTCGGCATTCATCCGTTGACGTCACTTAACTGTTTTAATTGGATCTGATTCGATCATCCCCCTCTGGCTGGCGTTTGGGATATCAACTTTCCCCGTTTGTCTTCTCTAACCCTCTTCCGTCGCATTTGCTTCATTTGCTTGCCCGCTTGATTCTCACAATCCACGCAATGGGAATATGTTTCTTTCTGTCTACCTACCTATTGTATGCATATTATATATAATCAACATTCTATACGCTCCTCTCAGGCTAATCCTCACCCTCCTTCGCTCCCCACTCTAATTTTCTGCATTTCACCATTTACCTTGGGTTGTTCCCTTTTCATAGTCGACATCACATTTCTTGTAGATTAGAATAGCCGGTTTTATGTCTGTTTCCCATTTTTAACCAAGAATCTCCGACGTGAACTGCAAATTGGGATCGACTTTACATAAATGCTCTGATTTGTTTCACATCACGGAAGTGATGTCGGGACTCACCAGGCTGCAGACTAAATCCTGCCACTATGTTCTTATGTTGACGGAAAAGGGTCGTCCTGTTGTATTACCACAAGCTGGAAGTATCACGGGAAAGTGAAGAATGGTACATGTGTTAGCACCTCTAGTTAACTCTTCAACACTCCTGTATGAAGAAAGCTAGTAACGCTCCTGTGTCGAATACACAGGGCCATCATGTCGCACATTCCAGTGAATTTCGTCTGGATCCTTGCGAGAAACTCGTCATCGGTGACCCACATCAGGATTCTGGGTTCGTTCGTCTTTTTTCACTCTGCATGATGATCTGCCATTCAATGAATTGGAAATGGTATACAATATAAAAGCTAAACTGGTCTCCCTCCGACCGGTTTTGCATGGGCAGAGCCTCACGTTCACATCGTCCTTGCTCTTTGGTATTATCTTTGTGTTATCCTTCTAGAGAAAAACAGTACTTGAACCGTATTTACTAACCATATCATGAACACCCCACCTTATTCATACCTGGAAACGAATTTCAATGTTGCGCAATGCACACCTATTATTTCAGAAGGTGCGAGGGGAAACCGTTTGAAACAACAGGACGCCATTGTACGAAACTGTTTAAACTGAAAACTGTAACATCCAGGTTCAGGAACAGCTACTTCCCGACAGCCATGAGGCTATTAAATATTGCATCCTCAAATAAGCTCTGAACTACATTAACCATTATTGTTATTATTGCACTAATATTGTGTGTTTGTTTTTATGTGCATGTATATAAATATATACGCGCGCACACATATTTATAAAATTTTGTGATATATATAGTGCAATAATAATAGTGCAATAATTTAAACGTTTATTTTATTAGAAGCAATTGTACCAGAAGAAAGCAATCGGCATAACAAGTATACAATTTTCGTACAGCTTCATTTTTAACATTTTATAAACTGATAAATGAATCGGAATAAAAGGTAAAATGGAAAGAATGAAGAAAGAGAAGAAAGATACAGAAAAGAGAGAAGAAAAAAACTCTGAACTACCAAAAAAGTGAGAGAAAAAAAAGAGAAAAGAAAACCGGAGATATGTCCCACTATCCTTCCCTACCCCTGCTCACCCAGCCCAAGCATCGGTTTTAAATTTGTGTTCTACCATTCTATTGTTGAAGAAATCCAATGAAATGAGACCATGTTTTGGAAAATTGGTCTGATTTATTAGTCAAAACAAGCCTTATTTTCTCTAAATGTAGTGCCTCGGTCATTTCTGTGTACACATCTTCACTGTGGGAACTGGTATCTTTTTCCAGAATTTGAGTATGTTTTTTCGCAGTTATTATGCATATATATATATATATATATATATATATATATATATATATATATATATATATATATATATATATATATATATATATATATATATATATATGTGTGTGTGTGTGTGTGTGTGTATATATATACATATATATATATATATATATATATATATATATATATATATATATATATGTGTGTGTGTGTATGTACATATACACACCGAACTTTTTTCTCGTTTATTATAATGTTTACAGTGTACTATGTTTACGTATTATGTTGCGCTGCGGCAAGTAAGAATTTCATTGTTCTAGCTGGGACATATGACAATAAAACACTCTTCACTCTCTGAAGATTCTTCTCTTTTGGTGATTGTGCAAACAGAACGATGGGCTGATGGGCTGATGGGCATGGAGGAGGCGGGCGGTGTCATTATTTGAAAGTAGTTGCGTCAATCGCCTGCTTCTGTTGTCCGTGGTGGGAGATGTTTTATTTATCGCTGAACCCTCAGCAAGGGGGGCATTTGCAGATGGAGATGTCTTTGTTTACTTCGAATTTTTTTCCTGGTTCAGTTCAATGCGTCAGCCTGTTTTTCGCCGCATTTTTGCATTGTCGTGTTTTGGACCAATTGGTTTAATATGGTGCAATTTTAGATATCCTGTTCTGGGTGAGATTTAAGGCATTTAGAGTTAACAACGGATTGTTCTGCATGGTTAGATCGGTAAACAGCAGACCACTTGTTTTAGAACGGTTGCATATTGTACACGACCTCATCAGAGAGGGGAGAGGTTCGGTGAGTTCAGCTTGTTGTTTATTAAGGGAAACTAAAGATAATGACTGTGTAACGTAATATGTTTGGTTCTCCAGCAGAAAGCAATATTGAATGTCACGTGATTAATTATGCTTGCTCGCTGACTCTAAGGACAATTAGTGGCCGCATGCGCGTTTGTATAGTTCTCCAGATGTTGGCCTCCTGGGCTGAACGTCAAGTATAATAACCGTTCAATTCAACACTGCGAAAAGGGCAAGTGGAACGGATACCACTTCTCCGCAAAGATAATGCACGCTCCACCTAGAGGCCTGGTATATGCAATTTACTACACCGCTCTAGCAGTGATCGCAATTCCGGGTGAAGTATTACATATTTAATTAAATACTCTAATGTACAAATTATTTTTAATTTATATTTGAGTGTGGTTGTCTGGGTCCATGTGCATGAGAAGCTGCTGTACACATGATCTTCATTGTACCTGTACTTCACTATACTGGTGCATAAGATAGTAAACTCGACGAAACCAGACTTGTCATTATATGCACGGGTTAGCTTTAGATACATATGATCGGACAATGAATGGTTCTGGCAGTGGCCTCTTAAGAATTTAATACAGTTCGAAACGTGCAACGCAGATTTGACAGAGGATAGAAAGATTAAATTAATTATATAAATCAGGCTTACACTCAGCATCTCAGACGGGAATAGATCGAGTAGATGCATGGAGTCTCGTGCCAGAGTAGGTGTCGAGGACCAGGTGACACAGGTTTAATGTGAAGGAGAAACGATTTGGAATGGAATGCTATTTATTGTCATTCAAAGCTAGGTTTGAACGAAATTTCATTTCAACAGTTTTTTACATTACAAAAAAACCCAAGACCAACACTTACACAGTTTACATAAACATCCATCACAGTGAATCTCCAACACCTCCTCACTGTGATGGAAGGCAAAGTCTTTATCTCTTCCCTTTGTTCTTCTCCCGCGGTCCAGCAGTCCAACTGCAGCGTCGAGGCGAACTGGGGCTCCGATGTTAAAGCCCCCGGCGGATGATGGTAAGTCCTGTGGCCGTTTAAGCCGCGCCGGGCTATGTTAGGCCCCGGCTCCATGTCCTTTAAACCCCGCGATTCCGGCGGGAGTAGTTGCCGTTGCCGAAATCTGTGGGTAACGTTTTCACACACATGGTGGTGGGTGCAAGGAACAAGCTGCCAGAGGAGGTAGTTGAGGCTGTGATTCTCTCAACGTCTAAGAAACAGTTATACAGGTGATTAGACAGGATTGGAGGGATATGGACCAAACATCGGCAGGTGAGACTAGTGTAGCAGGGATATGTTGGCCGTCATGGGCAAGTGGGGCCGAAGGACATGTTTCCAAACTGCAGCACTCTATGACTGTATGACTCTACGAGACAGTATCAATGGCAAGATCCGCTGGGTTAAGGGTTATGGCGAGGAACTGCCATTAGGGCATCCATTGTGGTTATGTCAGGAGCAAAATGTCATGTTTGCTTCTTCACTGATGTTGCCTGACCTGAAGCAGCGCTGACATTTTATATAATTGGTTAAAATGTCAGCACGCCTAGTGTGAGTAGCCTCTGTATTAAAGGGCGCAGAAGATTAACTAGGCTGTATTGTAAGCATTGGGAGAGAGAGAAAATAATATTTGCTCTGGCGGGAGAGTCTAGACCGGAGCAGAAGTCTTTTGAAACTGTCACATAACCGCTCGGTATATTTAAGGTTATCTCCTCCGTCGCCACACACCTTCTTAAAATCTGCTGTGATAACTTCAATTGAAAATATCAATGATCGTAATCATGTTATTGTGATATAAAGGAATATGCAAATACGTTAAACTCCAAATACGAAAGGCAATTCTGCAATAACACGATGGTTATTTTAATGGAATGAAGAAATGTAAAGGGCGGAACGATGGCGTAGCGGTAGAGTTGCTGCCTTACAGCGCCAAACACCCGGTGTGATCCTTCTACGGGTGCTATCAGTACGGAGTTTGTACTTTCTCCCCGTGACATGCGTGGGATTTCTCTGGCAGATTCTATTACTTCCTACATTCCAAAGACGTACAGGTAAGAGGTTTATGGGGTAATTGGATTGGTAAAATTGTAAATTGTCCCTAGTGTGGGTAGGATAGTGTTAGTGTGCGCATATTGCTGGTCGACGCGGATTCGCTGGGACGAAGAGTCTGTTTCTGCGTTACATCTCTCATTTAGAAAGGGAGGTAAGGGGTAGATAGTTGCGACTCGCAATATCATTTATTTTCGCAGGGTATTAAAATTAATGCATTTTAAAATATCAATATATTTTCACTCCTGCAAACTAAAATACTAAAAGCTGTATGTTATCTTTTAAAAAGGAATGTCACAGCACAAGTGTGAATATCACCAATTGCTTGCCAATTGCAATTGCAGTTCAGGGAGAAAATGAAAGTTGTGTTATTATTAGACCAACGGATCTGTGTACGCGTTTGCATTGGACGCGTGTTCAATTCGTAGATTGTTTTCGTTCAAACAACACTTTTGCATGAAGATAGACACAACATGCTGGAGTAACTCAGCGGGACAGGCAGCATCCCCGGAGAGAAGGAATGTGTAACGTTTCGGGTCGAGACCCTTCTTCAGACTGGAGTCAGCTGAAAGGGAAATGAGAGATATAGACAGTGACGAGGAGGGACATAGAACAAATGAATGAAAGATATGCAAAACAAAAGGAACGATGATAAAGGAAACATGCCGTCGTTAGCTACTTGCAAGATGAGAACTAAAACTGGTGCGACTAGGGTAGGGGAGGAATGGAGAGAGAGGGAATGTTGAAGTTAGATAAATCAGTATCCACACCACTGGGTTGTAAGCTGCCCAAGCGGAATATGAGATACTGTTCCTCCAATTTGCGTTCTGCACGCTTCTCTATTTCCACAGTGACATTTCAGTGGTATTCTTCTTGCCTGTTTCACAACCCCGTTATATCAAATTAACGTTATTGAAACACGCGTTGCAGCACAACAATAAGCAATGACAGTCAGAATCGGACGGGTTCATGAGACAATGCAGTGCAGTTATTTTAATTCCCAATCTGTTTCCCTGCTGTGAGCTATCAATAAAGCTCACATCAGAAAATATAATTCTGA
>JAXLNO010005841.1:3452701-3547701 GCA_038087875.1 Malacoraja senta
ACTAAACTATATTAAGGAGGATATGCATTGCGGATTGGATTGAAATTCGATTTGAGAAAACAGCATGGAATGAGACTCTTCAGCCCACCGAATCCACGCCGTCGATCGATCACCCGTTCAAACGCTCAGTGATAACAGGTCTTCACTCACTCCCCACACATTGGGAACGATTTACAAAGGCCAATTAACATTCAAAACAGCATGACTTTGGAATGTGGGAGGAAAGCGGAACACGTATAGGGTGCTGAGAATATAAAATGAGATACCAGAGAAAGCGGTTGAGGCAGGTAGTATAACACAATTGAAGCGAAATTTGGACAGATACATGGATGGGGAGGTTTAGAGGAATCTCGATCAACTTTTTCTTCAGTTACGAGCCTCACCTCATTTTTCAAGGCGCGGTCCAGTATTGGGCGCTCTATATCTTGGCGAAGGAAGCTCTCTGGAATATATTTGACTAATTCTATCCCGCCCAGGTCGTCCCTCGCATCAGAAACTCAATCACTATTCGGGATAATGAAATCTTCCACTAATTCTAAATTGTTGCGTTGCTTTATCTGCAATCTCCTATTTATCTGTTCCCATTATTCCTATTATTTCCCTTGTCAATGCGGAAGCGTATACACTCTCAGTGAAGCGATCATTTCCTCCTTGTTTAAACTTTATGCCCATATAGGCTCACTGGTCGAATCTCCAATTATATCCTATTTAATATCTCAGTGGGATTGGCCACTAATGGCAGAAAAAAGGAATACGAAACGAGCAATTTCTTTGATTGTAATTATACTGTAGTCCATCCAATAACTAGCGTATTTGAGAGAACAGAGATTCGGGCATTTTGCGAAATGAGTTAAAACAATGAGGTTAATGTTTAACTTCGAGAAACCAAGTATTTTAGAGGTTTGAATCAGGGAAAAGCATATGTGGGAGGGAAGTTTGTACTTTACTCATACCCTATATCTGACTTTACTCAGATAGGCACAGCCACAAAATAAAACAGCTCATAGATTAGTGGTGAGTCCATAGCATAAGTTGGTTTCATAAAGGCCTTTGCGTCATACATGGGGAAACAGTGTGAGCATGCTCAAGCTGCCTCCAAATCTTACAGTAACTGTAGGGTGTTTACACACTCATGACACAATGGTTACTTGTGGAGTTGAAATAAACAATCATTAAACAATGCCTCCCCAAAGTTAACGTTAATCTTGCATTTCCTTTTGTTTAGAAATCTCGCTCCCCCATATCTAACATGTAGATATCATAAATGTCCTAATGCTGCTCGCCAAATGGAGTCCCCTCGTAAATGGCGCCATTTGTTAACTTTTTGTGTGACTTGCCTTCTAAACACAGTGACCAAAAGCTGGTGTAATGCAAAATTAAAACAAATAAGAATCTAGGCAGAACTAATAAGGACTATCCTCCCCCTACTGATACCAAAGCCTGTTTCTCAGCAGAATGTTTCAGCTTTAGCTATTTTAACTACCTTCTATCTTGGACATTTCCGCACCATGCTCCCAGTATGTGAGCTCCAGGGTCAATCAAACTATAAAATACTAATTTTCCTTATCATATACTTATTAAAAGTCTGATCTTGTTCGTGTGTATATGTGTGTGTAAATGTGTGTGTATGTGTGCGTGTATGTGTGGTTGTCTTTACATCTTCGCAAAAACACTACGCGGTAAGAATTACATTTTTACATATTCCGATTGACATTTTTCCCATCGAGGTCGGGATCACCTTATCTGAACATGTTTTGCTTTATTTCTCGACTTATTCTCGACTCATTACTGATTAAAAGTCCAAAAAAAGTCAAAACATTTTGAAATTAAAACTACCAGCTTCAACTGATGACATCACAATGGCTCCGCAAGCAGAGATTGAAGATTTAATCCTGTATTTGACACGTTATTCGCGATTATAGCTTTAAAAATGCCAACTTTCGCAAGGTTTTTACATATTCTGATTCACATTTTCCACTCGACGCAAAGAACACTTTCACTGAACATTTTATGCTTTATTTCTCGACATTGCTGATTAAAGTAAAACTACATCAAAATACCTTGAATTTCAACGACCAGCTTGGACGGATGACGTCACAAAGGCAGATTCAACTGATGACGTCACGATGGATAGACTAGCAGGGGGAGGGCGAATTGCTATTGCAACACGCAGGGCAAGAGCAATTGGAATTGTTTTTAATGAGCACTGCTGAGGGAGGAAAGGGGTGCCGTTCGGGAACGGCTTGAGTTGGAGGACTACGCCTCCCGTGCGGGCTACGGTTGGGGAACGGGTGCGTGGGGGAGCAGACCCAACGGTTCTGCACTTGGTCTAGTAATAGTTAAAACTCCCGACAACACCATATGTCAGGCGTTAGAAATGTTAATGAACGAAACTCTTGACGTATACATGGGAATATTGGAGGGCATGGAACAATAAACTGGAATGGCAATGCGGGCTTCGACGTTACTTTGACAGGAAGGGTTGAGGAGAATCACTCAGCTTTTCTGTAGAAGTAAGAGTATACATAGAATGAATAGGTCGGAGAAACATAGAAAATAGGTGCTGGAGGAGGCCATTTGGCCCTTGGAGCCAGAACAGCATCAGTCTATGAAAGTAAGCATGCAGGTACAGCAGGCAGTGAAGAAAGCGAATGGCATGTTGGCCTTTATAACAAGAGAAATCGAATATAGGTGCAAAGAGGTCATTCTGCAGTTGTACAGAGCACTAGTGAGACCACACCTGGAGTATTGTGTGCAGCTTTGGTCCCCTAATGTGAGGAAGGACATTCTGGCTATTGAGGGAGCGCGGCGTAGGTTTACAAGGTTAATACCCGGGATGGCTGTACTGTCATATGCTCAGAGGATGGAGCAGCTGGGCTTGTACACTCTGGAGTTTAGAAGGATGAGAGGAGATCTCATTTAACCACATAAGATTGTTAAGGGCTTGGACACAGGAGAGGCAGGAAACATGTTCCCGATGTTGGGGGAAGTTCAGAACCTGGGGCCATCAGTTTAAGAATAAGGAGTAAGCCATTTAGAACGGAGACGAGGAAACACTTTTTCCTGACAGAGTGGTGAGTCTATGGAATTCTCTGCCTCGGAGGGCGGTGGAGGCAGGTGCGCTGGATGCTTTCAAGAGAGAGCTAGATAGGACTCTTAAAATAGCAGAGTCAGGGGATATTGGGAGAAGGCAGGAAGGGGGTACAGATTGTGGATGATCAGCCTTGATCACATTGAATGGCGGTGCTGGCTCGAAGGGCCCAATGGCCTTCTCCTACAACTATTGTCCATTGTCTATTGTCCACCAATTCAGCTTCGTCCCCTCCGAATCGTGGGGCTTTAATCGACCCGTTCCCGGGGCCTGTCATCACCCGGCGCGGGTTAAAACCGGCCGCGGGCCTTCCATCCTCCGGCGGGGGCTTCAACATCGGGAAGCAGCAATTTTACCGCGAGGTGGTGGAAGATCCCGCGGCCGATTTTAAGCAGCGCCGCTCCGGGCGATGAAAGGCCCCGCGAACGGGCCAATACAAGCTCCGCTCTATGATCTGTGCTCTACCAGGACGTCTCCCTCCTCCAATCACCGCGCTCCATCCTCAGTCCCACCCCCTACTTCCGCATCTGACCGACACCTATCTCCTCCAACCACCGTACTCTATCCTCAGTCCCACCCTCTACTTCCGCCTCTGATCGACACCTCCGTCCTCCAATCATTGCGCTGAATCATCCTGTCCCGGCCCCCCATAGCCTGTAGTCCGACGTCTCTGTCGTCCAATCGCCGCACTCGATCATCAGTCCCACTCCCACTGTCTCGTGGAAAGCAGATATTTTTATTAGTTGTTTTTCACCGAATTTCGAAATCCGGATTGCAAAACATGGAGGGGGGGGGGTGGATTGTCCCCACCTCTCAAAACATGGAGGGGACGCCCCCCCCACCCCCGGGATTTCCGCCCATGCAGGGAGGTGCAGACGCGAAATAGGAGAATAAAGGCCAGTAAATAGGAGAATAAAGGCCAGCCATGCTTGTAGACATACCACCGATTGAGCTCAAACAAGGGGAACCATCGAATGGTGACGACCCCGGCCGGCCTCACGTGACACTGGTTAGCATAATTGATACCACATTCGCCCAGGGGAGAAGTAGAGCATTATGTGTTCGCTACCGTTCAAGTGAGTTACTTGTGAACATTCAGAATCATGGGGGTAGTTAGCAGAAACGATTGAAATTCACCAACTCTACCCCGAAGACCGACGTGTGTTGGTTAAAGCTAAAATCCCAAGGGATATGAGTGTCAATATGGCCCAGCGGAAATTCGGGATAATCCATTGACGACTAGCGAGGATCCTGGCAATGAGGACAGATACCTTTGTATTAAGGAGTTAGTGGGACAGCGCCCAGGGCGGTGACGGGTAGTGGGAGGGGGATGGGCAGGTAATTGCCCGGGGTTGGGAACTGCTCGTCTCCTTGTCACCGCGTGGGTTTCCATGTTTGCTCCTGGGGGAAATTGTCGGTAATGTGAAGGAAATAGGTGTAATCGTGAGATAACATATAACTAGCGTGAAAGAACAATTGATGGTCCATTGAACCTCGGTGGGCTAAAGGGCCTGCTTCCCCGCTGTAGCCATAAACTAAACGGAACAAACTGAACTGAAGGAAACTCAACTCAACTCAACTCAACTCAACTCAACTCAACTCAACTCAACTCAACTCAACTAAACTAAACTAAACCAATCCAAACTGAACTAAACTAAATTCATCCCTTCCCGCAGCACTCTCTCACGATTCTCCTTGCTTCATATTCTCCAAGCAGGTAACATTATAAATGGCCATCTGCACCAGGGACACAGTCTGATCGTTCACTGAATTTGCAAGGCGATTCATACAGAAGATTGTATTTGCACTTCTCGTGTGGTTTCCAAATGGTTGTGGTTTATGTCGTCTAACTCGAAAGTATCAACTGATGAGAAATGTCTTAGGTTTAATAGGTTTTCAATCATTCCGGCAACTCTTTCAAATATGGACCCGGAAACACCTTCTAAGAGTTAAAGAAGGAACTGCAGATGCTGGAAAATCGAAGGTACGCAAAAATGCTGGAGAAACTCAGCGGGTGCAGCAGCATCTATGGAGCGAAGGAAATAGGCAACGTTTCGGGCCGAATCCCTTCTTCAAACACCTTCTAAGAGGACGTCCAATTGCCGCCTATCTGACGCGGCTAGTAGTCGTCCCACATCCGTTTCCCTTCAACTGGCTCTGCTGGTACAGAAGCCGATCGATCCGGCTCATTTCGACATTTCAAAATCAACATCGGTTCTGAGGAGAAAAGAGTCCAACGAGTCCAGTGTCAGGTTTTAACGCTGCTTTATCTGAAATTTACAGGTGCGACGGTTTTCGAACCGAAGTAACCAAACCTGCAGAATCATTACCTACTCAAAATAACTTCAGAGCAAGGCTACAGAACAAAACTGCAGAAGTAAACGAACAAACATACAGAAAGAAGACCGAAGACCACTATATTTATAGTACCATCAGGCGAATCGTAGGCCAGTTCTTTTCCCGGACCCGTGGTTTCTAATAAACTGCGCTCCAGCAATTACCTGCAGACTCCGTGCAAGCTGCCACACCGACAGCTTTGAACGTAAGTAAGACTTTAGCTTCTCTCCAGTTGATCGAATTTGCTCTCTATTCATATGACAAAAGAATGGGGGGGGGGGGGGTGTTGTGATCTGGTTGTGTGAGCCCCGTTATGTGAGAACGCGAAAGAGTGCGTGGGTGATGGTGGGGGGGGGGGGGGGTTACATTTGATTAGTTACATACGCTGCTGTTGTGTGGATCTGTGTGTATGCGCGTACGCCTTCGAGCTGTGTGTTTATGGAAGGAGTGCATGTGTTTTATGTGCGGGTGCGTTCACGCAGCACGAGTACGACAGGGCCTGTGTATGTGTGCGTTTATTGAACGAGTGTGTGTTATGTATATGCTGTGTTTTGTGTGTTCTTTACATACAGTATGTGCCATGTGCACTTGAAGTGGGGACTGTATGTATATGCACGCTGTGTGAGACTGGGTATTCAGTGCATCTGTGAGCGCGGGGTGGGTTGCATGTGCATGCCTGGGGGGGTTTGATTGTGTGTGTTTGTGTTTGTGTGTACGTGTGTATGTATGTGTGTGTTCAATGATCAGATGATTCAATTATACTTTATTGTTCACAAGTGCCTAGGTACAGCGAAATGCTTTGTTTTGCACAATACCTGGTAAAAACATACAGCAGACCTCACCTCGGCAGTCCACAAATGTCGCCACGTTTCTCGCGCTGACGCAGTTACAGAAATTTATCTTCTGCTTGCCGCGGCACGTGGTAGCAGGCTGAGTCCCTTCCCCCACATCCTTCCCCGCCGGGTTCCCCCCTTCAATCTCGGCGCAGCCCCCACCACTTCGGTCTCGGCGGCAGTTCCCCGAGTCACCGTGTGTTTATGTGTGTGTGTGTGTGTGTGTGTGTGTGTGTGTGTGTGTGTGTGTGTGTGTGTGTGTGTGTGTGTGTGTGTGTGTGTGTGTGTGCGTGCAAGTGTGTGTGAGTGTGTGTTTTTAGGTGTGTGTGTGTCTATAAGTGTGTGTGTGTGTTTGTTTGTGGGTTTGTGCTTGTAAGTGTGCGTGTGTGTTTCGAGGTAAATGTTTGTGTATGTGTGTGTGTTGGTGCAAGTCTGTATGTATGCTCTGCATTCTTGCCTCCTTGCCAAAATAAAATGTCCACTTGATTTCTCTGAAATCCATTGTGAAATGTAAACTTTTCGCTCCCATTTTTTGTGAAGTTATAGTAACCTCCGAATGTCAATCTACAAGTACGTTTCATTGTAAAGTCTGCTTTCGACTTTGTTTCTGGTACAAGTGTTGCAACGTGGCCTCACGCAGTTGTTGCAATACCGTTTTCCAGCCAAAATAATTTGGCTACAAATCCCGCAGCAGAACTCAAAGGCAAAATCATCACTGCTGAATGTCCCAGGAGTCATGTGGACGGTGAAGTTCCTGAAGGGAGGGGTAACTAAGGGTTCTGGCCCTGGTCGATTGAGCCAATTAGTTGGGGAATGAGCGTGTTGACAGCCAATAACGCAATTAAAATAAAATAAAATAAAATTTCTTTTTGAGCCAAGATCATTGTTTTTTTTTGTCTGATTCGGGTATTTTCCTGAACTCACAGACCCAGAACGATGGTTAAAATCGTCGAGTTTTACATGACAAGAACAGACCATTCTGTCCCTCTGGTTCGTGCTGAACAGGTTACCTAACTGAGCTTGAAGATAGACACAAAGGCTGTAGTAACTGAGCGAGTAAGGCAGCATCTTTGGTGACGTTTCGTGTCGAGACTCTTCTTCAGGCTGAGAGTAAGGGGAAAGAGAAACGCGACATATACAGTAGAAAGTGATATAGAGAGATAGAAAGCATATGAATGAAACATTTGCAAAATGTGACGAAGATCAAGGAAATGTGAAGCCCACTGTGGTCCATTGATATTATCTGAAGAAAGTGCAGATTCCAATAGAATCATTGACACATACATCTAGTCCAAACTTAAAAAGAGAGTGGCGGCGTCTCGAACGCGCTGCCAATGGCAGTAGTGGAAGCAGATCGATAGTGGTATTAGGCACTCGGACATGCAGGATATGGAAGATTGTGCCTCGTGTAGCCGGGGTGAGATTATTTGAACTCAGCATCGCGTTCGGTACAAACATTATAGGTCAAAAAGATTGTTCACGTGCAGTTCTATTTTCTATGCTCTTCTATTTCCCGATCTCAGAACCTTATCTTCCATGCATCTTTCCTCTTCATATAACTATACGGTGGCACGGTGGCGCAGCGGTGGATTTGCTGCTTTACCCGGGTTCGATCCCGACTATACGGAATATGCACTTTCTCGAAGTTAACTGCGTGGATTTTCTCCGGGATCTCCTGCGGTCTGTTGGTTTAGCGATTATGTTATGAATATTTGTCGTTCGGATTTCTGTGGCGCAAAACCACAAAGCGAGAATATATCTCTAAATAATTAGTTTAGGTTAATTTATAGATACAGCGCGGAAACATGCCCTTCGGCCTGCGGAGTCCGCGCCGACCAACGATTCCTGCACACGAACATCATCCTACACACACTAGATACAATTTAAAATGTTATCGATGCCAAATAACCAACAAATCACTACGTCTTTGGAGTGTGGGAGGAAAGCGCTGCTCCAGCCGTAAACCCATGCAGGTTATGTGGAGAACGTACAAACTCCGGACAGACAGTACCGGGAGGCAGGATGGAACCCAGGTCTCTGACACTCTAAGGCAGCAACTCTATACGCTGTTCCACCGTGACGCCTATAGTAATATTATTTGATTTTTCTTTTTTCCAGATCCCGATAACCGTAAACGGACGATATATTCAAGAAAACACAATGATCTGGCAATATTGCTTCCCTCTGATACTTCTCCAAGGTAAAATCGGCAACGTTTCGCATGGATTGCTTACATCCCTGGCAAATTATAATAGTGATACGATGGGGCTAATGTCAACATGGACGCAGTGTGGTAACGCACACGAGTCGTCCATCACCGTTGAGGCCACGGAGTCAATTAGTTCAACATCTCAATTGTCGGAATCATCGTCTCTCATCCATCCTTCGCCAACCGCAGTTGCACTGGACACGTTTTGTGTACAGAGAAGGGCGGGTGCCTGGAATGCACAGCTGGAGTAGTGGTGGAGGGAGATACGATAGTTGCAATTAAAATTATTTTGAATAGGTCCACAGGTATATGCAGCGAATGGTGTGATATGATTTATGAGTAGGCGGAGGAGATTGATGTGGCATCATGTTCGGCATCGTTGGGGCAGCGATCTCGGATATTTGCAGGGGAGAATGTTGTGGATAAAGAAACAATCTTCTGGATTTCCCAGCGGATCAGGCAACCATTGTGCAGAGAAATGACCAAACGACGTTCCGGGTCGAGGCCCTTCACGCGTCAGAGTGAGTGGAAGGGAGATAAGAAGTATAAGATATAGGCGAGATATGATTGATTGATTGATTCATAGATTCATTGTTGATGAGGGAGGAGTTGGCCAAAGTTGACTGGAAAGATACTGTAGCAGGGATGACAGTGGAACAACAATGGAGGTATTTCGAGGAATAATACAGAAGGTGCAGGATCAGTTCATTCCAAAGAGGAAGAAAGATTCCAAGGGGAGTAAGGGGCGACCGTGGCTGACAAGGGACGTCAGGGACAGTACAAATATATAAGAGAAGAAGTACAATGTAGCAAAGATGAGCGGGAAGCAAGAGGATTGGGTAATGTTTTAAGAGCAACAGAAGATAACTGAAAAGACAATACGGGGAGAAAAGATGAGGTACGTAGGTAAGCTAGCCAAGAATATAAAGGAGGATAGTAAAAGCTTCTTTATGTATGTGAAAAGGAAAAACATAGTTAAGACCAAAGTTGGACGATTGAAGACTGAAAAGGGTGAATTTATTATGGGGCATAAGGAAATGGCAGATTAGTCGAACAGGTACTTTGGATCCCTCTTCACTAAGGAGGACACAAACAATCTTCCTGAAGTACTAGTGTCCAGAGGATCGGGGGTGATAGAGGATCTGAAGGACATCCACATTAGGCTGGAAATGGTGTTGAGTGGACTGATGGGACTGAAGGCTGATAAATCCCCAGGGCCTGATGGTCTGCATCCCAGGGTACTTAAGGATGTGACTCTATAAATCGTGGATGCATTGGTGATAATTTTCCAATGTTCTAAAGATTCAGGATCCGTTCCTGTGGATTGGATGGTAGAAAACAGGGAATTATAGACCAGTTCGCCTGACATCGGTGGTGGGGAAGATGCTGCAGTCAATTATTAAAGATGAAATAGCGGCACATTTGGATAGCAGTAACAGGCTCGGTATGAGTCAGCATGGATTTACGAATGGGAAATCATGCTTGACTAATCTTCTGGAATTTTTTGAGGATGTGACTAGGGAAATGGACAAGGGAGAGCCAGTGGATGAGGTGTACCTGGACTTTCAGAAAGCATTTGATACGGTCCTATATAGGGGATTAGTGAGCAGAATTAGGGCACATTTTATTGGGGGTAGAGTGCTGACATGCATAGACAATTGGTTGGCTGTCAGGAAACAAAGTATAGGGATTATCGGGTCTCTGCTTTGTAGGCAGTGACTAGTGTGGTACTACTCCAGAATCTAAGGAGTTTTGAAAAATTATCAAATGCATCCACTATTTCTGGGGCTACTTCCGTAAGTACTCTGGGATGCAGCCTATCTGGCCCTGGGGATTTATCGGACTTTAATCCATTCAATTTACCTAACACCACTTCCCGGCTAACCTGGATTTCACTCAGTTCCTCTATCTCATTTGGCCCGCGGTCCCCTGCTATTTCTGGCAGATTATTTATGTCTTCCTCAGTGAAGACAGAACCAAAGCAGTTCTTAAATTGGTCTGCCATGTCCTTGTTCCCCATGATCAATTCACCTGTTTCTGACTGCAAGCGATCTACATTTGTTTTAACTAATCCTTTTCTCTTCACATATCTATAAAAACCTTTGCAGTCAATTTTTATGTTCCCTGCCAGTTTTCTTTCATAATCCATTTTCCCTTTCCTAATTAAGCCCTTTGTCCTCCTCTGCTGGACTCTGAATTTCTCCCAGTCCTCTGGTAGGCTGCTTTTTCGGGCTAATTTGTACGCTTCATCTTTTGTTTTGATACCATCCCTGATTTCCCTTGTTATCCACGGATGCACTACCTTCCCTGATTTATTCTTTTGTCAAACTGGGATGAACAATTGTTGTAGTTCATCCATGCAATCTTTAAATGCCTTCCATTGCATATCCACCGTCAACCCTCTAAGAATCAATTGCCAGTCTATCTTGGCCAATTCACGTCTCATACCCTCAAAGTTACCTTTGTTTAAGTTCAGAACCCTTGTTTCAGAATTAGCAATGTCACTCTCCATCCTAATTAAGAACTCAACAATATTATGGTCACTCTTGCCCAAGGAGCCACGCACAACAAGACTGCTAACTAACCCTTCCTCATTTCACAATACCCAGTCTAGAATAGCCTGCTCTCTCGTTGGTTCCTCTGCATGTTGGTATAGAAAACTATCCCGCATACATTCCAAGAAATCCTCTTCCTCAGCACCCCTGCCAATTTGATTCACCCTATCTATATGTAGATTGAAGTCACCCATTATAACTGTTTTACCTTTGTTGCACGCATTTCTAATTTCCTGTTTGATGACATCCCCAACTCCTGTTAGGTGGCCTGTACACAACACCCACTAGCGTTTTCTGCCCCTTAGTGTTTCGCAGCTCTACCAATATCGATTCCACATCCCCCAAGCTAATGTCTTTCCTTTCCATTGCGTTAATCTCCTCTCTAACCAGCAACGCTACCCCACCTCCTTTTCCTTTCTGTCTATCCCTCCTGAATATTGAATATCCCTGGATGTTCAGCTCCCAGCCTTGGTCACCCTGGAGCCATGTCTCCGTGATCCCAACTATATCATACTCATTAATAGCTATCTGCACATTCAACTCATCCACCTTATTACGAATGCTCCTTGTATTGAGACACAAAGCCTCCAGGCTTGTTTTTACAACGCTCTTACCCCTTATACAATTATGTTGAAAAGTAGCCCTTTTTGATTTTTGCCCTGGATTTGTCTGCCTGCACTTTTACTTTTCACCTTGCTACCTATTGCTTCTACCCTCATTTTACACCCCTCTGTTTCTCTGCTCACACATTTACGAAACCCACCAACTCTTATTCTCTGTTTATTATTTTGTTCTTCTTTCACCCCTACATGTTGGGTCTGAGTGCTTCCCTTCTCTGCCTCGTGCCTCACACACTGTCTACTAGCTTTCTCTATTTGAGTCCCTCCCCCCAACCGTTCTAGTTTAAAGTCTCCCCAGTAGCCTTTGCAAATCTCCCCACCAGAATAATAGTTTATGCGACGTTGTATAGTCCCTGCGTAGCCTACTTCCTCTGTCGTTTCGGACACCCACCACGCCAAAGAAGTATTGGTTAATTGCCTTCTGTAAAATTGGAAATTGTCCCTACTGTGTAGGATACTGTTAGTGTGCGGGAATCGTTGGTCGGAGCGGATAGAGACGGCCTAAGGGCCTTTTTCCGCTCTGTATCTAAACTAAACTAAACTAAACGAAACATTTTTGGGGGAAAAGGCACCCCTAGGATTCATATTAAATGTTCCCCCTTCACCTTCAACCTATGAAAGTAGAAATGTGATTTACTGATTTTTTTTTTAATTAAGCCATGTTGTAGCTATGTAATTGTATAAAATGTGCAGCAGGTCAGAATTTTATTTTTTCTGTTGGCGGTAGCAATGACTTACCTGGAATCATTCCAGTAGATTGCCTTTTGCTGTTTTAGTGGTTCCTGCCGCACCATTTAACACTGTCGTCAACTTATCTGCTCCACCATTGCAGGCGTCCAGCCGGGAGAGTGGACCATGCAGGCGCTGCCCCACCGTGCCATCAGGAAGTCTTGCGTGGTGATACCCTGTACGTTCGACTTCCCTTCGCGTCCTTACACCGCCATCCACGGAGCGTGGTTCAAGTACTGGGATCACTGGAAGTACACGGTGTCTTACTCCAGAGATCCCAACTACGGGATGGCCGGATTCAAGGGGCGGGCTGAAATCGTTGGTAACCTGGAAGAGAAAGACTGCTCGCTGAGGATCAATCACCTCAGATCCGAAGACTCTGATGTGTATTACTTCTACGTGGAACTGGACGGCTTTGATACTTACACCTACAAACCCCCCGTCCATCTGCACGTTCTGGGTGAGGCCCCTTCAAAGTTTGCCTCCGCTGTGCGCACGTACTTCAGAGTTGGTTTCGCTCCGTTTTGAAATTTCGTTTCTCAGTCCTTTCTCAGTCCCGCGCTTTATGAACGGGCGCAGGAGGTTTGCAGCCTTGGGGAATTGCACAGCAATGTGAATACGTATTGGGACAGCGACAGTACAGAGGGCGAAACGTTCAATGAGAGAGAGGTGCCGGTAACGGCTTGGCGTCCAACAAGCGTGGTTCTAGCGAGTGGTAGAGTTGCTGCGTCATAGCGCCAAAGACAGGGGTTCCATCTTGTCTACGGGTGTTTTCTACGTGATTTTTGCACGTTCTCCCTGGGAATAGGTGGGATTTCGTGGGGTGCTACGGTTTTCTGCCGCACTCCTCAGACGTACATATTTGCAGGTTAATTGGCCGAATAGGCAGGGAGGTAAAAAAAACGTTGAAAGCCCCCTGGTGAAATCCGTCGGTGGAACTGCAGTGATTCCTAGGACCTTACACTGTGGAATGTTGGAGCCATGGCGATTTGTCCTCGGCGACACTCTTAATAAATGGGATTAGTACATATAGAGAATAGGTAGAAAGATAGATCGTTGGATAGATGGGTGGGTAGATGTTTCGGTAGGTGGATAGATAGACGGATGGGGATGGATGGGTGGAGTGGTGGGGGACATATGGGTGGACGGATGGTGGTCAGGTGGTGGACAGATGGGTGGATCATGGATGGACAGGTGAATTTTTAAATGATCTTATAATCATAGTATGCCCCACTCTCTTTGGCAGATAAGTGGCTACAGATGGTGGATTCCAAAGCAATAGCTGGAGTGACTGCGAGCAACATCAATGGAGTCAAAATGATGGTAGACAATTTGGGTTGAGATTGTGCCTTCCATACCATCTCTTTCCCTCCACAAATGCTGCTCAGCATGTTGTGTTCCTTCATCAGTGTGTTCTTGGCTCCCTCCAAGGCAGTGCGTTCTGGACTAACAACAGTTTGAGTCTAAAATATAACTCGCATGACCACCCCCCTCCCACTTCAGACCTACACGTTGTTTCACTAAATCTTTCCAATCTCCAGATGTACCTGATCAACCCGAGATTTTAATCCCGGGAACTCTCACAGAAGGGACCCCGGTGAACATCATCTGCAAAGCCCTCTACGCATGTCCCGATCAACGCCCATCCCTCACCTGGAGTGAGCTGCCAGATTCCACCATCATTGTGCTTGTGGAGAAAAGGAAGGGTGAAATTTCCACTGTCTTGACTTTTACTCCTTCCGTCGCTCATCACGGTCAAACGGTTCGCTGTACGGTTGACTACTTTGATACGAGTCACAGACTGGCAAACTCCGTTACCCTGAATGTAACATGTAAGTATTTTTAAAATAAATTATTATAGTCAAAGAGTCACCGATCCGTGCAGCAGAGAAACGGAACATTCCTTCCACCTTATCCATGGGATCTAGTTGGCTTTCTTTGGGCGTCGCGTCTACCTGCATTTGGGCCCTATCCCTCGAAATACTTCCCATCCATATATCTGCAAAGCCGTATTTGGAAAGTTATAATTGTCGTTCATAGCTTCCGCAGGCAAAGAGTTTCAGATACGGATTACAATCTGCGATCCTCCATTTTAGAATCTTCTTCCAGAGGTTCAATTTATGCGTGCTCTTGTACACGAAAAATAAAATCACCCGTCAGCCTCCTGCGTTCTGAAGACAAAATGGCCAAGTATGGCCAGTCTACCTCCATAATCCAACCCGTTACACGCAATTGACATCCCGAGTGAATCCCTTCTGCATATATTTTCCATCGTAATTATATCCTTCAATTTTTGGACGAAAGCTCTCGCTGGGGCACATCAGCGCCATGATGAACATTTATACCAAGAGGATTGGAATAAAATAAGAGATATGTAACGCTGAGGCTTTATAAGGCGGTGTTCAGGCCCCCTTTGGAGTACTGAGAGAACATTTGAGCCCATTATCTAAAAAGGATGCGCTGGCTCTAGAAGGTCCAGAGGAGGTTTACAAGAATGATTCCTGGATAGGTGGGATAGCATGTGATGAGCGTTTGACAGCACTGGGCCTCTACACGCTGGAGTTTAGAAGGTTGAGGGGGTTCCTCATTGGAACTTACAGAATAATGGAAGACATGTACAGTGTACAGGATGTTGCCACTGGTGGGAGAGTCTAAGACCACAGGTCATAGCCTCAGAATTAAAGGCGTTCTTTTAGAAATGATGTGAGGAGGAACATCTTTAGTTAGAAGGTAGTTAACCTGTGGAACTCATTACCACAGAGGGCCGTGGAGGCCAAGTCGGTGGATATTTGTGAGGCAGAGGTAGATATTCTTGATTAGAACGGGAGTAAATGGTTCTGGGGAGAAGCCAGGAAAATGGGATTAGATCAGCCATGATTGAATGGCGGAGTAGATTCGACGGGCGAATGGCCTAATTGTACTCCAATAACATGTGCACTTATGACAGCTGCATCGTGGTATCCCAAATGTTGTCGTCAATATCATTCCAAATGCGGTCAATCATACCAAACGCCTCTTGCCATTCTATCCACATAAAAAAAACTTTCAGGGAACTGCGCTCCAATTCCTATACCGGGAACCGTGCACTCCACATATTTCCGTGCACTCCACATCTTGTTCTCTATTCTGTTGCACTCTCAGAGAATCTGCAAATCCGGCCCTGGCTTTACATATGAAATTGAAACATCTAACACTTGCCAGAGTATTATCTGTATTGTGAACATCATTCCTTCAAAGAGGGCATCACAAAGGAAAAGCAAGTTACGTGAATATGGCACAGTTGATGAAAAAATAAATCCGTTGGTTAAAATTGAAATCCATTTGAGGGACAGCATTTCATATTTCGCTTGGGCAGCTTGCAACCCAGTGGTATGAATATTGATTTAACTAACTTCAAGAAACCCTTGCACTCCCTCTCTCTCCATCCCTCCCCCACTCAAGTCGCATAAGTTTCCCGTTCTCACCAAGCAAGCAGCTAACAATGACATGTTTCCATTAACATTGTAACCTTTTTATATATCTTTCATTCATTTGACCAATATCTCTCTACATCATCTTTTTAGACTCAACTTAAAATCAATTATCAGTACTTCACACCCAGGCAGTTAAAAGGAAAGCTAACCTCATTACACAGGATCCCACCCACCCCCTGCACAAGTCCTTCCAACTTCTGCCATCAGGCCGCCGATATAAAGTCCCACTATCTAAGAAAAACATCCACAAAAACTCATTCATACCCATTGCCATAAACAGCTTAAATAAAAAATGAGCAATGGACAAATTAACCCTGACGCACTGTCACTTTACTCGTATCCACAACTTTCATCTTGTCTATTTTTACAGTTTTTAATCCTTATACTTGCTTTTAAGATCTATACACACGGTGTGTGCTCGCAGAAATCTGTGTTGTATGACTGCTTATCAGTACATTGTCCTGTTTGTATGTTGAGCCACACCAAAGAAGATTTTCTGTTACGACAGACAATAAAGTTTTCTGAATCTGAATCTGAATTTATCATTGTCTATATCTCTCGTTTCCCTTTCCCCTAACTAGTTTGAAGAAGGGTCTCGACCCGAAACGGCACCCATTCCTTCTCTCCAGTGATGCTTGTAGTCCCATTGAATTACTCAAACATTTTCTGTCCATCATCTGGTTAAACCAGCATCTGCAGTTCCTTTCTACCCTTTGATTATACGGCTGCTCTTGGAAGAATGTGCATATCTCCCGTCCTTGTGGTCTTTGATTAGATCATAGTCAGCGCAGTACATTTTATTTTTTTAATGTCATATATCATGGTTAGACCACACCAAAGTACCGGACACGGATAGAATACACGGATTGTCGTGGATGAAGCTAGAGTCATACAGCCCGTTCGGCACAACTTACCCCTATCTACAATGATGGTTCACATATCCCAGTTCCACCTGTCTGCATTTACCCCTTAATCCTCTAAACCTTTCCTATCTATCTACCTGTCAAAATGCCTTTTATATGTTGCTCTAATTTCTGCCACAACGAATTCTTGCGATCGCTCGTTCATTACACCTACCATCCACCATGTAAACAGTTGTGCATCAGGTTCCTATTATTTTCTTCCCCTTTCACATTAAACGTACGTTCTCTGGTTCGTGTACCCTTACTTAGGAGAAGGGACTCAGTGCATTTACTCTATCTATTCCCCACATGATCGTTCTCACAGGTATAAGATCATCCCTCGTTCCCCTTTGCTCCAAAGAACGTAGTCCTAACTTGCCGAACCTTTCCTTTTTCACACATGCAATATAGTCCTGGCAATATACTTGTAAATCGTCTCTATATTCTTTCTAGGTTCACAACATCTTCCTTTAGCAGTGTGACCATAATTAAACAGTTCCGGAAATGCGGCTGCACCAATATTTTGCACATGTATAACATAGCATCATAACTTCTAGATTCATAACCGAAACCGATGAAGGCCAATGTACCGAAAGCCTTATTGACCAACGTAAATACCAGTGACGGCACGTTTATTTAACTATATACCTGCACTCCTTTTCACGAAGACATTGTCCAGCACCCTGCCTTTTACTGTGTGGGTCCTGCCCTGGTTTGATTTACCAAAATGCAACACCTCGCATTTATCTGCATTGTATATCATTAAAGATTCATCTGCCCACTTGCCCAAATGATCAAGTTTCTGCTGTAGTCTATTTATTACTAAAACTCTCATCTTGTTTGTGATTCTGTGTGCGTGCGTGTCTGTGTGCGTGTCAAAGAGCTCCAGGAACTACGCCAAAACGGTACACAATAGCGCTGCAATTTTTGTACCACCTTACTCACAATTGTCTTGTGGTGTGTTTTTTTTAAATCAAGTTTCGTTCAGAGTTATGATATATTTTACAAGTTATTCACTTTTTAACTTCATAAAATCCAGTTTGAGGAAGAATCAGTTGAACTTGTTGTGGCAGTTGCAGTGGCAGTTAGCAGCTAGGACGTCACAATGGGATCTCATTTACACAAATTGCCCGTGAGCAGTGCGTCCCCCGACAATTACATCACAATGGGACATAATTTACATTAACTGCCCATCATCAGTGTTCCACCCAGTGCAGTAAGAGATGTGTTACATTGTTGCTATGAGACGGAGGGAGTGGGGGAGGGAAGGAGGAGAAATGTCGGATACGGGAGAGGTGATGAGTGGGGAGCAGAGTGATAGAGGGAGAGGAGGGGGATAGGGAGAGGAGAGGGGTTATCGAGGGATGGAGGGAGGGAGTGACTGAGGGTAGGGGAAATGAGAGGGAGGGAGAGGTGACGGAGTGGAGCAGGAGATGAGGAGAGGGGAGGGGATAGAAGAGGAAGGGTGAAGAGGAGGGGGTTAGTGTTGGTGGATGAGGGGAAATGAGCCGTACCTGCGCATTTTGGGGCTATGCGTGAGTGGTGGAATACTGCATTGGGGAACGGGTTGCGTTGGGGGAACGTGTTTGTGGTGGAAACGGGCTGCGTTGGGGGTGGGATGACTGGTGAAATATTGCTTTGGGGGAACGGGGCCCAACGGGTCCCACTTGGTCTAGTTTTTTAATAAATATCTTGGTTATCTATGATATAACCATGGTACAGTGATATCCCCAATCTTACTGATCAGACCTCGTATATTTCCATCAGATAGTAAACACTGCTCAGATCACAACTGACCTGTCATTGTGCCGTTATGCTGGAAAGTGTACAGGATGGAATTACGAGAATGATCCCCCGACTTGAGGGCCTGCGTTACAGACAAAGGTTGTGCATGCTAGGACTTCATTTTTTGGAGCGCAGCAAGATAGCAATATTTAGATTTAGAACCTGAGGGGCAACATACTCTCTCTCAGAGAGTCCTGATTTTGGACACTTGGAATATTCTGGTACGCTTTATCGATTGGAAAATGTCCTTGCGATTATGACAGAGTTACCCCGTTGAACAGGCCAAACCTTTGCGACGAATGTCCTTCTATAATAGGGAGCTGATGATATATTTCCAAAGTGATGTGGGACGCAAGTAACATGTGGGAGCTACCCTCCCTTGCGTCCAAATCCTCGGTCAATATTGGCGGTAGAAGACGTAGCTTGCGGTCTCAGTAGGTAACAGCTTACATGCTATAAGAGGTTGTTTGTGTGGACATAAATGACTGTTGTCCGAGGCAGGGTCGGTGTTTGGCTGGTGGATATTGTGGCAGTTAACTGGGCTGCTTGTCTTCGTCGGTTGGCGTTTGCCAGACACGCGTCACGCAGGAGACGATAGGTTTCCATTTCTATCCCGCTAACATGCTGATGATGTTCTGTTTCCAAGATTCCCCCCGGAACACGGTGGTCGAGTGGAACTTCAAAGAAGCCAACACGATTTCCCTGCGTTGTTCCAGTGACGCCAACCCCAGTGCCACCAGTTTCTCCTGGTTCAAGGTCACCCGTGGCGTTGAGACTGATCTAAGGCGGGAAATTCAAAATATCACCGTTCACCTTGATTCGGAAAAGGCAAAAACATCCTACAGCTGCACGGCGACAAACGCTCTTGGGAGCTCACGTTCCGCGCCCGTGCGAGTCCGCAGTCAGCGTGAGTATTTGTTGTGATCGGATGACCGAGCCATTGGCTACTTGGTATCTGAGATGAGGACTACCTCCGATAAATGTCTATTTCCGCGTTTGCTAAACATCTACCTGTTTGACGCAGCCTATCCACAAATTCCTCACAGCGAGTGCCTTGGAAAAACTGTGACGCAAGTACAGAAGGAACCCAAAATTTCACTGGAGCCTTTTCTATTATTCCGTCGGATACTGGTTCCAATTTGAAATCGAACTTCACACATTGCTCCCCTACCGCACCCATGGAGATTAACTGTCAAAAAAACTCATACAAACAGCATCGATTCGTAACAATACTTAGACACAGGGCGATATCATTAGGACCCTTTAGTTTACCATGTCATACCCATGATTGCGCAGAACCTATATTCCTTAATGGCATTCTGATCGTTCAACAGATAGACACAACATGCAAGAGTAAATCAACGGGTCAGGGAACATCTGTGGAGGAGAGGTATGGGTCATAGACCAGGTTTGTCATAGAACAATACAGCACAGATACAGGCCCTTGGACACACCATACCAAACATCAAACCTCGAATTGTACAGTGATCATTGCTGAATTCATTTTATTCCACATTCCCATCAACGCTTAGGTTTCCACTAGATGTTAAATGAGTAGCAGGATCTGGACCCTTGATGAAAATGTAAGCACATTAAATTGTAATTCGCGTACATGGGCAATTGATGGTCGGCATGCGTTTGCTCGGCCAAATGGCCTGGTTCATTGTTCCATATCCCTATTGTACAATTATGCCAGGATTACACCACTCATCTATGCGTCGGAGGCGACCTACACCGTCCAATTGACCTATTAAACAACATGTTTATGGGTTGGTGTAAGTTAACAGATCCGGCAGTATATTTGGAAAAAGGATAACCGACGTTTCGGGCCGGGAACACTTCTTCAACGATTGTAGTGAGTACATGGGAGAGAAAGCTGAAAAAGAGGCGGGGCAGAACGAGTCAGATTGATGCTGCCGCATAGATGATGCTCGAACAAATCCTTCTTGACCAAGTCAGATTGATTATAGAAACATAGAAACGTAGAAAATAGGTGCAGGAGTAGGCCATTCGGCCCTTCGAGCCTGCACCGCCATTCAATATGATCATGGCTGATCATCCAACTCAGTATCCTGTACCTGCCTTCTCTCCATACCCCCTGATACATTTAGCCACAAGGGCCACATCTAACTCCCTCTTAAATATAGCCAATGAACTTGCCTCAACTACCTTCTGTGGCAGAGAATTCCAGAGATTCACCACCCTCTGTGTGAAAAATATTTTTCTCATCTCGGTCCTAAAAGATTTCCCCTTTATCCTTAAACTGTGACCCCCTTGTTCTGCACTTCCCCAACATCGGGAACAATCTTCCTGCATCTAGCCTGTACAACCCCTTAAACATTTTGTAAGTTTCTATAAGATCCGCCCTCAATCTTCTAAATTCTAGCGAGTACAAGCCAAGTCTATCCAGTCTTTCTTCATATGAAAGTCCTGACATCCCAGGTATCACCGGGGAACCTTCTCTGTACTCCCTCTATGGCAATAATGTCTTTCCTCAGATTAGGAAACCACAACTGTACGCAATACTCCAGGTGTGGTCTCACCGAAACCCTGTACAAATGCAGTAGAAAGTCCCTGCTCCTATACTCAAATCTTTTTGCTATGAATGCTAACATACCATTCGCTTTCTTCACTGCCTGCTGCACCTGCATGCCTACTTTCAATGACTGGTGTACCATGACACCCAGGTCTCGTTGCAACTCCCCTTTTCCTAATCGGCCACCATTCAGATAATAGTCTACTTTCCTGTTTTTGCCACCAAAGTGGATACCCTCACATTTATCCACATTATACTGCATCTGCCATGCATTTGCCCACTCACCCAGCCTATCCAAGTCACCTTGCAGCCTCCTAGCATCCTCCTCACAGCTAACACTGCCCCCCAGCTTCGTGTCATCCGCAAACTTGGAGATGTAGCATTCAATTCCCTCGTCCAAATCATTAATATATATTGTAAATAGCTGGGGTCCCAGGACTGACCCTTGCGGTACCCCACTAGTCATTACCTGCCATTCTGAAAAGGACCCGTTTACTCCTACACTTTGCTTCCTGTCTGCCAGTCAGTCTCTATCCACATCAATACTGAACCCCCAATACCATGTGCTTTAAGTTTGTATACTAATCTGTTATGTGGGACCATGACGAAAGCCTTCTGAAAGTCCAGCTATAACACATCCACTGGTTCTCCCTTATCCACTCTACTAGTTACATCCTCGAAAAATTCTATAAGATTCGCCAGACATCATTTACCTTTCATAAATCCATGCTGACTTTGTCCAATGATTTCACCAATTTCTAAATGTGCTGCTATCCCATCTTTAATAACTGACTCTAGCAGTTTCCCCACTACCGATGTTAGACTAACTGGTCTGTAATTCCCCGTTTCCTCTCTCCCTCTCTTTTTAAAAAGTGTGGTTACATTAGCTATCCTCCAATCCTCAGGAATTACTGCAGAATCTAAAGAGTTTTGAAAAATTATAAAGTATTCTGTGAACTGTGAAGAGGATGTTAGGAGGTTGCAGGGTGACCTCGACAGGTTGATTGAGTGGGCAGATGCGTGGCAGATGCAGTATAATATAGATAAATGTGAGGTTATCCACTTTGGCGGCAAAAACAAGGGGACAGATTATTATCTCAATGGGAGGGACACAAAAATGCTGGAGAAACTCAGTGGGTGCAGCAGCATCTTTGGTGCGAAGGAAATAGGCAACGTTTCCGGCCGAAACCCTTCTTCAGACTGATAGGGGGTGGGGAGTAGAAAGGAAACAAGGGAAAAAGGCGGAGGAGGAGCCCGAGGGCTGGGGGAGAGGGGAGGAGACAACCAGAGGGCTGATGAAGGGGATGGGACAGCAAGGGCTAGCAGAATTGGGAGAATTGAATGTTCAAGCCCCCAGGATGTACACTGCCCAAGCGGCATATGAGGTGCATTTCCCCCAATTTCCGGTGTTGCTGGCTGTGGCCATGGAGGAGACCCAGGACAGAGAGGTCAGATACGGAATGGGAGGGGGAGGTGAAGTGCTGAGCCACCGGGAGGTCAGGTTGGTTATTGCGGACCGACCAGAGGTGTTCGGCGAAACGATCGCCAAGCCTCCGCTTGGTCTCACCGATGTAGATCAGCTGGCATCTAGAGCAGCGGATGCAATAGATGAGGTTGGAGGAGATGCAGGTGAACGTCTGTCGCACCTGGAACGACTGCTTAGGTCCTTGAATGGAGTCGAGGGGGGAGGAGAAGGGACAAGTGTTGCATCTCTTGCGGTTGCAAGGGAAAGTACCCGGGGAGGGGGTGGTACGGGAAGGAAGGGAAGAATTGACAAGGGAGTTACGGAGGGAGCGGTCTTTGTGGAAGGCAGACATGGGGGGAGATGGGAAGATGTGGCGAGTGGTGGGGTCACGTTGGAGGTGGCGAAACTGACGGAGGATCTCAATGGGGTTAGGTTAGGTAAGGGGGAGGTACAGCGAGACCTGGGTGTCCTTGTACACCGGTCACTAAAAGGTGGCGTGCAGGTACAGCAGGCAGTGATGAAAGCTAATGGGATGTTGGCCTTCATAACGAGAGGATTTCAGTATAGGAGTAAAGAGGTTCTTCTGCAGTTGTATAGGGCTCTGGTGAGAATACATCTGGAGTATTGTGTACAGTTTTGGTCTCCTAATTTGAGGAAGGACATCCTTGTGACTGAGGCAGTGCAGCGTAGGTTCACGAGATTGATCCCTGGGATGGCGGGACTGTCATATGAGGATAGATTGAAAAGACTAGGCCTGTATTCAGTGGAGTTTAGAAGGATCAGGGGGGATCTTAAAGAAACATATAACATTATAAAAGGACTGGACAAGCTAGATGCAGGGAAAATGTTCCCAATGTTGGGCGAGTCCAGAACCAGGGGCCACAGTCTTAGAATAAAGGGGAGGTCATTTAAGACTGATGTGAGAAAAAACGTTCTCACCCAGAGAGTTGTGAATTTGTGGAATTTCCTGCCACAGAGGGCAGTGGAGGCCAAATCACTGGATGGATTTAAGAGAGAGTTAGATAGAGCTCTCGGGGCTTGTGGAGTCAAGGGATATGGGGAGAAGGCAGGCACAGGTTATTGATACGGGACGATCAGCCATGATCACAATGAATGGCGGTGCTGGCTCGAAGGGCCGACTGGCCTCCTCCTGCTCCTATTTTCTATGTTTCTATGATTCGGAAATGGTTTATCTCCTTCTCCCGCATTATCAGTTTCCAAAGCGCCACAATTTCTGCGACATTTGCAAACGTACACACTTACTTACCTACACTTACGTTCAAGGACAAACATGGTTTTTGTTTACTGGAACGTTGAAGGGTCCGAACCCGAAACATATGTTCTCTCGTCTTTGACATTTCCTGTTTGCGAAAGAGGTCCTTAATTTCACACGATGGATGCCTCTCATAATTTTCTAGATCAATCAACAAATGAACATTTGCATTAATGTAGGACGTTTGTATAAACTCGATTTTTCCCCCAAGACCTTGCAGATGAAGTGGCCGTTCTGTCCTGGTCGCGATGCGCGAGGTATCCCACCAACGTGACCTGCCGCTGCATTGTGCAATCCAACTCCCCCGTCAACGTAACATGGGGATTCCTGAACCGGACGATCACGATGACGGACACGGCCGGGGACGTCCGGGCAGATTGCGTTCGCCTCGGTTCGCTGGTGATCATCACACTGATCGTCCGCGGGGTAAACCTGACGGTGGAGACTGTGAACTTCTCGGCATCCAACCCTCTGTGGCTGGTCCCGTTGCGGGCGGAGCTGGAAGTCCGGACAGACGATGGGACGGGAGACGGTAAGAACTGAGTGTAAAGATGAACGCGGCGGAATTGGAAGAGGATGTGGTTGGCGCGAGGAGAACTTGCCAAATTGAGGTAGCACCAGGCATTCCAGCCTCTTGCTGTTGCTAACAACACACGTAAATCTAGCGCAGCGGGCAAAGCCTCCGCCTTGCGGCTCGAGAAACCCGGGTTAGTTCCGACCTCCGCCGTTGTCTGTGTGGAGTTTGCTAGTTCTCCGTGTGACTGGGTGGGAGATGGAATACATCGCAGCAAAGTGCGCGGTCATGCACTTTCCGAGTGGGAATAAAGGCGTAGACTATTTTCCAAATGAGGAGAGGATTCAGAAACCGCAGGTGTAAAGGGCCTATGGAGAGCTGGTGCAGGATTTCCAAATTGTTAATTTGAAAAACGAATCCGTAGTAAGTAAGGCAATGCAATGTTCTCATTTATTTTGAGAGGACTCATTTTTTTCCCAAAAACTCGTACGTATATTGAGGCTTGATAAGTGACTGGCCAGACACCATTTGTAGTATTGTGAGCAGTTTCGGGCCCCACATCTGAGGAGAGATGCGCTTGCTTCGCACATAGAAGGTTTACGAGAATGATGTTGAGGATGATTGGTGTAAAGTATGACGAGCGTTCGACGGCTCTGGGCCTCTACTCGCTGCATATTAGGACTAGGGGGGACCTAATTGAAACTTACCGAATAATGAATGGCATGAATACAGTGGATATTGGAAAGATGTATCAACTACTGGAAGAGTCCAGGACAGAAGGGCATGGCCGAAATATAAAATGACGTGACTTGATAAAGGTGGTGAATCTGAGGAATCCATTGCCACAAACGGCTGCGGAGGCGGTCTTTGGGTATTTTAGAAGCGGAGGTTGATTGATCCTTGATTAATAAAGGTGTCAAAGGTTTCAGGGAAATGATCGGTGAAGATTCTCAGTTCAACTAATGTCTCAAGTCTGCTAAAGTACAAACTGTGTAAACATTAGAAATGGCTTAGTGCGATGGAAGAGGTGTCTTACAATCTTCTTACAAACTTAGATTCCCTCTTTTTCAGGTGCAACGCATTCCAGTTCTGTGGGTCATTTTTCCCCAAACGAGATCCCAATGCTCCAAGAACCAGAACTCTCCCTCCTGCACCTGCTCCTCAGCCACACACTCGTTCGCCTAATCGTTTTCTCTCCACGCTCACTAGAAGGTGACACAGCAATCCTGAGACTACAGTCCAAGAGACCCTGCAGCTCACCTCACCTTGTTCCTTAAATCCCTACATTCACTCCGCATGACCTCCTAACTTTTCCTGTCTAGGTTGGTGGCTACAAAGTGGACAAATATCTCCTGTTGCTCAACATTACCTTTCGGCAAGAAATAGTTTTGACGCCATCACGAGGGAGGCTTAAAAACATCCAACGACGTACTAGGTTGTTGGGTTAATTGGGTACTGTTAATCGCACCTGGTGTGTGTGGGTTTGAGTTGCGGGACCTGCGGGGAAGTTGATGGGAATGTGGAAAGAATAACCTGGAATTAGTGGAAGACAAGTATTAATGGGGGTCTGTGTTGGTCTGAGACCTGAACTCTTGATTTTCTTTATGGGGGTGGGGTGTGGGGAGGAGGGAGGAATGAAGAGACAGGAGAGAGATAGAGAGAGAGAGAGAGAGAGAGAGAGAGAGAGAGAGAGAGAGAGAGAGAGAGAGAGAGAGAGAGAGAGAGAGAGAGAGAGAGAGAGAGAGAGAGAGAGAGAGAGAGAGAGAGAGAGAGAGAGGTGGAGGGGGGAGGGGGTGGGGACGGAGGGAGAGAGCGAGGACCCGCACGCTCTCTCTTTGACTCTACAACCTTAAAAAACTTTAATTACGATGCGGTTGACCTAGCAAATTCAGGAGTTACTGCATGGTGGAGGAGATTAAAATAAGTGGAATGTCAGCGCAAAGATCCTTCAGTACTGCCCATAGTGATGTACGTCTGAGAGTCATGGCGTCATAGCGTCTTAGAGACTGAAAACAGGCCCTTCCGCATAGCTTGCTCACCCCAGCCATCGTGGTCCATGTACACTAGGCACACCTACCTGCATTTGACCCATATCCCTCTAAACCTGTCCTATCTCTACATCTGTCTAAATGTTCCAAATACTTTGCGATAATACCTGGCTCAATCTACATCTTCCGGCAGCTTGTCCCATACAACCAGACGCAACCCGTTGAGTGAAAAAGTTACTCAGGTTACATCTCCCCCCCCTCACCTTAAACCTCTTTCCTTTGGTTCTGGACTCAAGCAGTTGAGGCAAGAGACTCTGTGCATCTACCCGAACTTTTACTGTCCTGATTTTGTACAGCGGTCTATTCCTCGCAAATTTTGTACACTTAAATCCTTATATTCATATACAGAACCTCCTATTTCCTCTTTCCTATGTCTGTGGTACCAAAGTGGACCATGACCTATTGCTGCTAACCATTCTCTTTCAGAATGCCCCGTGCTCGCCCAGAGACATTGTCCAACAGTGCAAATTTAACTCGGTACTTCCCGCCCGCAGTGCAGCTCTCCCTTAACCAACTACGCCCATGGCGATCAGGATCCCCATCTAAGATAGTCACATTTTCATGCATTTGGCCCATTTCCTTGCAAACCTTTCCTATCCATGCCACCTGCTGACATGTCTTGGAAAAGTTGTTATTGCCCCTGCCGAACGAATTCATCTGATACTTTCCCATGTCGCGATGTGGATCTCACTCTTTCACCGTGAGTGGAATACGTTCTCAACTATGCGTCACAGTGGTGGCATGGAACTGGTGTTCAAGTCTCTGGAACTAGGCATGAACTCAGGATTTTCTTTATGAGGGGGGGGGCGACGGAGGAAAGAGCGAGCGAGAGAGAGAGAGAGAGAGAGAGAGAGAGAGAGCGAGCGAGAGAGAGAGAGAGAGAGAGAGAGAGAGAGAGAGAGAGAGAGAGAGAGAGAGAGAGAGAGCGAGCGAGAGAGAGAGAGGGAGAGAGAGAGAGATCGAGCGAGAGAGATAGGGAAAGAGAGAGAGAGAGAGAGAGAGAGAGAGAGAGAGAGAGAGAGAGAGAGAGAGAGAGAGAGAGAGAGAGGGAGAGAGAGAGAGGGGTGGAGGGGGAGAGTGGGCTGGAGGGGGGAAGAGCGGGGAAGAGGGAGGAAGAACGGGAGGGAGGGAGTACGAGGGAGAGAGAGAGCAAGGCAGGGGGAGAGGGAGAAAGAGAGGGAGGGAGGGAGGGAGTGAAGGTGGGCGAGAGGGAGGGAGAGAGACAGATAGCTTGTTCTCAGTACACAAAATGTAGAAATATATAGACTGGGATAGAGAGAGAAAGCGTCAGGGAGAGTGGGAAGCGAACAATAGAGCAAGAGTGCAGCCCATTGACCTGCAGCTGGCATTGGTAAACATTTAGAAGGCACGCAATCAGGCAGCGCTGTTGCGAAGACTGACTCGAACACCGTGTCCTGTTCCCAAACTCGCGGCGTTCGACCTTTCAGTGTCAATAGCTTATGACATCAATTGCAGGTGGAATTTTCCATCCAAGCACAACACATTAAATTCCGAATTTATCAACTGTAGCTGTTCTTTTTATGTTTCGATTCCAGGAGAAGGTGAGATAAGAATTGAATCAAAAGCGTCACATAAACCAATATCGTGAATCAAGAATCAAACGGATTTAACTGTCGTATGTACAGTCAATGGAAAAATGAAATTCGTTTTTGCAGCAAAACAGATCTACACGTTCTACGCTAATAGATGATATCAATTAAGTAAACAACCAATAATGTAATTATCACAATACAAGTGAAATTAAAAAAACATCAGTGCAACCAAAGACTCCGACCACCATTTGTGTGAAAACGTTCCCCCTCAGATTCCTATTAAATATCGATGTCCTGCAGCAGTTTGCTTATTTTTTTAGCTGTTGGCCGATCAGTGGTAACTAGTTTTGGTTTTTCATGTTGGAATTTCGTCTGAACTATCCAATTTGTTGAGGAAATAACGACGTGTTTTATGCCGACATTGCTGTAGATGTCGTAGAGTCATATAGTTCTACACATCGGGAACAATCACTTTGGTCCAGCTGGCTCTGTCTCTCTTTTGAGCCGAAGGATTCCCCTTTGTTTTGTACTGTTCTATGCTCTCTCATCAAACTAATTGGAGAGATACGGGCCAGGCACACCCTTTCAACCTGCAATGCCTGAGCCAAAAATGATGCCACGTTAAACAAATCTCCTCAGTCTGCTGAGCGGTTTCGGCTCTGCTCGACCGGTTGCTGTAAATAGAAAGTGGGGATAGTAGACCTGTTAAAATACCACGTTTTCTCCCAGCAGAAGATTCCACCGAATCCACCCCAAGCCTCCCACTGAACATTCACTCGTATGAACGGGATATCGGTCTGTCTGCTGGGATCCTGCTTAATATCGGTCTACTTCTTTATGGTTTAAAGTAAGGAATACCGACCAAAACGCAGAAGAGGCGCATGTTCCTCTGCTGTTTTTTCTTACGTGCAGCAGTTTCTTTAAATATTTTAAGTGGATAGATCAAGCAAGTGGCGGAACGGTGGGGCGGCGGTAGAGTTGCAGAATCACAGCATCAGAGACCCGGGTTCGATCCTGACTACAGGCGCTTGTCTGTATGGAGTTTGTACGTTCTTCCAGTGAACTGCGTGGGCTTTCTCCGGTAGCTCTGGTTTCCACCCACACTCCAAAGACGTACAGGTTTGTAGGTTAATTGGCTTGGTAAAGTTGTAAATTGTCCCTTATGTTTGTTGGATAGTATCAATGTGCGATTGCAGTTAGTGGTCGGTCGGGCTGTTGGCCGGACGGACGACCGACCGGTGGGTGCTGTGAGGGGTCGGTCGGACTGTCGGCCGGCCGGTGTGTGCAATGAGGGGTCGGTGGGCTGTCGGCCGGCAGGTGGGTGCAATGAGGCGTCGGTCGTGCTGTCGGCCGGCCGGTGGGTGCTGAGAGGGGTCGGTCGGTGTAGATTAACAATATGTAGCAATGTTACAAAATTTTGAGATTTAAAAAATAAAGTCTGCAATTTATCCCATCAGATAGAGCATAAAAAGAAGTTTAATTTGACACCTAATTCACTTTCATATCTTCAGTATTAAAAAAGTTATGGCCATTTTCATACTCGGCAATTAGCATCTTGTTCCCTATTGCTTTTCCATTGATTTAACACAAAAGCTGTGATCGAGGACAGTCAAAAGCCCATAACTTTCTTAAAAATTAAGAGAACTGGAAGAAATTTTCAGTTATTATAGATTGAAGCATTCAGAAACAAATATGAATGGAAAAATGAAATTCGTTTTTGCAGCAGCAAAACAGATCTACACGTTCCACGCTAATAGATGACATCAATTAAGTAAACAACCAATAATGTAACTATCACAATACAAGTGAAATAAAAAAAAACATCAGTGCAACCGAAGACTCCGACCACCATATGTGTGAAAACGTCCCCCCTCAGATTCCTATTAAGTATTTCCCCTTGAACTTAAACCTATGCCGTCTTGTTCTCGATTCACCTACTCTGGACAAACGACTATGTGTATTTACCCAATCTATACCACTCTTGAATTTATAGACCTCTAAAAGACCACCCCTCATTCTCGATGCGCGCCAGGGTATAGACTCCCAGTCTTCTCAACCTATCCCTGTAGCTCAGAGCCTCTTGTTCTGGCAATATCCTCGTAAATCTTCTCTGTACCCTTCCAGCTTGAAAACATCTTTCCAATAACTTGGTGCCAAGAACTTAACACAATACTCTAAATGCGGTCTCACCAACGTTTTATACCACTTACGTTAGCTCTATCAATTTTCTACACATAAGGGGCAATTTATGGTGGCCTATCAATTTTCTACACATAAGGGGCAATTTATGGTGGCCTATCAAAGCTGCAGTCTTTGGAATGCGGGAGGACACGGGAACTCCACGAACAAGCACACGAGCGCGCAGGGACAACGTGCAAACTCCACGCAGACAGCACGATGCAAGGATCGAACCCAGGTCTTTGGCGCTGTGAGGCAGCAACTCGATTCGCCTTGCCACCGTGCCGCAGTGTGAAAGAGCCTGATGGTTGTCATGGAAACAAGCCCTTTGGCCCAACCAGCCAACGCTGAACATAGATCACTCAGTCACAATATCTCTATGCTATTTGATGCTATGCACCTTCACGTCGCATTTTCTCGTGGAAAACCTACAGGTCCGGCACTTCCAACCACCCGAGGAGGCCAGATGGTCGGAAAATCCGCCCGCCCCCCGCCCCCCATCCCCACATAGACACACATCATTCTTAATAGGCCCTGCAAGCTAGATGTCTTCATAAACCATGCAGGGTGAAGCAACACGTGACCAACCTTGGAGGAAATACCCAACCATATGTGCCGAGGGACCTTGAAGGCCAGTGATCAGATTTTCAAACTGACTGCACACTGGAGAGGCAATACTGAGATATTTGACAATGCAGACATGCTTTTCCAAAAGGCCAAAGTGGCTCACAAGTCATAAGGTCATGTGATAGAAATGGAATTAGGCCATTCGGCCCATCAAGTCTCCGCCGTTCATTCGTGGCTGATCTATCTCTTCCTCCCAACTCTATTCTCCCGCCTTTTCCCCATGACCTCTGACACCTGTACTAATTAAAAATATATCCTCTCTGCTTTAACAATATCAACTGTCTTGGCCTCTACATCTTTCTGTGGCAAAGAATTCCACAGATTCACCACCCCCTAATTAAAGAAATCTCTCATCTCCTTCCTAAAATAACTAAAATATGGTTCTGGGCGAACTGGAACCGCCTTGAGTACGCATTTGCAAGCGGACAAAATAGTACGAATGTAGGATGGCAAGCAAAGTGCCCGCTTTTCACGAAGGGCAGTGATGAATACCCTGGTACATTACAGACATAATGAGCCAACATCAGTAAGAGACTGCAGATGCTTGAATCTCTAGTAAAAGGCAAACAGCTGGAGGAACTCAGTGGGATAGGAAGAACGTGAGGAGAAAAATGGACCAGTCTGAAGAAGGGACCCACCCCTTCATGTCGTCTGTCCAATATCCTCCACGCATTCCGCCCGACCCGTTGAGCTCGTCTAGCAGTTTATCTTTTGCTCGAGACTTCATCATTTGCAGTCTCTTGCCTTCCCCAAATATCGATGTCCTGCAGCAGTTTGCTTATTTTTTTAGCTGTTGGCCGATCAGTGGTAACTAGTTTTGGTTTGTCATGTGGAAATTTCGTCTGAACTATCCAATTTGTTGAGGAGATAACGACGTGTTTTATGCCGACATTGCTGTAGATGTCGTAGAGTCATATTGTTCTACACATCGGGAACAGGCACTTTGGTCCAGCTGGCTCTGGCTCCCTTTTGACCCGAAGGTTTCCGCTTTGTTTTGTACTGTTCTATGCTCTCTCATCAAACTGATTGGAGAGATACCGGCAAGGCACACCCTTTCAACCTGCAATGCCGGAGCCAAAAATGATGCCACGTTAAACAAATCTCCTCAGTCTGCTGAGCGGTTTCGGCTCTGCTCGACCGTTTGCTGTAAATAGAAAGTGGGGATAGTAGACCTGTTAAAATACCACGTTTTCTCCCAGCAGAAGATTCCACCGAATCCACCCCAAGCCTCCCAGTGAACATTCACTCCTATGAACGGGATATCGGTCTGTCTGCTGGGATCCTGCTTAATATCGGTCTACTTCTTTATGGTTTAAAGTAAGGAATACCGACCAAAACGCAGAAGAGGCGCATGTTCCTCTGCTGTTTTTTCTTACGTGCAGCAGTTTCTTTAAATATTTAAAGTGGATAGATCAAGCAAGTGGCGGGACGGTGGGGCGACGGTAGAGTTGCAGAATCACAGCATCAGAGACCCTGGTTCGATCCTGACTACGGGCGCTTGTCTGTATGGAGTTTGTACGTTCTTCCAGTGAACTGCGTGGGCTTTCTACGGTAGCTCTGGTTTCCACCCAAACTCCAAAGACGTACAGGTTTGTAGGATAATTGGCTTGGTAAAATTGTAAATTGTCCCTTATGTGTGTTGGATAGTATCAATGTGCGATTGCAGTTAGGGGTCGGTCGGGCTGTTGGCCGGACGGCCGACCGACCGGTGGGTGCTGTGAGGGGTCGGTCGGGCTGTCGGCCGGCAGGTGTGTGCAATGAGGGGTCGGTGGGCTGTCGGCCGGCAGGTGGGTGCAATGAGGCGTCGGTCGTGCTGTCGGCCGGCCGGTAGGTGCTGAGAGGGGTCGGCCGGTGTAGATTAACTATATGTAGTAATGTTACAAAATTTTGAGATTTAAAAAATCAAGTCTGCGATTTATCCCATCAGATAAAGCATAAAAAGAAGTTTAATTTGACACCAAATTCACTTTCATATCTTCAGTATTAAAAAGGTTATGCCCATTTTCATACTCGGAAATTAGCATCTTGTTCCCTATTGCTTTTCCATTGATTTAACACAGAAGCTGTGATCGAGGACAGTCAAAAGCCCATATCTTTCTTAAAAATTAAGAGAACTGAAAGAAATTTTCAGTTATTATAGATTGAAGCATTCAGAAACAAATATGAAACAATCTTACTTAGATGACATGAAATTAAAGCATATAATTAGTTAGTTACCTTGCAGGTGGAATTTTCCATCCAAGCACAACACATTAAATTCCGAATTTGTCAACTGTAGCTGTTCTTTTTCTGTTTCGATTCCAGGAGAAGGTGGGATAAGAATTGAATCAAAAGCGTCACATAAACCAATATCGTGAATCAAGAATCAAACGGATTTAACTGTCGTATGTACAGTCAATGGAAAAATGAAATTCGTTTTTGCAGCAGCAAAACAGATCTACACAGTTCTACGCTAATAGATGATATCAATTAAGTAAGCAACCAAAAATGTAATTATCACAATGCAAGTGAAATAAAAAAAACATCAGTGCAACCAAAGACTCCGACCACCATTTGTGTGAAAACGTTCCCCCTCAGATTCCTATTAAGTATTTCCCCTTGAACTTAAGCCGCTGTCGTCTTGTTCTCGATTCACCTACTCTGGACAAGCGACTATGTGCATCTACCCAATCTATACCACTCTTGAATGTATGGACCTCTAAAAGACCACCTCTCATTCTCCTTGCGCGCCAGGGAATAGAATCCCAGTCTTCTCAACCTATTCCTGTAGCTCAGAGCCTCTTGTTCTGGCAATATCCGCGTAAATCTTCTCTGTACCCTTCCACCTTGACAACATCTTTCCAATAACTTGGTGCCAAGAACTTAACACAATACTCTAAATGCGGTCTCACCAACGTGTTATACCACTTACGTTAGCTCTATCAATTTTCTACACATAAGGGGCAATTTATGGTGGCCTATCAAAGCTGCAGTCTTTGGAATGCGGGAGGACACGGGAACTCCACGAACAAGCGCACGAGGGCGCAGGGACAACGTGCAAACTCCACACAGACAGCACAATGCAAGGATCGAACCCAGGTCTTTGGCGCTGTGAGGCAGCAACTCGACTCGCCTTGCCACCGTGCCGCAGTGTGAAATAGCCTGATGGTTGTCATGGAAACAAGCCCTTTGGCCCAACCAGCCAACGCTGAACATAGATCACTCAGTCATAATATTTCTATGCTATTTTATGCTATGCACCTTCACGTCGCATTTTCTCGTGGAAAACCTACGGGTCCGGCACTTCCAACCACCCGAGGAGGCCAGATGGTCGGAAATTCCGCATGCCCCCCCGCCCCCCATCCCCACATAGACACACATCATTCTTAATAGGCCCTGTAAGCTGGATGTCTTCAGAAACCATGCAGGGTGAAGCAACACGTGACCAACCTTGGAGGAAATACCTAACCACATGTGCCGAGGGACCTTTAAGGCCAGTGATCAGATTTTCAAACTGACTGCACACTGGAGAGGCAATACTGAGATATTTGACAATGCAGACATGCTTTTCCAAAAGGCTAAAGTGGCTCACAATGCATAAGGTCATGTGATAGAAATGGAAATAGGCCATTCGGCCCATCAAGTCTTCGCCGTTCATTCATGGCTGATCTATCTCTTCCTCCCAACTACATTCTCCCGCCTTCTCCCCATGACCTCTGACACCTGTACTAATTAAAAATATATCCTCTCTGCCTTAACAATATCAACTGTCTTGGCCTCTACATCTTTCTGTGGCAAAGAATTCCACAGATTCACCACCCCGTAATTAAAGAAATCTCTCATCTCCTTCCTAAAATAACTAAAATATGTTTCTGGGCGAACTTGAACCGCCTTGAGCACGCATTTGCAAGCGGACAAAATAGTACGAATGTAGGATGGCAAGCAAAGTGCCCGCTTTTCACGAAGGGCAGTGATAAATACCCTGGTACATTACAGACATAATGAGCCGAACATCAGTAAGAGACTGCAGATGCTTGAATCTCTAGTAGGAGGCAAACTGCTGGAGGAACTCAGTGGGATAGGAAGAACGTGGGGAGAAAAATGGACCAGTCTGAAGAAGGGACCCACCCCTACATGTCATCTGTCCAATATCCTCCGCGCATTCCGCCCGACCCGTTGAGTTCGTCTAGCAGTTTTGCTCGAGACTTCATCATTTGCAGTCTCTTGCCTTCCCCAAATATCGATGTCCTGCAGCAGTTTGCTTATTTTTTTAGCTGTTGGCCGATCAGTGGTAACTAGTTTTGGTTTGTCATGTGGAAATTTCGTCTGAACTATCCAATTTGTTGAGGAGATAACGACGTGTTTTATGCCGACATTGCTGTAGATGTCGTAGAGTCATATAGTTCTACACATCGGGAACAGGCACTTTGGTCCAGCTGGCTGTCTCTCTTTTGAGCCGAAGGATTCCGCTTTATTTTGTACTGTTCTATGCTCTCTCATCAAAGTGATTGGAGAGATATGGGCAAGGCACACCCTTTCAACCTGCAATGCCTGAGCCAAAAATGATGCCACGTTAAACAAATCTCCTCATTCTGGTGAGCGGTTTCGGCTCTGCTCGACCGGTTGCTGTAAATAGAAAGTGGGGATAGTAGACCTGTTGAAATACCACGTTTTCTCCCAGCTGAAGATTCCACCGAATCCACCCCAAGCCTCCCACTGAACATTCACTCGTATGAACGGGTTATCGGTCTGTCTGCTGGGATCCTGCTTAATATCGGTCTACTTCTTTATGGTTTAAAGTAAGGAATACCGACCAAAACGCAGAAGAGGCGCACGTTCCTCTGCTGTTTTTTCTTACGTGCAGCCGTTTCTTTAAATATTTTAAGTGGATAGATCAAGCAAGTGGCGGGACGGTGGGGCGACGGTAGAGTTGCAGAATCACAGCATCAGAGACCCTGGTTCGATCCTGACTACGGGCGCTTGTCTGTATGGAGTTTGTACGTTCTTCCAGTGAACTGCGTGGGCTTTCTCCGGTAGCTCTGGTTTCCACCCACACTCCAAAGACGTACAGGTTTGTAGGTTAATTGGCTTGGTAAAATTGTAAATTGCCCCTTATGTGTGTTGGATAGTATCAATGTGCGATTGCAGTTAGGGGTCGGTCGGGCTGTTGGCCGGACGGCCGACCGACAGGTGGGTGCTGTGAGGGGTCGGTCGGGCTGTCGGCCGGCAGGTGTGTGCAATGAGGGGTCGGTGGGCTGTCGGCCGGCAGGTGGGTGCAATGAGGCGTCGGTCGTGCTGTCGGCCGGCCGGTAGGTGCTGAGAGGGGTCGGCCGGTGTAGATTAACTATATGTAGCAATGTTACAAAATTTTGAGATTTAAAAAATCAAGTCTGCGATTTATCCCATCAGATAAAGCATAAAAAGAAGTTTAATTTGACACCAAATTCACTTTCATATCTTCAGTATTAAAAAAGTTATGCCCATTTTCATACTCGGAAATTAGCATCTTGTTCCCTATTGCTTTTCCATTGATTTAACACAGAAGCTGTGATCGAGGGCAGTCAAAAGCCCATAAGTTTCTTAAAAATTAAGAGAACTGAAAGAAATTTTCAGTTATTATAGATTGAAGCATTCAGAAACAAATATGAAACAATCTTACTTAGATGACATGAAATTAAAGCATATAATTAGTTAGTTACCTTGCAGGTGGAATTTTCCATCCAAGCACAACACATTAAATTCCGAATTTGTCAACTGTAGCTGTTCTTTTTCTGTTTCGATTCCAGGAGAAGGTGGGATAAGAATTGAATCAAAAGCGTCACATAAACCAATATCGTGAATCAAGAATCAAACGGATTTAACTGTCGTATGTACAGTCAATGGAAAAATGAAATTCGTTTTTGCAGCAGCAAAACAGATCTACACAGTTCTACGCTAATAGATGATATCAATTAAGTAAGCAACCAAAAATGTAATTATCACAATGCAAGTGAAATAAAAAAAACATCAGTGCAACCAAAGACTCCGACCACCATTTGTGTGAAAACGTTCCCCCTCAGATTCCTATTAAGTATTTCCCCTTGAACTTAAGCCGCTGTCGTCTTGTTCTCGATTCACCTACTCTGGACAAGCGACTATGTGCATCTACCAAATCTATACCACTCTTGAATGTATGGACCTCTAAAAGACCACCCCTCATTCTCCATGCGCGCCAGGGAATAGAATCCCAGTCTTCTCAACCTATCCCTGTAGCTCAGAGCCTCTTGTTCTGGCAATATCCGCGTAAATCTTCTCTGTACCCTTCCACCTTGACAACATCTTTCCAATAACTTGGTGCCAAGAACTTAACACAATACTCTAAATGCGGTCTCACCAACGTGTTATACCACTTACGTTAGCTCTATCAATTTTCTACACATAAGGGGCAATTTATGGTGGCCTATCAAAGCTGCAGTCTTTGGAATGCGGGAGGACACGGGAACTCCACGAACAAGCGCACGAGGGCGCAGGGACAACGTGCAAACTCCACACAGACAGCACAATGCAAGGATCGAACCCAGGTCTTTGGCGCTGTGAGGCAGCAACTCGACTCGCCTTGCCACCGTGCCGCAGTGTGAAATAGCCTGATGGTTGTCATGGAAACAAGCCCTTTGGCCCAACCAGCCAACGCTGAACATAGATCACTCAGTCATAATATTTCTATGCTATTTTATGCTATGCACCTTCACGTCGCATTTTCTCGTGGAAAACCTACGGGTCCGGCACTTCCAACCACCCGAGGAGGCCAGATGGTCGGAAATTCCGCATGCCCCCCCGCCCCCCATCCCCACATAGACACACATCATTCTTAATAGGCCCTGTAAGCTGGATGTCTTCAGAAACCATGCAGGGTGAAGCAACACGTGACCAACCTTGGAGGAAATACCTAACCACATGTGCCGAGGGACCCTTAAGGCCAGTGATCAGATTTTCAAACTGACTGCACACTGGACAGGCAATACTGAGATATTTGACAATGCAGACATGCTTTTCCAAAAGGCTATAGTGGCTCACAATGCATAAGGTCATGTGATAGAAATGGAAATAGGCCATTCGGCCCATCAAGTCTTCGCCGTTCATTCATGGCTGATCTATCTCTTCCTCCCAACTACATTCTCCCGCCTTCTCCCCATGACCTCTGACACCTGTACTAATTAAAAATATATCCTCTCTGCCTTAACAATATCAACTGTCTTGGCCTCTACATCTTTCTGTGGCAAAGAATTCCACAGATTCACCACCCCGTAATTAAAGAAATCTCTCATCTCCTTCCTAAAATAACTAAAATATGATTCTGGGCGAACTTGAACCGCCTTGAGCACGCATTTGCAAGCGGACAAAATAGTACGAATGTAGGATGGCAAGCAAAGTGCCCGCTTTTCACGAAGGGCAGTGATAAATACCCTGGTACATTACAGACATAATGAGCCGAACATCAGTAAGAGACTGCAGATGCTTGAATCTCTAGTAGGAGGCAAACTGCTGGAGGAACTCAGTGGGATAGGAAGAACGTGGGGAGAAAAATGGACCAGTCTGAAGAAGGGACCCACCCCTACATGTCGTCTGTCCAATATCCTCCGCGCATTCCGCCCGACCCGTTGAGTTCGTCTAGCAGTTTTGCTCGAGACTTCATCATTTGCAGTCTCTTGCCTTCCCCAAATATCGATGTCCTGCAGCAGTTTGCTTATTTTTTTAGCTGTTGGCCGATCAGTGGTAACTAGTTTTGGTTTGTCATGTGGAAATTTCGTCTGAACTATCCAATTTGTTGAGGAGATAACGACGTGATTTATGCCGACATTGCTGTAGATGTCGTAGAGTCATATAGTTCTACACATCGCGAACAGGCACTTTGGTCCAGCTGGCTCTGTCTCTCTTTTGAGCCGAAGGATTCCGCTTTATTTTGTACTGTTCTATGCTCTCTCATCAAATTGATTGGAGAGATATGGGCCAGGCACACCCTTTCAACCTGCAATGCCTGAGCCAAAAATGATGCCACGTTATACAAATCTCCTCAGTCTGGTGAACGGTTTCGGCTCTGGTCGACCGGTTGCTGTAAATAGAAAGTGGGGATAGTAGACCTGTTGAAATACCACGTTTTCTCCCAGCAGAAGATTCCACCGAATCCACCCCATGCCTCCCACTGAACATTCACTCGTATGAACGGGATATCGGTCTGTCTGCTGGGATCCTGCTTAATATCGGTCTACTTCTTTATGGTTTACAGTAAGGAATACCGACCAAAACGCAGAAGAGGCGCATGTTCCTCTGCTGTTTTTTCTTACGTGCAGCAGTTTCTTTAAATATTTTAAGTGGATAGATCAAGCAAGTGGCGGAACGGTGGGGCGGCGGTAGAGTTGCAGAATCACAGCATCAGAGACCCTGGTTCGATCCTGACTACGGGCGCTTGTCTGTATGGAGTTTGTACGTTCTTCCAGAGAACTGCGTGGGCTTTCTCCGGTAGCTCTGGTTTCCACCCACACTCCAAAGACGTACAGGTTTGTAGGTTAATTGGCTTGGTAAGATTGTAAATTGTCCCTTATTTGTGTTGGATAGTATCAATGTGCGATTGCAGTTAGGGGTCGGTCGGGCTGTTGGCCGGACGGCCGACCGACCGGTGGGTGCTGTGAGGGGTCGGTCGGGCTGTCGGCCGGCAGGTGGGTGCAATGAGGCGTCGGTCGAGCTGTCGGCCGGCCGGTGGTTGCTGAGAGGGGTCGGTCGGTGTAGATTAACTATATGTAGCAACGTTACAAAATTTTGAGATTTAAAAAATAAAATCTGCAATTTATCCCATCAGATAAAGTATAAAAAGAAGTTTAATTTGACACCTAATTCACTTTCATATCTTCAGTATTAAAAAGGTTATGGCCATTTTCATACTCGGAAATTAGCATCTTGTTCCCTCTTGCTTTTCCATTGATTTAACACAAAAGCTGTGATCGAGGACAGTCAAAAGCCCATAACTTTCTTAAAAATTAAGAGAACTGAAATAAATTTTCAGTTATTATAAATTGAAGCATTCAGAAACAAATATGAAACAATCTTACTTAGATGACATGAAAAGAAAGCATATAATTAGTTAGTTACCTAATTGTAGCTAATTACAAAATTCAATTACTAGATCTAAATATCTATCAATTTCTTAAGAATAGATTAACATTTATAAATAGCCTAAGTGTCCAAATAACATTCACACAAGAATTCACAATATAACATAATTTTTAAATTTCATTGTCATGGATTTACAGGCCAAATGGAAGGAATTGAATGTTTAATACCTGTAAATTAATGGTCATTTAAATCATTTTACGAGTGAGGTTTTCTGGAACACGATCATTTGGAACGTTGATTTGCGGTGAATTTAACCCCATATCGGCATGAAAAATTCTGCCGTTAGTTGGGGGAAAAGAATCACCGTTTCGCATTTAAAAAAAAATGAATTAAAGGCTTCTTAAGAAGCACTTTTATACATTAAAATAAACTACTTTCCTTTACCTGCCCCGTGTGCGAAAATCGTCCCCGTTGTCGGCGTTGTTTCGAAGCTGATTTTAAAATAACTCCAGCGCTGACATTGTCCATTTAATAAAAATAAAAAATACACAAAACGCCCGTAGGAACGATTTTTCAGCAAACGCTTGTACTCCAACGAAATATAATACAGGACAAGGTAGGAGAAACCCGCGTTTTAACCCCCCCCTCAAAGGCGCCAAAATCGCGCACACGGCCAGTGGCAGAATTGCAGCGCCGCTGACGGTAAGTATTGTAACATATCTACTATATGAACCTACCTTTCCCATATCTATCACCACACGTATTATGCATGCTGCACATTGCATATGTAGACCAGTCCGGATCTTCATCCCTATCATGGTTCTTCACCATCTCACGGTAAGACTTGATGCTGACTACGGAGACGATAGCACGTAATGATTCCTCCGCTTGTGTTACAATAAAGGTCTATGAGTTGTTATTCCTCTGTATGGGACTCATTACACAATAGTCGGCCTGTCGGCCGGCCGGTGGGTTCTGTAAGGGATCCGTCGGGCTGTCGGCCGACCGGTGGTGCAGCGACGAGCGGGCGGACTGATGGAGCTTGCGCTATGGGGGTGCTGAATGCGGCCCTGGACCGAGCTGAGCAGCAGGGCGGAAGAGAGTGTGTCAGTCACTCCGTCGGGCAGATGGCCGGCCGGTGGGTGCTGTGTGGGATCCGTCGGGCTTGTGAGATGATGGTTCCGTAGATTCATAACACCGGTGAAGGAGCTGTCCCTGAATCTGGATGTTTGCGTTTTATAACATGTGTATCTCTTGTCTGATGGAAATGAATTGTGTGATACCGGTCCACGATTAAGCTGGTGACCATGCCGATGCAGCGTGAAATGTAGCTGGAGTCGATTGAAGGGAGTTTGTTTGGCGTGATGGTCAGGGCTACGTCCACAATTCTCTGCATTTCCTAGCAGTCTTGGATGCAGCTGTTCCTCAAACATTTTGCGATGCACACCGAGAAGTTGCTTTCTACGGCGCATCTGTGTGTGTTTTAGTGGTATGATGGGAACATGCAGAACTTACTAAACCTTCTATAACAAAATAGTGGCGATGTTATGATTTATTGGGCATTACTTCGTTGTGGCTGGTCCAAGACAAATTGCTGGTAATATTTAATCCTAACAATTTTTATTCTCAATTCATTTTACTTTATTGTCAAGTGTGCCACGGCACAGTGAAAATATTGTCTTGCGTGCTATCCCGTCATCATAAACTCAATACATGATTACATGCGAGTCATTTAGTTTGTATATACATGATAAGGGGATAATGTTTAGTGCATGGTTAAGCCAGCAAAGCCCGATAAAGAATATTACGAGGGACACCAAAGAGGTAGGTAGCAGTTCAGTACTTCTCTCTCTTTGTGGGGGATAATTCAGTTTTCTGAGAACAGCTGGGAAGAACTTGTCCCTGAATCCGTAAGTGTGCGTTTGCACACTTCTTTATGTTTTGCCTCATGAGAATGGCGGACGAGGGAGTGGCCAGAGTGCGACTCGTTCTTGATTATGCTGCTGGTCTTGCCGAGGAAGCGTGGGTATAAATGCAGTCAATCGAAGGAAGGTTGGTTTGTGTGATGGTCTAGGCTGCGCCCACAATTCTCTGTATTGTTTTGCGGTCTTGGGTTCCCAAACCGTAGTGATATATCGTGATACAATGATGTCTATGTTGCACATGTAGAAATTGTTGAGAGTTGTTGGGGACATGCCGCATTTCCGATGCCTTCTAAGGAATTAGATGCGTTTGGTGTGCTTTCTTGGTCGTTGCTTCAATATGGGTGGTCCAGGAGAATTTGTTGGTGATATTCACTCCTTGGTATTTGAAGTGTTCATTTATGTCTACGTCGGCACCGTCAATGTAATCTGGGGTACTTCTTTACTTCCTGAAGGTCATAATCTCATTTGTCTTGCTGACATTGAGAGAAAGGGTGTTGTCTCGACACCAGGACGCGAGGTTCTCAGTCTCCTTCCTGTACTATGTCGCATCATTATTTGATATCCTGCCCACAATGGTGGTGTCGGCCGCGAAATTGAAAATTGGATTAGATTTGTACATGCATGCACAATCATGGGTGTACGAGGAGTAAAGAAGGGGGCTCAGAAACCATCCTTGCGGAGTGCCCGGGTTGATGATTGTCGAAGAGGATGGTTTTCCCCTGATCTTTACTCAATGGGGTCTGTTGGTCAGGAAGTCGAGGGTCCAGTTCCAGAGAACAGGACTGACACCAAAACTTCCGAGTTTGGCGATAGCCTTGGATGGTATAATGGTATTAAAGGCAGAGGCACAATGTTTGAATACATGTCTGAATTAGGTATCGCTCTTATCCAGATGTTATAGGGATGAGTGTCGGGCTAGAGCGGTGATATCGTCCATGGACTTATTGTGGCGGTAGGCGAACTACAGTGGGTCAAGGCCGCTGGTAAGACTAGATTTAAGGCATTCCATATCTAGCTTCTCAAAACATTTCACTATGATAAATGTCAAGGTGACTGGAGGGTATCGTTTAGGGATGAGATTTAGCTTTTCTTCAGCATTGTTATCATGGTGGTCTTCTTGAAGCAGGTGGGTAGTGAGAACGGTGATGGGAGAGATGAAAGATGTCCGCTGGGTGGTTCGCACTGTGACTAAGCACACGGCCTGGAAATACTTCTGGGCCAGTTGCTTTTCGTGGGTTTACCCTCAGGAATGCCGATCGAACGCCTGCTACAATCATTCTGGGGAGGGGCACATTGTAGTCTAACGTGTCAGGTGATCACGGCCTTCTGCTCGAAGCGAGCATAGAAAGCTTAGGGTCGCACTATCGCCAATGATGACACCTGACCTTGCATTGCAGCCAATTATCATATTCAGACCTTGCCAGATTATCCGTGTGTCCGAGTGATTACACTAGGACGCAGGTTTGTCCCGGTATTGTCTCTTGGCATCCTTGATGGCTACGCGGAGATCAAAGCGGGCCTTCTTGTCCCGCTAGGGATCCTTTGACTTTTTCGCAGAAAACCGGACCTTAACCTGTGAATGTACCTCACGATCGGCACAAGAAGCTGAGGTTACTCAGCGGGTCAGACAGCACCCCTGGGGAAAAGGAATAAGCGACGTTTCATGTCCAGACCTTTCTTCGGACCTCGCGGTTCATCCGTGGTTTCCGGATGTGGAAGACTTTTATTTACTTCGACGGCGCACAGCCGCCCACGCACTCGCTGGTGACATCAGTCACGGCATTGTTGTCCTCATTCAGGTTCGCTGCGGAATCCCTGAATATGAACCTGGGGAACTTATTATTTATTTTTTTTTGAAAATATTTTTTATTGGAGAAAAGTACACAACCTATTAACATCATTACAGTCTTACATTTTTAAATTGATAATATTATCAATTATTATCAATTATTATTACATTGTCTCCAATACCTTTTGCCTTTAAAAAAAAAAACTAGATAGAACTAAAAAGATAGATGAAGTAAAGAAAGAAAAGAGTGAGAAGAAAAAGAGAAAAGAGAAAACAAAAAAAAAAAAAAAAAAAAACAGAAAAAAAAGAAAAAAAAACAACAACAAAAAAAAAGATGGTTAAAGAAGAATGGAAAAATTTATTAATCATGGTGGTCTTCTTGAAGCAGGTGGGTAGTGAGAACATAATAAAAAATTTCATTCGAGATATATTCGTACATATCAGAGTGTAGCATTTCATCCATTCTTTAGCCCGAGCATTAGTCAGGTTCCTGTGCTGAACCATTCTGACCCTTTAAATAATCAATAAAGGGAGACCATGTTCCCACGAATAATTCCTGTTTGTCCAACAGGGGAAATCTGATACTTTCCACGTTTAAGGTCTCCGTCATTTCTATAATCCACATTTTGATTGTGGGGGCCGTAGGGCCTTTCCAAAATTTTAGAATTAATTTTTTTCCTGTTATTATACTATAATCAATAAAGTTTCTTTGTGTTGTTGTAAATGTTTGATTTAATTCTAATGTTCCGAGTATTATTAATTTTGGATCCGGGTCCACTTGTGTGCTGGTCACTTTAGATATTATACTAAAAATATTTACCCAGAACTTTTTAATTTTTATACAGTTTGCAAACATATGAGATAAGGTAGCTTCTAAATGTTGACATTTATCACATATAGGTGAGATATGTTGAAAGATTTTATGTAATTTTGTTTTTGAATAATGTAACCTATGTATTACTTTAAATTGTATTAAAGAATGTCTGGCATTTAATGAACATTGATGTATGTGTTGTAAACTTTCTTCCCAAGTATCTTTCGTTATTATTTGATTTAATTCTTTTTCCCATGTTTGTCTGTGTAAGTCCGTCGATGGAATGTCACTGTCTAATAAGATATTATATATATAAGATATTAATTTTTCTGTATTAGGATGTTTATTCCAACATTCGTCAAGAATTTCTGAATTTCTAATTCGAAAATTTTGAGTATTCGATTTTACATAATCTCTGAGTTGAAGATATCTGAAATAATCATTTCCTCGAAGTCCATAAGTCTGTTGCAACTCCTGAAATGTCAGAAAAGTGCCTTCCTTATAAAGTTGTCCCATATTTTTAATTCCATAATTCTTCCATTGTGTAAAACCCCTGTCCAACCATGAGGGCTAAAACAAAGGGTTATTCACAATTGGGAGAAAAAGTGATAAATTATCTAATTTTAATGTCTTTTTTAATTGTTTCCAAATTCGTATGGCACTAAATATTATAGGGTTTTCCCTATAATTTTTTTTGTTTAATTTAGATGTAGCAAATAATATCGAACCGATATCAAAAGGCAAACAATCTTCCTTTTCCATTTTTAACCAATCTGGTTGTTGATCTATTTATTCCAACCAGAAATTCATATTTTTAATATTAACTGCCCAAAAATAAAACAGAAAGTTGGGTAAAACCAAACCTCCATTTATTTTTGATTTACACAAATGTCTTTTGTTTATCCTATGATTCTTATAATCCCAGATAAAATGATTAACAATGGAGTCCAATTTTTTAAAAACGTTTTTTGACAAATATATCGGAATTGTCTGAAAAAGGTATAATATTTGCGGTAAAAAAATCATTTTTATGGCAATCATTCTGGGGAGGGGCACATTGTAGTCTAACGTGTCAGGTGATCACTTGGCCTTCTGCTCGAAGCGAGCATAGACATCTTAGGGTCGCACTATCGCCAATGATGACACCTGACCTTGCATTGCAGCCAATTATCATATTCAGACCTTGCCAGATTATCCGTGTGTCCGAGTGATTACACTAGGACTCAGGTTAGTCCCGGTATTGTCTCTTGGCATCCTTGATGGCTACGCGGAGATCAAAGCGGGCCTTCATGTCCCGCTAGGGATCCTTTGACTTTTTCGCAGAAAACCGGACCTTAACCTGTGAATGCACCTCACGATCGGCACAAGAAGCTGAGGTTACTCAGCGGGTCAGACAGCACCCCTGGGGAAAAGGAATAAGCGACGTTTCATGTCCAGACCTTTCTTCGGACCTCGCGGTTCATCCGTGGTTTCCGGATGGGGAAGACTTTTATTTACTTCGACGGCGCACAGCCGCCCACGCACTCGCTGGTGAAATCAATCACGGCATTGTTGTCCTCATTCAGGTTCGCTGCGGAATCCCTGAATATGAACCTGGGGAACTTAGATGGAATTAGGGTGAACTTTAAATTTTCGATCATATGTACTTCGCCGCCATAAATGTATACCGTGATCGCGGTGTCTGTATTTCTGTGCTACCTGAAGTCAATCACAATATCCTTTGTCTTTGGTGACGTTGAGTGAGGGGTTGTTGGCTGTGCACCAGGTTACGAGGTTCCCAATTTATCTCAGCATGGTTTGATTGCACTCGTGTGTGGTCTATTTTAATATAGTTTAGTTTAAGGATACAGCGCGGATACAGGCCCTTCGGCCCACCGAGTCGGCACCGATCATCAATCCTCGCACAATAAAACAAGGGACAATTCTAAACTCATACCAAGTAAAAAAAAACAATCAAATTAACCTGCAAACCTGTAAGTCTTTGGAGTGTGTGAGGAAACCGAAGATCTGGGAGAAAACCCTCCAGGTCATGGGAAGAACGTGCAAACTCCGTACAGACAGCACCCGGAGTCAGGATGGAACCCGGGTCCCTGTCGCTGAAAAAGCTGTAAGGCGGCAACTCTACCGATGCGCCACCGTGCCGCAACTCTACAAGGATAGGACGCAAACAAATGTATCTCTGTATCTCGGCACACGGGATAACAATAGCTAATATGAATGTATTAATAAGTTTATTGGCTAAGTATTCACATACAAGGAACTTGCCTTGTTGCTCCGCCCACAAGTGACAACATGACATACAGTGAAAGTTAAGAATGAAACATTAATAATAAAACATTATTGATTAAACATGTGAAGTAAATCAAATACCAGAGCGAAAGGAGGCAACAGATTTTTGGTTATTGAGTAGAGCTACTACTCGTGGAAAAAAACTGTTTATATGTCTGGCTGTGACAGCTTTGATAGTCCGGAGTCGCTCCTAAGCCTGGCCGCCCATGCTTGCAGGCGGAATTACTCCATCGTCAGCCAGCAGGGAAGTGTTCCATTTGCAACATAATTTGTGTAGCGCATCGCGAAGCTTGCATACACCGAACACGATGACCATGGGATTCAAAACTGCGTAGCAGAAGGCATCGTAAAGATACGAAAACTCAAACAACTTCTCCATCATCAATGAACATTGCGATGATTGGGATATCGCACACAACAAAAATATAATTCTCGCAAAGATAAAGGCAAGAAAAAGCAGATAAAGTGAAACAACCAATGCTATTATGCGCAAGTGATGATCCCCCTTCTTGGGACGTTTAACGTTGGCGGCGAGCTGCTGAGACGATCGCCGATGTCTCCATAAGACGGAGATGAGGTAAATACAAGAAGTGGACATCCATAGAGCGGGGAGCGCAGTTGCAAGGATTAGGCTCATGTAGATGTTTAATTCTTCAGTTGCTTCGGGGTTCATTTCCTGCGACCCGTTTGTCCATCCAAAATGATAAGATCCGTTCAGGTAATGGCAGGTTAACGCTGCATTCTCGATGTAGCAATCCAACGCTCCCAGAGCGCAGCTGAACAACGCCGTCGCACCGACCCAGAGGAAAACCTTGCCGCTGATCACTTGAGCTAGTTTTTTGGCGTTGGGCCGATGGACACTAACGATTTTCAGGCAGTAGAAGAAACAGAGGAGAGCGCTGACCCAAAAGCTGAGGGAATGGGAGAGCGCGAGGAAGGACATGGCGACCTTTTGCTGGATCTCGCAGTAGTTGTGAATGAAGTCCACGACCATTGTGAACACCGCCACGAGGATGGTGGTAACATTGGCGACGGCCAGAGCGCTGACGATGACCTCCGCGGGAGGCGCGCTGACTTGACACAACCCTCGCCACAAAGTCAGGAGGATGAAGACGTTGGTAATCAATCCGAAAATGCTGAAGAATCCGACAACAGCTGACTTCACCCACAATTCCATTTTCCTGTAGAAATAAATTTAACCAAGGCTATAATAGATAGATCCGTGCCCAGAAAATCTCACGTTATTGAAAACCACATTGCAAAAACTATTGTGTCTGTTTGAAATATTTGTTAACAGCTCGAAATATTAAGACTAGCAATATCAAAGTTATAATTCTTGCAGGATTTCGAAATGCGGACAGTTTAATAGCCATAATTTTATGGTTATTACTGCGTTCTCACAATGCCTAATGCTAGGTTACATCGTTTAATAGAGTATCGTTGCGCAAATGTCCCTAAACAAATCCTGTACTCTCAATTGAAGGAAGGTCAGCGAGCCCCCTGCGGGCCAAAGAAACGCTTCAAGCACAACATCAAGAACAGTCTGAAGAAATTCCAAACCACATCGAGCAACTGGGAGCACATTGCACTGGACAGGCGCTCCTGTAGGAAATCCGTGCTGGAAGGAGTTGCACGTCATGAAATGGAACTACGCCGTGTCGCAAAGACAAAGCGAAAGCACCGTAAGGACAGAGAGAAGGGGCATCAACGAATACCAACCACCGCCAGTCTCCACTGCCCACGTTGCACCGTGTGTGGATTGCGGATCGGCCTCTGCAGGCATCTGCAGACCCTCAAGTAGACGACACTATGGAGGGGAGAGGACAGTCATGCTCGTTTAGAATGATCGCCGATGATGTGCAAGTGTCAATCGAACTGATTGACAATCGCTTTGAAACTGACAACTTTGCTGTAAGGAAACACAGGTGTCAGATTACTGCGCCGCGGTTACATGCTGACATTTATCGCAGTGGATTGTTTTTCCTCAAGACAGCTGTTCTTCTGCTTGCCAGTTTCACAAGTAGCTTTTTCGTGGAATTCTCGTTTCCGATCGAATTCAAGTTTAAACAAATTTAGTCCACAGTATAAAAATAGGAATCTAATTAAAACACAACATGCGGGCTTAAATCAGTGGTTCAGGCTGCAGCTGTGAAAGTTAAGATTGTAGCAGTGTAAGTAGACAGAAAAGGGAATGGGGGCGGGTGGATTCTGGTAAGGGAGATAGGGACAAAATGCTGGAGTAACTCAGCAGGTCAGGCAGCAACTTTGGAAATAATAAATATGTGACGTTTGGGGTCGAGATCCTTTTTCATAACCAGGTAAGGGATGTTAATTGGCAGGTGGGTGGAGAAGGACGGAGATTAAAATGAGACAAAGGTAGGGAGAGAGGAGGAGCACAATGTGTAGCAGAGAGGGGGGGGTTGGGGACCGTACGTGTGTAATGTGACCGCGTGGGGGAGGTGGAGGGGTTGGCGGGGGGGGGGGGGGGGTAGGCTTGGGAGGGCAGGATATTTGTAGAATGGTTGCGCATGGGCGACATTGTTCAAACGATTGGGCTGGAAGAAAACCATGCGCAACCATGCTTTTATCTAGTCTGCGTGTGGCCTCACTCTGGCAATGGAGGAGATCCCTAATTCATCGATAGTGGCGTTACAGAAATAAGCGTTATAGCATATTCAGGCAGATTTGTACGTGATGGTAGGTCAGAGAGAGTCGTCGAATTTCCCAGAGTCAGCGGGCATAGTTTCAGACTCCTGCCAAGTCCATCTGGGAAGGCGATTGGGGAGAGATTTAATGACCACGTTTTAATCAGGGGACGTGCATGGTAATTTTACCGTTCAGTTTCAGTTCACGTACAGTTTAAGTTTATGGCCATGCGCAGAGAGGTAGAGTAAAAAAGCTTTTCTTGCGTGCTAACCAGTCAGCGGACAGACAATACATGATTACAATCGAGCCTTTTACAGTGTATATATATATAAGAGAATACCATTTAGTGAATGGAAAATCCTGTGAAGTCCGATCAAAGATAGTCCGAGGGTCAACAATGAAGTAGATATAACAGTTCAGGAGTGCTCTCTAGTTGCGGTAGGGTGATTCAGTTGCCTGATAACAGCTGGGAAGAAACTGTTCCTGAATCGGGAGGTGTGTGTTTTCACGCATCTACACCTTTTGAATTATCGGCGAGGGGAGAAGAGGGAGTGACCAGGATGCGACTCGTCCGTGATAATGTTGCCGAGGCAGCGTGAGGTATAGATGGAGTGAATGTAATGGAGGTTGGTTTGTGTAATGGCCTGGGCTACGTCCAAAATGCTCTGCAATTACCTCCGGTCTTAGGTGGAGCTGTTTTTCCCAAGCTGTAAGGCATCGGGATAAAAAAAAATGTGTTTAATGACACACAAATCTTGGATTTCAGGACATTGAGATCCGGGGACCGTGGTTAAAAATTTGGCACAAGTATCAAATATGTTCAAAGGTAGCGCAATGTCGCGGCAGGGAGGGCGACTACAACAGAGCGCGGTCCGAACCTGACGTCGGCTACGTTCTTTCCGGAGTTTACATGTTCTCCCCGTGACTACGCGGAGATCTTCCGGGTGCTCGTGTTTCCTCCTACATTCCAAAAAGTCCCGCAGTTAATTGGGGTTAATTTGACCTCCATAAATGACCACGAGTGTGTGAGCCGAAACGGAATTAGGCCACTCGTCAGAGAAGTTATAGGAAAATGAAGTGGAAGTGATTATTTATATGAGGTTCACTGTAAGTCACCATGGACACGTTGGACAGAATGGCCTCTTTCCACGTTGTACATTAATATGAATGAAGGGAAGCAAGATGACCAGCACGTTTTATTTGTTCTTGTAAAGAAACTAATCGCATCGTTCATGATTGCGTACACTTTTGTAGATCACCCCTCAGCCTCCGGCGCACCAAATAATAATGTCAAGCCTGCCCAATCTCTCTCTGTAGCTCAGGCCCCCGGGTCCTGGCAACACTCTCGTAAATCGTCTCTGTAGCCTTTCCAGATTAATACTTATTTGGAATTGATTGTTTTCGCAGAACGGCCTTCTGTTTCCTATAAAGACTAATAATGGTGATAGACAAAGCAAGCGCCAATAAAATAGATCAATAGATCCATGACGAGATTTCCCATTGTCCCCGCACGTTCTCCACAACTTCATCCTAACACTTCCACGCGAGCACTCCTTTATTAAAACGTTCAGTTTGACTTCCATGGGATCTAGTTATTTCTCAATTTTCTGTTTAACTTCCGGACAACGAATGCTGTTCAGTCGAAGTTAATCTATTTCCCCCTACATTTATGAGACGAACTATCAGCATGACAACATTATTGAAACGAAAAACGAAAGTTTAAGCTGATAATATGAAATGCAATGTTTACCTCAATCTGGAGATTCCCAGTTATTACATTATAAACGATGTGCTTTTCCGCAATCAATCAATTGAGCCGACTATATTACGGAGGTTAACAGCAGCAGCATTTATATGACGACATCAAACCTAATACGCACAGTTACTAAGGAAGCGATAATTTGAATATTTCTGGAACAGTCGTCATTTGAGCAGTCAAATTATACATGGAGTTGAACCTTGCAGAATATTTGCTTGTTTATGACCGTGATATCGTCTTGCTTACTGAAGCTGGAATATTTCCTTACACTTCACTGTTGATAGGAAGGGAATGCATTCGTACAATAGTTCCAGGATACATTTTCTTCAACAGGTCTTTATTGATCATCTACTTCTTCTTTCGTGTGGCGTGCACAGCCTAAAGTTGTTGGACAACTTGTTCTATTTGATCTTCCGTGTTTGTGCACGTCGAGTTGATTGCATTAGACGAAACAGGACGGACCACGTGAAGGTTGCAGTCTTCCACCCCTTTATTGATCATAAGATCATACGACATATGAGCGGAATTAGGCAATTCGGACCATCGAGTAAACTCCGCAATTCGATCATGGCATATCTATTTTTCCTCGCAACCCCATTCTCAAGCGTTCTCCTCATAAACTTGAATACCCTTACTTTTCAAGAATCTGTCAAATTCCGTCATAAACATACTGAATTACTTGGCCTCCACAGGCGTCTGTGGGAAGACATCCCACAGATTCTTCTCCTACTGGCTGAATAAATTCCTCCTCATCCCCATTTAAAATATACACAATTTTATTCTGAGGCTATGGCCTCTAGTCCTCGACTCTCCCAATACTGCAATCATCCTCTCCACGTCCACTCTGTCGCAGCCTTTCTTTATTCGGTACATTTCTATGAGATCCTCCCTCATCCTTCTAAAACTACAGAGAGTTCGGGCACAGAGCCACCTGTTCGATTTATCTAGGTATTAAAGCAATAGACAAATGGAAGCTCAAGATGAAACTGGTAGATTGAATTTAGGTATTCTGGATGGAGGTAAGGCATTTGTAGTTTCAAAAGGCATCGGATGATATTTTAACAACACATTCAATGAAATGACTTACCCTTTCGTTAACTCGCATTCGAATTATCTTTTTTGAAGTTTGTCCATCTGCCCTTCCGTAATGTTATCATTTGTTTCATATTTCTATTTTATGTCGTGCAATAACGAGGCAATTTTTGATGTATACAAATCAATGAGATTGTTCAGACAAATGCTCCTGAATGCAAGGGATACTTTATGATCCACTTCATCTTTCCGATTACCCTATTGATCTATTTTATTGGCGCTTGCTTTGTCTATCACCATTATTAGTCTTTATATATATAATATTTCCGCCGAAGGTCACATCATCATTACTGTTTGCTTATTTCAACAGATTAATCTCTTTCCAGTTGTTCATTTGAATTGTTAAGGTAACTTTTACTGACGACCTTAATTATTTGCATGGGATTGGGCTATTTATAAAATGTGCTTACTCCGGATATTTGCTCAGAAATTACTGCCAGAATACCAGCAGGTGTGTTTGAACCATCTGGTTGTCTTCATAAATCTTCATACAGCTGAATTGTCCAAGGTCAGGGATAACCACAACAACTTTGGTTCAATTGCTGAGGGGAGATTCGAGTCTTGTTAGCTATCGCGTATGAACATGTTAAGTTAAATCTATAAGCCAGCAGGTACCACAGGCAGCGAAGAAAGCAAATGGCATGTGGGCCTTCATAGGGAGAGCATATGAGTATAGGAGCAAGGAGGTTATATTACTGTTGCACAGGGTCCTGGTGCGACCGCACCTGGAGTATTGTGTGCAGTTTTGGTCTCCTCGTTTGAGGAAGGACATTTTTGCTATTGCGGGAGTGCAGCGTAGGTTCACCAGTGGCGGGACTGACATATGATGAAAGAATGGATTGACAGAGCTTATATTCACTGGAATTTAGAAGGAGTAGAGAGGATCCTATAGAAACATATCAAATTATTTGGGGATTGAAAGGGCTAGATGCAAGAAAAATGTTCCCGATATTGGGGAAGTCCAGAACCAGGCGTCACAGTTTAAGAATAAGGGGAAGGACATTTAGGTCTGAGATGAGGGGAAAACAATTACCCAGAGAGTTGTGAATCTGTGGAAATTCTCCGCCGCAGAAGGCAGTGGAGGCCAATTCACTGGATGTATTCAAGAGAGAGTCGGATATAGCTCTTAGGGCTAACGGAATCAAGGGATATGGAGAGGAAGCAGGAACGTGGTACTGATTCCTGATGATCAGTCATGGTCATGTTGAATAGCGGAGCTGGCTCGAAGGGACAAATGGCCTATCCCTGCACCTGTTTTCAATGTTTTTAGCATTAAAAATGATAATGTTTAAAAAAAAGAATTAAGGGGAAGGACATTTAGGTCTGAGATGAGGAAAAACTTGAATTAATCACAAAGAATTAATCAACAGCATCACACTGTTGTTATGTGGCACAGACTGCGTTGCATAAAGTAGCAAGATCAGAAGGCCTAGTTTCGGGGGAGTCAATGTGCTGCAGCAATTAGAGCTGCTATCTCACAATGCCAGAAACGCTGGTTCGAATCTGATCTTGGTACTGTCTGTGTACAGTTCGAAGTTCTTTCTGTGACTGCGTGGTTTTTCTCTGGGTACTGATGGGTGCACGCAAATAAACCTTTTCAATGTACGTCGGTGCACGGATAATAAACTGAACTCAATCTCAAACATCGCAATTGCAATAATGTAATGACTTAACCTGTTGATCAAACTGTGAACACCTCTCTATTTTCCATGATGTTCCTTGTATTTCAGCCTGCACCCAACGTTCCGCACTCTAACCCACGCAGTTCACTTGTTATGCTCATGACAGTTACTGCACTTGGATATAAAATTAGATGTATTGAAGGAAGCAGAGGGTGATGGTGGAAAGTTACCTCTCGGACGGGAGACCTGTAAATAGGTCTGTGTCTCAGGTACAGGTGCTGGGCCCGTTACCGTTAGTCATACATATCAATGATTTAGGGGAGAACGTACATGGCAAGATTAGTAAGTTTGCAGGTGGTACAAAAGTAGGTGGTATTGCAGCTAGTGGTTTTGATAAACGGCAGCAGGATCGAGATCAGTTGATCAGGTGGGCCAAGGAAGAGTTGGTGACATTTAATACAGAGCAATGTAAGGTATTGCAAGTCTAACATGAGCAGGGCCGACACAGTGAATAGTAGGGCTGTCGGGAGTGTTGGAGAATGGAGTGATCTTGGAGTGCAGGTGCATAGTATCTTGAAGGTAGTGTCGCAAAGTTTTTCGGCACATTGTCTTTCATCAGTCAAAGTATCGAGTATAGATGTTGGGCGATTATGTTGCAGTTATATAAGATGTGGGTAATGCCGCATTTACAGTTTATTTTCAGTTCTGGGCACCATGTTATAAGAAATGTGCTGTGGAGCTGGAAAGGGTACATAGAAGATTTACGAGAATGTTGCCGGGACTCGCGGATCTGAGCTATAGGGTGAGATTGAATAGGCTGCGCCTCTATTCCCTGTAGCGCAGGAGAATGCGGTGTGATATTTCTGAGGTATATAAAATCATGAGAGGACTACTTAGGGTAGATGCACTAACTCTGTTGCCCATAGTAGGGTCATCGAGGATCAGAGGACAACGGTTTAAGGTGCAGGATGAAAGACTTTGATCGGAATATGGGGGAGACATTTTCACATAAAGGGTGCAGGGTGCATCGATCGAGCTGCCAGATGAGGTAGTTGAGGCAGGGACTATCCCAATGTTTAAGAAACAGCTAGACGGGTACATGGATAAGACAGGTTTAGAGGGATATTAGCCAAGCGAAGGCAGATGGGATTAGTGTAGCAAGGACATGTTCGCCGGTGTGGGGAAACTAAGACCTAGGGCATGTTTCCGCGATGAATGGCTCTATGAATCTATGACCTATCTTCTACGTTTAACCCCATCTCCGTAACAAAGCACCAACACTGAATTTCGCACACTCAGCAAAATAGATTTAGCTCCCGCAACCGGGGACAGTGGAACCCCATGGATCCGCTACTCTTCGTTCAAAGCGATGTCCTAAAGAAGTCCAGAGATGGTTATGCAAATGCATCCGACGTGGAATGGAGTTGATGTGATTGTTTGATTTGGTTCTTTTCGACAGTCATGAAGTGGAGTTGACGAAACGTTGAGTACTTTCTATTGTAGATGGCGGCTAATAGTTTGGCCATGCAGAGGCCACGTTACGGGTCCAGTAATTTACGATGATGGATTGACGTGAGTAAACCGAATGTATGAAATCTAACTTCAAAATGTCTAAGTTCTGACGAGATCACAAGTTCATAAGGAGGCAAGGGTGTGCGACGATGTAAATATATCTTACTTCAGTCGGCAAAACAACGGGCGGATTACGTGAACTAAGCTGAAGTTATCCATTTGTGATGGAAACTACGAAGAGAGAAAGGCTATACGCTCATGCAGTTGATCGCTACAGAAAACATGCCTGGCGTTTGACCTGACTGATTCCCGGGATGATGAAACTGTCATTCGACGGCACAATCGATTGACGTGCAAATTTGTGGATGCCCAATTGTTTGCAATAAAGAATTTCCTGGCAGTAGGTCACGGAAGTATGTCGTTACCCATTCAAGCTTAGAACATTCTTCAGACCCATGCCTGTGCAACATCCGAGCAATATCGCCAATTGCTACATTTTATTGGACAAAATCAATGGTTCAGTGATAGCTTTATTTAGTACCAAGCACATGTACCTTGTTACAGTGAAATTCCAGAGGTACAGAGGATGGAGAAGAAAGGGGAGGGGTGACAGAAACTGGGAGAGTGGGTGAAGGTGCCGGAGTTGAAGGGATTACAGAGACGCGGTGATCGGTGTGGGGGGGCTGCGGGGTGGGGGTTACAGAGGCGGGAAGATGGGGTGTAGGGGCCGAGGGGAGCGGTGTTACCGAGACGGGGACAGTGGAGTAGGGGCCGGAGGGGAGGAAGTTACAGAGACGGGGGGGGGGGGGGGGGAGGGGGTGTAGCGACCGGAGGGGACGGGGTTACCTAGAAGGGGAGAGGGGGTGTAGGGGCCAGAGCGTTGGGGGTTACAGAGACGGGGAGAGGGTGTAGGGGCCGAAGGGGAGGTGGTTACTGGGACGGTGAGCGGGGGTGTAGGGGAGGGGAGGGCGTTACAGGGACCTGGAGCCGGTGTGACGGGGAGCGGAGGGTGTTACAGAGACGGGGCGACGGGGTGTAGGAGCCGAAGGGGTGGGGGTCACTCTAACTAACTAAATTATACTCATTTTGTTGATAGTTTCCCATTTGTACAGAGAGTGGGAGGCGGAGACCTGGCGCGGCCGTCGGGGACACGGGCTCAGTTTGTCGCGATGGTGCTCTCGATCCAGGAGACGTAGTTGCAGACGCCAGTGTAGACGCCGCGATCGCCCCACGCGATACATCCGTAACTCCACGACATCACTGCCTGGAGCACTCTGTTACAAACCTCTGGCCCGCCAGCATTACCCTGTCACAAGGGCAGATGTGAGTGGAGGTTAATTGGATTCGGTAAAGATTGTAAGTTGTCCCCAGTGTGTGTGTGCGTGTAGGATAGTGCATGTACGAATCGTCTCGACGGCAGCGACTCGGTGGGCCGAATGGCCTGTTTCCGCGCTGTATCTCCAAACGAAACCAGTGTGTGAACGGGTGATTGTAGCTCGGCAGCGACTCGGTGGGCAGAATGGCCCGTTTCCGCGCTCTAGTTGGGGGCGAGGGGGGGGGAGGGAAGGGGAGGTGATGGGAGGTGGTTACAGAGACGGGAGAGAGGGTAAAGGGACCGGAAGGTAGAGAGTTGAAGAGACGGGCAGCGACGGTGTAGGGGCCGGAAGGGAGGGGGTTACACATACGGGGAGAGGGGGTGTAGGGGCCGGAGGCGAGCGGTTTACATAGACGGTGAAAGGGGTGGGGCGGGAGGGGAGCGCAGGGGACGGGGGGAGAAGAGGGGAGGAGGAGATGTGTGGGGAGGGGAGCGGAGGGGAGGGAGGGGAGGGGAGGGGAGCGAAGAGGAGGGGGAGCGGGAGGTCTGTATCTGGCAGGGGTGACTGCCTCTGTCGCCGAGGCACAAGACTTTGTCAGTAATCCATCTCTGTCCAGAACCACGACAGTCCGCGTCATTCCGAATCGGAGCGTCAAAGCGCTGACGCTAGTGGCTGCAAAACGATATTCGCCCTACTCTCTCTCTCCCTCTCTCTCACCCCCTCTCTTCCCCTCTATTGTGCCCCTTCCTTCTCTCCCTCTCTCCCTCTTTCCCCCTCTCTCTTCCTCCTCTCTTTCCCTTCTCTATCCCCTTCTCTCCCGCTTCCATCTCTTCTCCTCACTCCCCTGTTCCACCTCGTCTCTCACCCTCTCTCTCCCCCCCCTCTCCCTCTCCTCGCTCCTTCCTTTCTACCCACCCACCCCCATCTCTGCCACTCTTCCCCCTCTCATCTTCTCCTTCTACCGCCCTCTCCCAATCGCTCTCTCACTCCCTCCTTCCCACCTCTCGTCTTCCTCCTGACACTCTCTCTCCCATCCCTATCTCCCTTCCCCTCTCCCCTTTTTTCTGCACTCTCTATCTCTCCACCAACCCCCTCTCCCTCTCGTCCCTCTCCCTGCCCATCCCTTCATAGCGCTGCGGTGTAAGCTCCCCAGAAAAATATGAGGTGCCGTTCCTCCAATGTGTGCTGGGCCTCACTCTGACAATGGAGGAGGCCCAGGACAGAAGGTCAAATTGGGAATGAAAGGGGGAGTTGAAGAGCTGAGGGACCGGGAGTCAGGTAGGACTGAGCGGAGGTATTCTTATCGTATTAGTTTAATGCTTGAGTTTAGAGTTTGTGTTTTGTTTAAATTAATTTTATTTCATTTGTGTTTCAGTTAAGTTTTGTCTCTGTAATCGCCTCCCCACCCTATCTTTTCCCCCCTTCCTCCCCTGGCTCCCCAACCTCCCACCACCCTTTCCTCTCCACCCTTCCTCCCTCTCCCCATATTCTCTCGCTAGTCACGCCCTCCCTCCCTCCCTCCCTCCCTCCGTCCCTCCCTCCCTCCCTCCCTCCCTCCCTCCCTCCCTCCCTCCCTCCCTCCCTCCGTCCCTCCCAACTTCCCTCCCCGACCTCGCCCAGCGGTATACAAGGGCTTGAAAGAGCACAGGTGCGGCCGCTCGCGAAAGGCATCGGCGCCCCGACCCCACACAACCCTTCTGCTCTTCGTCTTCCTCCGACTCGGACTCCCCCCGGGTTCCAACCTACACCCTTCACCCCTTTATTTCCCTCCCCGTTTCTCTTCCCCCTTCCTCTGTCTACCCATCCTGTCCCCGGCCCTCTCCCTCTCCTCCTCTATCACCCTCCTCTCTCTCCCATTCTCTCCCTCCCCTTATCTCCCCCTTCTTTATCTATCCCCACTATTTTTCACCCACTATCTCCTCTCCCCTCTATCTCCCCTTGTCTCCCTCTCCCCTTCTCCCTCTACTACCTCCCCTAATCTCTCTACACCTCTTTCTCCCCTCCCCCTCTTTCTGTCCCCCATCCCTCTCTCCACCTCTTGTCTCAACCCCTCCGCTCCCCCCCTCCTCTCTCACCTCCCCTCTCCCCTCTTCTTTCCCTTTCTCTACCTCGCTTCTCGCTCTCTCTTCACCATCCCCGTCTCACCCCCCCGTTGTCAGTGACTCTTTCCGTCTCTGCAACCCCCTCCTCCCCCGGCCCCTTACACTCCCTCTTCCCGTCTCTGTAATATTCTCCTCTCCCTCTCCTCTCCCCCTCCCTCTCACCCTCCTCTCCCCCTCCACTCCCCTCCCATCCTCACCTCTCCTCACCTCTCCCCTTCCCTCGCCTTCTCCCCCTCGGTACCCCCTTCAGCGCTGAAACAGGCCTTTCGACCCATCGAGTGGGTATCGAATTTGAGCTCATAGTTCATAGTTTGAGTTTAGAGTGTGAAGACAAATGTAGGTCCTTCTTCTGTCGTATGTCCTTTAGACCTGCAGCCCCGTTGAGGCGAGCCAGGCCAACGTGTCATCGTCAAGGCAATCAGAACTCGTTCACCATTCGGTGGCCGGTGTTTGGGGCAACTGGTGACTATGTGCTCCACTGTCTGTGTTGCGTCCCCATACTCGCAGGAGAAGCTGTCCAAGAGGCCCCATCTCTTCATCGCTACTCCATAGCGTCCGATGCCTGTCCGCAAGCGGTTGAGGGTTGTCCACTGCTTTCGGGCAGGTCCTGGTCAGGGACGTCCATGGGGTCATTGATGTACTGGTGTAGCCTAGATGGTTCGGCTGACTTCCACTGGTCTCTCCATCTCGTCTTGACGCAGGCGGCCTGAGAAGCGTCAACCGGTGTTGTGCAGAGCAGCTCTTGGGCTTGCTGGCAAATGGGATGCGTAGACTTGTGGCACAGTCATCGTGGTGTCTCTGTGACGGTCTGATGAAGGAGGTGGGATTCGTTGGTCTGTGCCTTTCGGCAGAGGGCCCAGCGTGGCTGCTTCTTGTCTGATGTTGGCTGGGGCAATGCCAGCGAGGACGGGCAGTTGGTTTACTGGGTGGCTAGTAGGCATCCCGGAGACAGTCCGCAGTGCGGCTGTTGAGGGCAGAATCCAGCTTCTTGCCGTGAGGGTTACGGCACCAGACCGGGGCGCAGTACTCGGCGGTTGAGAACACCAGGACCACTGTGGACATGCGCAGTGTAGGTCCCTTACAATAAGACACAGGCGCATTTATAATGGGAAACGAAAGAAATGGCAGAACAGTTAATCGAGTGCTTCAGTTCTGAAGGGAATCCATATTAGTCAGGAAATGGTGTTTGGTAAAATGTTGGGACGGACGGCAGATACATCCCCAGGGCTTGATGGTCTGCATCCCAGAATACTTTATGAGGTGGCCCTAGAATTCGTGGAAGCATTGGTTATCATTTACCAATGTTTTGTCGACTCTGGATCAGTTCCTGTGGACTGGAGGGTAGCCAATGTAAACACACATTTTAAGAAAGGAGCGAGAGGAATTATAACACCGGTTAGCCTTACTTCGGAATTAAAGGGGCCTTTTCAGAATGGCAGGCAGCGACTAGCAGGGTGCCACAAGGCTCATTGCTGGGACCCCAGTTATTTACATTATATATTTACGATTTGGACGAGGAATTAAATGTGGCATCTCCAAGTTTGCGGATGACACAAAGCTGGGTGGCATTGTCAGCTGCGAGGAGGATGCTGTGAGGTTGTAGGGTGACTTGGATAGTTGGGTGAATGGGCAGCTGCATGGCAGACGTAGTATAATGTGCATAGATGTGAGGTTATCGAGTTTGACGGCAAGAACAGGATGGCCGAATATTGTCTGAATGGTGTCAGATTAGAAAACAAGGGGAGTGCAACGAGACCTCAATTCTTGCTATTGAGGGAATGCAGCGTGCGTTCGGCCAGGTTAATTCCCGGCACGGCGAGAGTGACATGTGATGAAAGAATGGGGTCAACATGGGCTTGTCTTCACTGGAATCATGAGAGGGGAATCATATTGAAACATACAAAATTCTTACGGGATTGAACAGGCTAGATGCAGGAAATGTGTTCGCCATGTTGGGGGAGTCCGGAACCAGTGTCACAGTTATAAGAATAAGGGTCGGCAAATTTAGACTGAGACGAAGATAAAGTTTATCTGCCAAAGAGTTGTGAATCTGTGAAATTCTCTGACATATTGAAGCAAGTGGAGCTAATTCATTGGATGTTCACAAGAGAGTTAGATTTAACTCTGTGGGCTAACGGAATCAAGGGATATGGGAAGAATGCAGGAACGGGGTACTGATTTCTATATGATCAGCCATGAATGGTGGTCCTGGTTTGATGGCCCGAAAGGCCTACACCTGCAACTGTTTTTTAATGTATCTATGTTTCTATGACAGTAACATGAACCATTCTTCATTGCAACAATTGTATTGATATTTTTCCCGGTTGTACAGAGAGTGAGAGGCGGAGACCTGGCGCGGCCTCCTTGGACACGGGCTCAGTTCGCAGCGATGGTGCTGTGGATCCAGTAGAAGTAATGACAGACGCCAGTGTAGACGCCGGGACGGTCAATGACGTCACACCCGCATCCCCACGATACTATTCACTGGAGCACTCCGTTACACACCACTGTCCCGCCAGAATCAGCCTACCACAAGGCAGACGTGAGAGGAAGTTAATTAGTCATAGAGGGATACCGCGTGGAAAAAGGCCCTTCGGCCCAACGTGCCCACACCGGGCAACATGCCCCATCTACACTAGTCCCACCTGGCCGCGTTTGGCGCATATCCCTCCAAACCGGCCCTGTCAAGGTACCTGTCTAAATGTATCTTAAACGGTGGGATGGTCGCTGCCTCAACTACCTCATCCGGCAGCTCGTTTCCATACAACCCAGCACCCTCTGTGTGGAAAAGTTACCCTCAGGTTCCTATTAAATCCTCCCCCTGCACCTTGAACTTATGTCCCTGGTCCTCGATTCCCGTACTCTGGGCAAGAGAATCTGTGCGCCTACCCGATCTAAGCTCTCCCTATAGCTCACACCCTCTGGTCCTGGCAACATCTTGGTGGGCCGAAGGACCTGTTCCCGCGGGTCGGGTGAACGAGAGGGGAGAAAGGAAAGGGAAGGGGAGAGAGTTACAGAGACGGGGAGAGGGGGCGTAGGGGCAGAGGGCTGGTGGTTACAGAGACGGGGGGAGGGGTGTAGGTGCCGGAGGTGTGGTGGTTACAGAGACGTGGGGGCGGGTGGTTTGTAGGGGCCGACAGGGGAGGGGGGTACATAGACGTGGAGAAGCGGTGTGGGGGCCGTAGGGGAGGTGGGTGCAGAGACGTGGGAGGGGGATATATGGGCCGTAGAGGAGGGGGGTACAGAGACGGGGGATGGGATACGGGCCGTAGAGCAGGGGTTACTGAGACGGGGAGCGGAGGATTTGACAGCGGACGCGGAGAGAGGGGGGCTGTAACCTGGCAGGAGTCGCGCCCTCCCTCCTGTAGTCGACACACATCATGTTGTAAGTGATCATTCTCGGGTAGGTGCCATGACAGTCCACTTCACTCATAACCGGGGCGTCCAAACACTGAAGGTCGCCGCGGAACGCTTGTGGGGTAAATGTGAGAGAACCCTCTCCCCGTTTCCGTAACCCCCTACCCTACGGTCACTACACCTCCTCTCCCCATCTCTGTAACCCCCTCCCCTACGGTCACTACACCTCCTCTCCCCAATCTTTCCTTCTTTCTCACCTTCCTTTCCCATTCTCTGTTCCTTCCCTTCCCTCCCCTCCCCTCCTCACTCTTCACTTCCTCTCCTCAAATTCTCTATCTCTCTCCTCTTCTCGCCTCCACCCTGTAGATTAACCCCTATTAATCCATACGATTTATAATCTCCACTACACATATATGCATGGCACCATTTACATGGTATCCTCAGTAAACCTATCCACACGGCAGCAGCGCGTTTACAAACGCATGATGGACGAACTACAGAGGTATGACATCAGACTAACCTACAAACGCGGTAAGGGCATGCACTTAGCTGACACCCTCGCACGGGCACCTCGCCCAACCTGCGAAACACACCTGTCTGATGGTGAGCACGAGGGGTACACGGTTATGGCACCCTAGTGGCTAGAATCGCTGGCCACTGTCATCCGCCGCGGCTCGCTAGACAAACAGCACCACCTGGCGCTGGCTATCCGTCCATTCTACCCTGGCAGCGATGAACTGGTCATTCAAGACGGCATTATAATGAAAGGACATAAGGCAGTCATCCCGACTTCTCTTCACAGCAAGTACTTTGATATTGTCCATTGGGGCCATCCTACCGCTGAAATAACACTCAAACATGCAAAGGGTATGCTTTTCTGGCCTGAAATGGCCGACTACTTTCTTGAGAAGGTTGCTACCTGCCCGATTTGCAATAGCCTGACCCCGCACTAGCAGAAAAAGCCGCTTCTCCCGCATCCCACACCGAATTTACCCTGGTCCACAGTAGCAGCCGACATTTTTGAGTGGCACGGCAAACAATACCTGGTTGTAGTCCATTCCTACTCAGGATGGTTTGAAATCGACCTGCACAGTAGCCCGACCTCAGCCGTGGTCATTCATAAACTCACTCGCCACTTTTCTGACCACGGAGCACCCCTCAAGCTACTTTCAGACAATGGAACTCAATTCTTCAGTCAGCTCTTCACAGATTTCGCGAAACGCTGGGACTTTCACCACACCACCAGCAGCCTCGAGTACAGGCAGTCCAACGGCCTGGCCGAGCACGCGGTAAGGAGTGCAAAATAAATAATGGAACGCTCACACAGGGCCGGCTCCGATGTCTACCTCGAATTACTCCACCCACGGAACATCGTCCGCGACCCTCTCCTGGGATCTTCGGCCGAACGACTCATGTCACGGCGTACCCGCTCCACCCTGTCTATGGCCAAGCAACTGTTAGAACCACAAGTTCGTGCACCGTCAGTGATCCAATCCCAGCTCCAACGTGGCCGCGACATACAAAGAAAATACTACGATAAACCCAGTTCTCCGCTTCAACCGCTCAACAAGGGACAGGTTGTCCGTTTACGGTCACTCCGAGTGTACGACCCCCCTCGGAGACATTCAGGGGTCAACCGCAGATCCACGCTCGTAACTGGTCAGTATTGAGAACGGCATCTATTGACGCACCCGTCAACACCTCCTGTCGGTTAATGAACCGGCACCTCCACGTCCTTACCCGTACCAGCCTGCCGGTCTTTCCGCACGTTTCGCGAATGCCACTCCAGCGATTCCTCTACCGGTGCCAGCGCCATCCCTGCCTTCCCCGGTGCCCCCATCTCCACCGGTGTCCTCTCTGGGTTCACCCGATAAGGGACTCGCTGCCTCAGAGAAGGATGAGGCGCACGAGGGGTATTACCGCACACGTGCAGGTCGTGTCTGCAAGACAAAGCTGCTGATTGGAAGATTCACCGGCTAGATTTCAACTGTGCACGACCCGTTTCGTTTTATGTGCTCACATATGCACAAGCATGTACAAGTAAAATGAGAAATGCCCACTCCATATATAGGTGTTTTACAATATGCCCGACTAACCAATATGCTTCGCTTCCTTAAGAGGAAGGAAGTAGATTAACCCGTATTAATCCAACAATTTATAATCTCCAGTACACATACATGCATGCCACCATTTACATGGTATTTTGGTACTACATAGCTTTACACTAGCAAGGTCAGGCGGCTCTCACAAGCCACGCCGAGCTGGAAGTGAATGGCTGGCAGTTTAAATGTTCCTGATTGCTGAAGGAATAAAGATTTATCTTTCACTATGTGTGTCGTTGTGGATCATTCACAAACACACACCTCCCATTCTCTCTTTCCGTCTTTCGTCCCCTATTTTCCTCTCCCCCCTGTCTCTCCCCCACCAGAAACGGGGAGAGGGACAGGTGTAAGGGCCGGAGAGGAAGTGGTTACAGAGACAAGGAGAGGGCGTGTAGGGGCCGGAGGGGAGGGCGTTCCAGACATGGTGAGAGGGCGTGAAAGTGCAGGAGGAATTTATAGAGACGAGGTGTAGAGGCCGGAGGGGAAAGGGTTACAGAGACGGGGAGAGGGGTGTAGACCCCTGTACGTACGAGTGGTGACACTGAGCTGACGACACCACCTAGCGCGGGTTAATCAGGGCGTCGCTGCGCATATGGTGGCTGACGTTGAGGTACACGATCCAGGGAATGGCGTGTTTACGGCATACGTAACCATCCACAATCTTGTCGTCGTCTCAGGGCACCGCGACTGTGGGGGTGGGGGAGAGAAAGAACTCGGTTACTGCCAGTGGGGAAGGAGGGAGAGCGTGAGGCAGAGAGAAGGGGAAATAATGAAGGAGGGGAGAGAAGCGGTGACAGAAATGGGAGAGAGAGTGAGACAGGGGTAGAGGGAGAGAGAAATGGGTGAGAGAAGGGGAGAGGGAGGAGGGGGAGAGAGAGAGGGGGAGAGGGAGGAGGGGAGAGGGAGAGAGAATGTGGAGAGCGAAGATGGGTGTGAGAGAAGGCGGGAGAGAGGGGATGTAGGTTGGGTCCCGGGGGGGTATACTTACCGCCGAGTTCGCGGAAGGTGAGAAACAGAAGGGTCTTCATGTTGAATGGGGTCGGGGCGCGGATGGCTTTGGCGAGCGGCTGCACGTGTGCTATTTCCAGCCCGTGTATACCGCTGGGCGAGGTCGGGGAGGGAAGGAGGGAGGGAGAGAGGGAGTGAGTATGGGAGGGAGGGAGGGGGAGGAAGGGAGGGAGGGAGGGAGGGAGTGGGGGAGGGAGGGAGTGGGGGAGGGAGGGAGGGAGGTAGGGAGGGAGAAAGAAATTGAGCGGTACGGAGGGAGGGAGGTGGGAAAGAGGGAGAGAGGAGCGAGCGGGGAATGGGGAGAAGAGGAATGGAGCGGAGGGAATTAGAGAAGGGAGGTGAGGGGGAGGTGGAGGGAAGCTTGCAGTGGACGAAGGGGTTGGGAGTGGGAGGGAGGTGGAGGGAGGGAGTGGGCAGATGGGAGGGGAAGGGAGGTGGAGGCATGTGGAGGGCGGCTGGGGAGAGATGAGAGGGGGAGGGAGGTGGAGGGAGGAACGTAGAGGAGGGGCAGGGAAGGTAGGGCGGAGGTTACAGAGACACAGTTTAAGAATAAGGGGTAGGCCATTTAGAACTGAGATGAGGAAAAACATTTTCACCCTGAGAGTTGTGAGTGTGGATTTCTCTGCCACAGAGGGCAGTAGAGGCCAATTCACTGGACGTTTTCAAGAGGGAGTTAGATTTAGCTCTGAGGGCTTACGGAACCAAGGGATATGGGGAGAAGGCAGGAACGATTTCGGATGACCAGCCATGATCAAATTGAATAGCGGTGCTGTCTCGAATGGCCGAATGGTCTACTCCTGTACGTATTTTCCGTGTTGCTATGTTTCTATGTGGGACATTTCCACCCGGAGCAAAATTTTCTGACTACCCAATCTCCACCTCGTCATCTCATACACTTCTATCAAGTCGCCCCCAATATTCCAGAGCAAACACTCCAAGTTCATCCATCCTTCCATTGTAGCTGAAAAGCTGTAACCCAGGAAGCATACTGGTAACCCTCATCCGCTGCTGTCCGAAAGCATTGGTCCAAATGCAATACTCCACATGCGGTCTAGCCAAAGTTTCAGAGCGCATAGGTTTAACGTGAAGGGGAATATATTTCTGAGGAAATAAAATGAATCTGAGGGGTATCTTTTTCACACAAAGGGTGGTATGGGTGTGCAACAAGGTAGTTGAGGCAGGGACTTTCACGTTGAAGAAGCAGTTATACAGGTATATGGATAGAACAGGTTTGGAGGGACATGGGCCAAAGGCGGGCAGGTGGGATTAATGTAGCTGGGACATGATGGCCGGTCTGGGCAAGTTGGGCCGAAGGGCCAATAACTACGCTGAATCACTCTATGCCTCCATGACTATCTGTAAAAATGCTTCTTAAATGTCGATATTATACCTCTCAACCCTTTTCTTTGTCAGCTCGTTCCATATATTCAGTTTCTTCAAACCAATATCCCTATTAAGGCTTCCCTCTTTCGTGTTTTTGAGGGGAAAAAACACATCTGTGCATTCATCCAATCGATGCCTTTTGCACACCTATACGATTTGCCCCAGTCTCCTGCGCCCCAAGCAATACAAACCTTACTTGCCCAAGCTCTTGAATAGCGTACTCTTGAAAAACATATTGATGTGTATTCGCCCTATCAACAACTCCCCTCATGGAGTAATTCACCTGTATATGATCTGGAATTCGAAGTACTTGCAAAACAGAGGATGTACTTTCTGCGGCAGCCGAGGAAGCACAATGATGGGGAAGGCAATGATGGTCCAATTCTATACGGCCATCGTAGAGTCTTTCTTCACCTTTTCCACCTTTTCTGGTCAATAACGTCAACCTATATCGTCACTTTGAGTGAACTGTGTACCTGCAATTCTAGCACCCTCTGCACTGCGGTTCCACCAAGTTGGTTCCTCCATTGTACTTCCCCCTCCCTCACGGTGACCCCCCCTCCCCCTACGCCGGGTCCTCTCCTTTGTTCCTCCCCCATCACTCCCACGCGGTCCGTCCTCGTCCGTCAGTCGGCGACCCCCATCGATCGGCGCACCGACCTCTCCACTATTGCCGCCGGATCCCCTACTGACGCCTCCTTGGCGCCGAACCAGGTCCCAGCCGCGGGTTCCGTCGACTCCCGGGGCACGCATTCGGAATACGTGCGGCATGTACTAATTGGTCTCTGGCAATAAAGAAAGCTAATGGCGTGCTGGCTTTCAAAGCGAGAGGATTTGAGTTTAGGAGCAAGGACGTCCTAGAGTATTGTGTGCGGGTTTGGTCTCTTAATTTGAAGAAGGACATTCTTGCTATTGAGGGAGTGCAGCGTAGGTTCACCACGTTCATTCCTGGGATGGCGGGACTGAAATATGAGGGAAGTATGGGTCGACTGGTCTTGTATTCACTGGAATTTAGAAGGATGAGAGGAGATCTTATAGAAACATATAAGATTCTTAAGGGATTGGACTGCAGGAAAAATAATCCCCATGTCAGGGGAGTCCAGAACCAGGGGTCACAGTTTAAGATTAAGGGGTAGGCCATTTACTATAGAGAAGATGAAACCTTTTCACCCAGAAAGCTGTGAATCTGTGGAATTATCTGCCTCAGAAGGCTGTGGAGGAAATTCACTGGACGTTTTCAAGAGAGAGTTGGATTTAGCTCTCAGGGCTAACGGAATTTAGGGATATGGGGAAAAAGCAGGAACTGGATGATCAGCAATGATATTATTGAATGGCGGTGCTGGCTCGAAGGGGCGAATGACATAATCCTTCAGCTATTTTCTATGTTTCTATGAATTTACCTCTGATGTGTCGGCATCGGATGCGTAAGTAGGGAAAACACTGAACTGCTGTGAACGGCAGATCGATGGTCAGCGTGGACTCTCTGTGCGGAAGGGTCTGATGCTAAGCTATATTTCAAACATAAACTAAACCAATTTACCCTGTTACTGCAGTTGGAAGCCAGTTTAATTCCTGTTGGAGACGACTGTGAACATGGTAGACACAAAATGCTGGAGTAACTCAGCGGGGCAGGCAGCATCGCTGGAGAGAAGGAATGGGTGGCGTTTCGGGTCGAGACCGGGCTTCAGAAAATGATCTTGGAAATGAGAAGATGAAATAATTACGAGTAATGTGATTTGGGGAGTGCAGAACCAGGGGCCACAGTTTAAGAATATGGGGTAAGCATTTAGCGCGGAGATGAGGAAAATCCTTTTCACACAGAGAGTTGTGAGTCTGTGGAATTCTCTGCCTCAGAGGGCGGTGGAGGCCGGTTGTCTGGATACTCTCAAGAGAGAGCTAGATAGGGGTCTTAAAGATAGCGGAGTCAGGGGATATGGGGAGAATGCAGGAACGGGGTACCGATTGGGGATGATCAGCCATGATGACATTGAATGGCGGTGCTGGTTTCAAGGGCCGAATGGCCTACTCCTGCAGCTAATGTCTATTGTCTATTGTTTATTGTCTATTGTCTAAAAGCAGAATATATTTCAGCACCAGTTTAGTTTAGTGGAGTTGAATTCCGTTTAGTTTAGTTGAGTTTAGATGATTGTCACGTATACCGAGGCGCAGCGAAAAGCTTTTATGGGGTAACTCAAAGGATGTTAAGAGAGCAGCTTAAAAGCGCGTTGAAATATCCGAACATCACCATTATTTAATTAGGCGAAATGGATCGGAATAGATGAATACTTCCGATGCAGGTTCCAGAATTAATGTAGAACATAGAACAGCACGCAACAGTCTATTCGGCCCATAATATCAATGCCAAACACAATGCCAAGACATGCTCTTACCTGTCTGCATATAATTCATATCTGCAAATTTCCGGCCTATCCGTGTGCGTATCATAAATGTCGTCGTACCTGCCTCCGTCGTCACCTCCAGGCATACCTAACCCTCCGTGTAAAACTTCCCCGGCACATAGATTAATACAGTGTAAAAACAGGCTCTTCGGCCCAACTTGCCCACACCGGCTAACATGCCCGCGTTTGGTCCATATCCCTCCATACCTGTCCTATCCATATACCCGTCTAACAGTTTCTTAAATGTTGAGATAGTCCCAGCCTCAACTACTTTCTCTGGCAGCTCGTTCCATACACTCAACACCTTTTATGTGAAAACGTTACCCCTCAGATTCCTATTATATATTTTCCGCTTCACCTTAAACCTATCTCCTCTGGTCCTCGATTCACCTACACTATACAAGAGACTCTGTGCGTCTACCCGATCTATTCCATTCATGGTGTGGTACACCTCGATAAGATCACCCCGCACCCTCCTGCGTTCCAGGGAATAGAGTCGCAACCTACTCAACCTCTCCCTATAGTTCAGACCCTCATGTCCTGCCAACATCCTCGTAAATCATCTCTGTACCCTTTCCACGTTGACACAATACTCTAACTGCGGCCTCACCAACGTGATACAAATGCAACCTCTCCTTTAAAATGTCCCTTCAGAATGTCCTTCCCTCCCTATCGTTTTCCATAGATTCCTCTGACAGCTCCTGGCAGTTGTATACGAGAGAGAGAGAGAGAGAGGGAGAGAGAGAGAGAGAGAGAGAGAGAGAGAGAGAGAGAGAGAGAGAGAGAGAGAGAGAGAGAGAGAGAGAGAGAGAGAGAGAGAGAGAGAGAGAGAGAGAGAGAGAGGCAAGATTGCGCAGCGATGGAGTTACTGGCTCAGCGCCAGAGAACCGTGTTCGATCCTTACTAGAGGAGATTATTGGTACGGAGTTCGTGCGTTCTATTCGTGGGTTTACTCCTGGATCGGATTGCATCTACACTCCAAAGACGTTCAGGTTTGGCGGTTAATTCACTTGGTAAAATTGTAAATTGTCCCCACTGTGTGGAGTTTAGTGTTACTGTGCGGGGATCGCTGGTCTGTACAGACTCGATGGACTGAAGGGCATCTTTTCGCGCAGTATCTTTAAACTAAACTAAACTGGACTAAACTAAAGAAGGACGTGAAGCGGATGAAGGAATCAGAAAAAAATATCAAGGCCGAATAGCTCTGGACTGTTTTATGAATCTACAACTCAATGATCTGGATAGTCTGGTGGATATACTGTGAAGGAGGGACATATAGTCAAATAATCAAACAGTCAAAATTATAGCCAAAGAGAACGGTGACAGCGAGGTCCTGGCGAGGAAAGTTGACAAGCGGAAACATCCCAGTAAAGAGGAGAATTTAGGCCAGCCATGCTTGTCGACATGCCACCGATTTGCTGCATTTGGCCCATATCCGAGAGAACGGTGCTTAAACGTCTGACTGAATGTCTTTTAAAAGTCATAATTTTATCTGCTTCCATACCTTCCTCTGACAGCTACTTGCAGTTCTAGACTGAGTTGTAAAACTAAGTTGCCCAACTCTTTCTTATAGCTCTCTGTTCTCAGCTTATGCCTATGCCCTCTTGTTTCTTAATCCTCTACACTGGGTAAAAAAGACTGGGGGTATTACTTAATCGAACAAACGCGGGGCTTCATACTTCTTCAGACCTCGGGCAGCACGGTTCCGCAGCGGTAGAGTTGCTGCCTGATCTACGGGTGCATGTATGTACGGAGTTCGTACCTTCTCCCCGTGACCGTCTGGGCTTTCTCCAAGATAATCGGTTTCCTCTCGCACTCCGAAGACGTACGGGTATGTAGGTTGATTGGCTTGGAACATTATTAAAACATGTTACTAGTGCGTGTAGGATGGTGTTAATTTACGGGGATCGCTGGTAGGCGCGGTCTCGGTGGGTGGAAGGGCCTTTCCGCGCTGTATCTCTAAAACTAAAAACTAAAATTCTGATAGAAGTATATGAAATTATGTGGTTCGACAGGATAGGCTATCGCTGATCATGGTCAGCCATTATCACATTGAATGGCGGTGCTGGCTCGAAGGGCCGAATGGCCTACACTTGCACCTATTGTCCATTGTCTATTGTCTAGTAAACCCACCCCCACCCGTTCTCGCCCCGCCGTCCCCGTGACCCCCCCCCTCCGATGGAAATGACAAAGTTGCGGAGGCGAAGATGTGGAGGCATAGATTGTCGGTGAGAGGGACAATATTTGATGCAGACGTATGCGGCAAATATTTTACATGGAGAATGCTGGGTACCTGGACCGCGTTTTCGGTGGTGATGATGGAGCCAATACGGCAGTGGCGTTTAAGAGTGTTTCGACTGGCACAAGGATATGCAGGGAATTGATCGCAATGGATCATGTGCACCCAAATAAGACTATTTTGTCTGGGCATAAGGTTCGGTGCAAATATTCTGGGCGAATGGGGCTGTCCCTGTGTTATAAAATTCTATGTTTTTATGGTAATTCTGGCTATTTCAGGACATCCGCTGTGGATATGTTTTGATACTAACCCCTCGTGTTTCTCTTGCAGTTAAGTTAGTGGCGATTGTGATCCTGTCCCGAGGAAACTGCGGCCTGTCCAAATGTATCAGCCGGTATCTCCTGTCTATGGCGGTGACGGATCTTTTGGTCATTCTCACTGCAGTGATGTTAAACCGGATACCCGCCATTTATTTTCCGGGTAGCTTCCTCGCCATAACTCCCATATGTAGTTTCAGCATTGCGTTGATTTATGCAGCGAGAGACAGTTCGGTGTGGCTGACAGTCACGTTCACATTTGATCGATTTGTAGCCATCTGTTGCCAGAAGCTCAAAGCAAGATATTGCACCCACAGAACAGCGGGCATTGTTGTCTCAAACGTCTGTGCGTTGGGCTGTCTGATCAATGTTCCCAGGTACTTCCTGCACGAACCCATCTATATCATTGACAATGTCCCTTGGTATTGCAAACGGAGGGATATCCGTTATTCTTTCCTTTTGTGGACAATATTTGATTGGGTTGATCGTGTTTTAACCCCTTGTCTCCCCTTCATTCTTGTCATCGTGTTCAATGCACTAACCGTCCGGTACATACTGGTGGCCAGTCGAGCACGGAAGAGACTCCGTTCTTGCTCCACCGGTGAGAAACTGAGCGACCCGGAAATTGAAAACCGCAGCAAGTCCATTATCCTCCTTTTTGCCATCTCAGGCTGTTTCATCCTGCTGTGGATGCCGTATGTTATCCAATTCTTTGTAGAAAGGTTTCAAGTTGGTTATACAATTAATGGCTACAGTGACCCCAGGTTTATATTGATGGAAAGTGCTAATGTGTTTCAATTGTTGAGCTGCTGCACAAACACGTTCATTTATGCAGTTACACAAAATAAATTCAGGGAGCAGGTGAAGGCAATAGTGAAATATCCATTCAACCAATTGCATTCGTTAATTAATTTCCGTAAGTCATAAGTTCCATGAATTATTTTGTGTTAAGTGTTCAAAAGTTTAGTATTGTATTTAACTGAAAAATAAAGTCCATGGATTAATCTGAATTGAAAGTATCTTCATTTTATCCTGTACATAGATATTTAACGGAAAATAATATATACTAAACGCGTTTTCGCTGGGTGCTCCGGTTTTCTCCCACATGACAAAGACTGCAGCCTCTTTAGGTTAATTAGCTTCTGAAAATTGTCCCCAGTGTGCTGGAGAGAACTGGTTTCCTGGTGATTTCTGGTCGGCACGGACGATGAGCCGATGGGCATGTTTCCATGCTGTATCTCTCAACTAAACTGGACTAAATTAAATTAAACTAAACTAAGCTAAACTAAGCTAAGCTAAACTAAGTACATCTACGCTAATGTAAGCTGAACTAAACTAAACTAAACTAAACTGAACCAAACTAAACTATATTAAGGAGGACATGCATTGCGGATTGGATTGAAATCCGATTTGAGAAAACAGCATGGAATGAGACTCTTCAGCCCACCGAATCCACGCCGTCGATCGATCACCCGTTCAAACGTTCAGTGATAACACGTCTTCACTCACTCCCCACACATTGGGAACGATTTACAAAGGCCAATTAACATTCAAAACAGCATGACTTTGGAATGTGGGAGGAAAGCGGAACACGTATAGGGTGCTGAGAATATAAAATGAGATACCAGAGAAAGCGGTTGAGGCAGGTAGTATAACAGAATTGAAGCGAAATTTGGACAGATACATGGATGGGAAAGGTTCAGAGGAATCTCGATCAACTTTTTCTTCAGTTACGTGCCTCACCTCATTTTTCAAGGCGCGGTCCAGTATTGGGCGCTCTATATCTTGGCGAGGGAAGCTCTCTGGAACATATTTGACTAATTCTATCCCGTCCAGGTCGTTCCTCGCATCAGAAACTCAATCACTAGTCGGGATAATGAAATCTTCCACTAATTCTAAATTGTTGCGTTGCTTTATCTGCAATCTCCTATTTATCTTTTCCTATTATTCCTATTATTTCCCTTGTCAATGCGGAAGCGTATACACTCTCAGTGAAGCGATCATTTCCTCCTTGTTTAAACTTTATGCCCATATAGGCTCACTGGACGAATCTCCAATTATATCCTATTTAATATCTCAGTGGGTTGGCCACTAATGGCAGAAAAAAGGAATACGAAACGAGCAATTTCTTTGATTGTAATTATACTGTAGTCCATCCAATAACTAGCGTATTTGAGAGAACACAGATTCGGGCATTTTGCGAAATGAGTTAAAACAATGAGGTTAATGTTTAAGAAACCAAGTATTTTAGAGGTTTGAATCAGGGAAAAGCATATGTGGGAGGGAATTTTGTACTTTACTCATACCCTATATCTGACTTTACTCAGATAGGCACAGCCACAAAATAAAACAGCTCATAGATTAGTGGTGAGTCCATAGCATAAGTCGGTTTCATAAAGGCCTTTGCGTCATACATGGGGAAACAGTGTGAGCATGCTCAAGCTGCCTCCAAATATTACAGTAACTGTAGGATGTTTACACACTCATGACACAATGGTTACTTGTGGAGTTGAAATAAACCATCATTAAACAATGCCTCCCCAAAGTTAACGTTAATCTTGCATTTCCTTTTGTTTAGAAATCTCGCTCCCCTATATCTAACATGTAGATATCATAAATGTCCAGATGCTGCTCGCCAAATGGAGTCCCCTCGTAAATGGCGCCATTTGTTAACTTTTTGTGTGACTTGCCTTCTAAACACAGTGACCAAAAGCTGGTGTAATGCAAAATTAAAACAAATAAGAATCTAGGCAGAACTACTAAGGAATATCCTCCCCCTACTGATACCAAAGCCTGTTTCTCAGCAGAATGTTTCAGCTTTAGCTATTTTAACTACCTTCTATCTTGGCCATATCCGCACCATGCTCCCAGTATGTGAGCTCCAGCGTCAATCAAACTATAACATACTAATTTTCCTTATCATATACTTATTAAAAGTCTGACCTTGTTCGTGTGTATATGTGTGTGTAAATGTGTGTGTATGTGTGCGTGTATATGTGGTTGTCTTTACATCTTCTCAAAAACACTACGCGGTAACAATTACATTTTTACATATTCCGATTGACATTTTTCCCATCGAGGTCGGGATCACCTTATCTGAACATTTTTTGCTTTATTTCTCGACTTATTCTCGACTCATTATTGATTAAAATTCCTAAAAAGTCAAAACATTTTGAAATTAAAACTACCAGCTTCAACTGATGACATCACAATGGCTCCGCAAGCAGAGATTAAAGATTTAATCCTGTATTTGACACGTTATTCGCGATTATAGCTTTAAAAATGCCAACTTTTGCAAGGTTTTTACATATTCTGATTCACATTTTCCCCTCGACGCAAAGATCACTTTCACTGAACATTTTATGCTTTATTTCTCGACATTGCTGATTAAAGTAAAACTAATCAAAATACCTTGAATTTCAACGACCAGCTTCGACGGATGACGTCACAAAGGCATATTCAACTGATGACGTCACGATGGATAGACTAGCAGGGGGGGCGAATTGCTATTGCAACACGCAGGGCAAGAGCAATTGGAATTGTTTTTAATGAGCACTGCTGAGGGAGGAAAGGGGTGCCGTTCGGGAACGGCTTGAGTTGGAGGACTACGCCTCCCGTGCGGGCTACGGTTGGGGAACCGGTGCATGGGGGAGCAGACCCAACGGTTCTGCACTTGGTCTAGTAATAGTTAAAACTCCCGACAACACCATATGTCAGGCGTTAGAAATGTTAATGAACGAAACTCTTGACGAATACATGGGAATATTGGAGGGAACCGAACAATAAACTGGATGGCAATGCGGGCTTCGACGTTACATTGACAGGTAGGGTTGAGGAGAATCACTCAGTTTTCTGTAGAAGTAAGAGTATACATAGAATGAATAGGTCGGAGAAACATAGATAATAGGTGCAGGAGGAGGCCATTTGGCCCTTGGAGCCAGAACAGCATCAGTCTATGAAAGTAAGCATGCAGGTACAGCAGGCAGTGAAGAAAGCGAATGGCATGTTGGCCTTTATAACAAGAGGAATCGAATATAGGTGCAAAGAGGTCATTCTGCAGTTGTACAGAGCCCTAGTGAGACCACACCTGGAGTATTGTGTGCAGCTTTGGTCCCCTAATGTGAGGAAGGACATTCTTGCCATTCAGGGAGTGCGGCGTAGGTTTACAAGGTTAATTCCCGGGATGGCGGTACTGTCATATGCTCAGAGGATGGAGCAGCTGGGCTTGTACACTCTGGAGTTTAGAAGGATGAGAGGAGATCTCATTTAAACACATATGATTGTTAAGGGCTTGGACACAGGAGAGGCAGGAAACATGTTCCCGATGTTGGGGGAAGTTCAGAACCTGGGGCCATCTGTTTAAGAATAAGGAGTAAGCCATTTAGAACGGAGACGAGGAAACACTTTTTCCTCACAGAGAGTGGTGAGTCTATGGAATTCTCTGCCTCGGAGGGCGGTGGAGGCAGGTGCGCTGGATGCTTTCAAGAGAGATCTAGATAGGGCTCTTAAAAATGGCGGAGTCAGGGGATATTGGTAGAAGGCAGGAAGGGGGTACAGATTGTGGATGATCAGCCTTGATCACATTGAATGGCGGTGCTGGCTCGAAGGGCCGAATGGCCTTCTCCTGCAACTATTGTCTGTTGTCTATTGTTCACCAATTCAGCTTCGTCCCCTCCGTATCGTGGGGCTTTAATCGACCCGTTCGCGGGTCCTGTCATCACCCGGCGCGGGTTAAAACCGGCCGCGGGCCTTCCATCCTCCGGCGGGGGCTTCAACATCGGGAAGCAGCAATTTTACCGCGAGGTGGTGGAAGATCCCGCGGCCGATTTTAAGCAGCGCCGCTCCGGGCGATGAAAGGCCCCGCGAACGGGCCGATACAAGCTCCGCTCTATGATCTGTGCTCTACCAGGACGTCTCCCTCCTCCAATCACCGCGCTCCATCCTCAGTCCCACCCCCCTACTTCCGCATCTGACCGACACCTATCTCCTCCAATCACCGTACTCTATCCTCATTCCCACCCCCCTACTTCCGCATCCGATCGACACCTCCGTCTTCCAATCATTGCGCTGAATCTTCATGTCCCGGCCCCCCATAGCCTGTAGTCCGACGTCTCTCTCGTCCAATCGCCGCACTCGATCATCAGTCCCACTCCCACTGTCTCGCGGAAAGCGGAGATCTTTAATAGTTTTTTTTCACCGAATTTCGAAATCCGGATTACAAAACATGGAAGGGGGGGGGGGGTGGATTGTCCCCACCTCTCAAAACATGGAGGGGACGTGTGCCTCCGCCCCCCCCGGGATTTCCGCCCATGCAGGGATGTGCAGACGCGAGAAGTTCACATGCGGAAACATCCCAGTAAGTAGGAGAATAAAGGCCAGCCATGCTTGTAGACATACCACCGATTGAGCTCAAACAAGTGGACGACCTCGGCCGGCCTCACATGACACTGGTTAGCATAATTGATACCACCTTCGCCCAGGGGAGAAGTGGAGCATTATGTGATCGCTACCCTCCAAGTGAGTTACTTGTGAACATTCAGAATTATGGGGGTAGTTAGCAGAAACGATTGAAATTCACCAACTCTACCCCGAAGACCGACGTGTGTTGGTTAAAGCTAAAATCCCAAGGGATATGAGTGTCAATATGGCCCAGCGGAAATTCGGGATAATCTCTTGACGACTAGCGAGGATCCTGGCAATGAGGACAGATACCTTTGTATAAATGAGTTAGTGTGACAGCGCCCAGGGCGGTGACGGGTAGTGGGAGGGGGATGGGCAGGTAATTGCCCGGAGTTGGGAACTGCTCGTCTCCTTGTCTCCGCGTGGGTTTCCATGTTTGCTCCTGGGGGAAATTGTCGGTAATGTGAAGGAAATAGGCGTAAACGTGAGATAACATATAACTAGCGTGAAAGAACAATTGATGGTCCATTGAACCTCGGTGGGCTAAAGGGCCTGCTTCCCCGCTGTAGCCATAAACTAAACGGAACAAACTGAACTGAAGGAAACGAAATTCAACTCAACTCAACTCAACTCAACTCAACTAAACTAAACTAAACTAAACTAAACTAAACTAAACTAAACTAAACTAAACTAAACTAAACTAAACCAATGCAAACTGAACTAAACTAAATTCATCCCTTCCCGCAGTACTCTCTCACGATTCTCCTCGCTTCATATTCTCCAAGCAGGTAACATTATAAATGACCATCTGCACCAGGGACACAGTCTGATCGTTCACTGAATTTGCAAGGCGATTCATACAGAAGATTGTATTTGCACTTCTCGTGTGGTTTCCAAATGGTTGTGGTTTATGTCGTCTAACTCGAAAGTATCAACTGAAGAGAAATGTCTTAGGTTTAATAGGTTTTCAATCATTCCGGCAACTGTTTCAAATATGGACCCGGAAACACCTTCTACGAGTTAAAGGAACTGCAGATGCTGGAAAATCGAAGGTACACAAAAATGCCGGAGAAACTCAGCGGGTGCAGCAGCATCTATGGAGCGAAGGAAATAGGCAATGTTTCGGGCCGAAACCCTTCTTCAAACACCTTCTAAGAGGACGTCCAATTGCCGCCTATCTGACGCGGCTAGTAGTCGTCCCACATCCGTTTCCCTTCAACTGGCTATGCTGGTACAGAAGCCGATCGATCCGGCTCATTTCGACATTTCAAAATCAACATCGGTTCTGAGGAGAAAAGAGTCCAACGAGTCCAGTGTCAGGTTTTAACGCTGCTTTATCTGAAATTTACAGGTGCGACGGTTTTCGAACCGAAGTAACCAAACCTGCAGAATCATTACCGATCCTACTGAAAATAACTTCAGAGCAAGGCTACAGAACAAAACTGCAGAAGTAAACGAACAAACATACAGAAAGAAGACCGAAGACCACTCTATTTACAGTATCATCAGGCGAATCGTAGGCCAGTTCTTTTCCCGGACCCGTGGTTTCTAATAAACTGCGCTCCAGCAATTACCTGCAGACTCCGTGCAAGCTGCCACACCGACAGCTTTGAACGTAAGTAAGACTTTAGCTTCTCTCCAGTTGATCGAATTTGCTCTCTATTCATATGACAAAAGAATGGGGGGGGGGGGGGTGTTGTGATCTGGTTGTGTGAGCCCGGTTGTGTGAGAACGCGAAAGAGTGCGTGGGTGATGGGGGGGGGGGGGTTTACATTTGATTAGTTACATACGCTGCTGTTGTGTGGATCTGTGTGTATGCGCGTACGCCTTCGAGCTGTGTGTTTATGGAAGGAGTGCATGTGTTTTATGTGCGGGTGCGTGCACGCAGCACGTGTACGACAGGGCCTGTGTGCGTTTATTGAACGAGTGTGTGTTATGTATATGCTGTGTTTTGTGTGTTCTTTACATACAGTATGTGCCATGTGCACATGAAGTGGGGACTGTATGTATATGCAAGCTGTGTGAGACTGGGTATTCAGTGCATCTGTGAGCACGGGGTGGGTTGCATGTGCATGCCTGGGGGGGTTTGATTGTGTGTGTTTGTGTTTGTGTGTACGTGTGTATGTGTGTATGTGTTCAATGATCAGATGATTCAATTATACTTTATTGTTCACAAGTGCCTAGGTACAGCGAAATGCTTTGTTTTGCACAATACCTGGTAAAAACATACAGCAGACTTCACCTCGGCAGTCCACAAATGTCGCCACGTTTCTGGCCCTGACGAAGTTACAGAAATTTATCTTCTGCTTGCCGCGGCACGTGGTAGCAGGCTGAGTCCCTTCCCCCACACCCTTCCCCGCCGGCTCCCCCCTTCAATCTCGGCGCAGCCCCCACCCCTTCGGTCTCGGCGGCAGTTCCCCGAGTCACCGTGTGTTTGTGTGTGTGTGTTTGTGTGTGTGTGTGTGTGTGTGTGTGTGTGTGTGTGTGTGTGTGTGTGTGTGTGTGTGTGTGTGTGTGTGTGTGTGTGTGTGTGTGCAAGTGTGTGTGAGTGTGTGTTTTTAGGTGTGTGTGGGTCTATAAGTGTGTGTGTGTTTGTTTGTGGATTTGTGCTTGTAAGTGTGCGTGTGTGTTTCGAGGTAAATGTTTGTGTATGTGTGTGTGTTGGTGCAAGTCTGTATGTATGCTCTGCATTCTTGCCTCCTTGCCAAAATAAAATGTCCACTTGATTTCTCTGAAATCCATTGTGAAATGTAAACTTTTCGCTCCCATTTTTTGTGAAGTTATAGTAACCTCCGAATGTCAATCTACAAGTACGTTTCATTGTAAAGTCTGCTTTCGACTTTGTTTCTGGTACAAGTGTTGCAACGTGGCCTCATGCAGTTGTTGCAATACCGTTTTCCAGCCAAAATAATTTGGCTACAAATCCCGCAGCAGAACTCAAAGGCAAAATCATCACTGCTGAATGTCCCAGGAGTCATGTGGACGGTGAAGTTCCTGAAGGGAGGGGTAACTAAGGGTTCTGGCCCTGGTCGATTGAGCCAATTAGTTGGGGATGAGCGTGTTGACAGCCAATAACGCAATTAAAATAAAATAAAATAAAATTTCTTTTTGAGCCAAGATCATTGTTTTTTTTTGTCTGATTCGGGTATTTTCCTGAACTCACAGACCCAGAACGATGGTTAAAATCGTCGAGTTTTACATGACAAGAACAGACCATTCTGTCCCTCTGGTTCGTGCTGAACAGGTTACCTAACTGAGCTTGAAGATAGACACAAAGGCTGTAGTAACTGAGCGAGTAAGGCAGCATCTTTGGTGACGTTTCGTGTCGAGACTCTTCTTCAGGCTGAGAGTAAGGGGAAAGAGAAACGCGACATATACAGTAGCAAGTGATATAGAGAGATAGAAAGCATATGAATGAAACATTTGCAAAATGTGACGAAGATCAAGGAAATGTGAAGCCCACTGTGGTCCATTGATATTATCTGAAGAAAGTGCAGATTCCAATAGAATCATTGACACATACATCTAGTCCAAATTTAAAAAGAGAGTGGCGGCGTCTCGAACGCGCTGCCAATGGCAGTAGTGGAAGCAGATCGATAGTGGTATTAGGCACTCGGACATGCAGGATATGGAAGATTGTGCCTCGTGTAGCCGGGGTGAGATTATTTGAACTCAGCATCGCGTTCGGTACAAACATTATAGGTCAAAAAGATTGTTCACGTGCAGTTCTATTTTCTATGCTCTTCTATTTCCCGATCTCAGAACCTTATCTTCCATGCATCTTTCCTCTTCATATAACTATACGGTGGCACGGTGGCGCAGCGGTGGATTTGCTGCTTTACCCGGGTTCGATCCCGACTATACGGAATATGCACTTTCTCGAAGTTAACTGCGTGGACTTTCTCCGGGATCTCCTGCGGTCTGTTGGTTTAGCGATTATGTTATGAATATTTGTCGTTCGGATTTCTGTGGCGCAAAACCACAAAGCGAGAATATATCTCTAAATAATTAGTTTAGGTTAATTTATAGATACAGCGCGGAAACATGCCCTTCGGCCTGCGGAGTCCGCGCCGACCAACGATTCCTGCACACGAACATCATCCTACACACACTAGATACAATTTAAAATGTTATCGATGCCAAATAACCAACAAATCACTACGTCTTTGGAGTGTGGGAGGAAAGCGCTGCTCCAGCCGTAAACCCATGCAGGTTATGTGGAGAACGTACAAACTCCGGACAGACAGTACCGGGAGGCAGGATGGAACCCAGGTCTCTGACACTCTAAGGCAGCAACTCTATACGCTGTTCCACCGTGACGCCTATAGTAATATTATTTGATTTTTCTTTTTTCCAGATCCCGATAACCGTAAACAGACGATATATTCAAGAAAACACAATGATCTGGCAATATTGCTTCCCTCTGTTACTTCTCCAAGGTAAAATCGGCAACGTTTCGCATGGATTGCTTACATCCCTGGCAAATTATAATAGTGATACGATGGGGCTAATGTCAACATGGACGCAGTGTGGTAACGCACACGAGTCGTCCATCACCGTTGAGGCCACGGAGTCAATTAGTTCAACATCTCAATTGTCGGAATCATCGTCTCTCATCCATCCTTCGCCAACCGCAGTTGCACTGGACACGTTTTGTGTACAGAGAAGGGCGGGTGCCTGGAATGCACAGCTGGAGTAGTGGTGGAGGGAGATACGATAGTTGCAATTAAAATTATTTTGAATAGGTCCACAGGTATATGCAGCGAATGGTGTGATATGATTTATGAGTAGGCGGAGGAGATTGATGTGGCATCATGTTCGGCATCGTTGGGGCAGCGATCTCGGATATTTGCAGGGGAGAATGTTGTGGATAAAGAAACAATCTTCTGGATTTCCCAGCGGATCAGGCAACCATTGTGCAGAGAAATGACCAAACGACGTTCCGGGTCGAGGCCCTTCACGCGTCAGAGTGAGTGGAAGGGAGATAAGAAGTATAAGATGTAGGCGAGATATGATTGATTGATTGATTGATTCATAGATTCATTGTTGATGAGGGAGGAGTTGGCCAAAGTTGACTGGAAAGATACTGTAGCAGGGATGACAGTGGAACAACAATGGAGGTATTTCGAGGAATAATACAGAAGGTGCAGGATCAGTTCATTCCAAAGAGGAAGAAAGATTCCAAGGGGAGTAAGGGGCGACCGTGGCTGACAAGGGACGTCAGGGACAGTACAAATATATAAGAGAAGAAGTACAATGTAGCAAAGATGAGCGGGAAGCAAGAGGATTGGGTAATGTTTTAAGAGCAACAGAAGATAACTGAAAAGACAATACGGGGAGAAAAGATGAGGTACGTAGGTAAGCTAGCCAAGAATATAAAGGAGGATAGTAAAAGCTTCTTTAGGTATGTGAAAAGGAAAAACATAGTTAAGACCAAAGTTGGACGATTGAAGACTGAAAAGGGTGAATTTATTATGGGGCATAAGGAAATGGCAGATTAGTCGAACAGGTACTTTGGATCCCTCTTCACTAAGGAGGACACAAACAATCTTCCTGAAGTACTAGTGTCCAGAGGATCGGGGGTGATAGAGGATCTGAAGGACATCCACATTAGGCTGGAAATGGTGTTGAGTGGACTGATGGGACTGAAGGCTGATAAATCCCCAGGGACTGATGGTCTGCATCCCAGGGTACTTAAGGATGTGACTCCATAAATCGTGGATGCATTGGTGATAATTTTCCAATGTTCTAAAGATTCAGGATCCGTTCCTGTGGATTGGATGGTAGAAAACAGGGAATTATAGACCAGTTCGCCTGACATCGGTGGTGGGGAAGATGCTGCAGTCAATTATTAAAGATGAAATAGCGGCACATTTGGATAGCAGTAACAGGCTCGGTATGAGTCAGCATGGATTTACGAATGGGAAATCATGCTTGACTAATCTTCTGGAATTTTTTGAGGATGTGACTAGGGAAATGGACAAGGGAGAGCCAGTGGATGAGGTGTACCTGGACTTTCAGAAAGCATTTGATACGGTCCTATATAGGGGATTAGTGAGCAGAATTAGGGCACATTTTATTGGGGGTAGAGTGCTGACATGCATAGACAATTGGTTGGCTGTCAGGAAACAAAGTATAGGGATTATCGGGTCTCTGCTTTGTAGGCAGTGACTAGTTTGGTACTACTCCAGAATCTAAGGAGTTTTGAAAAATTATCAAATGCATCCACTATTTCTGGGGCTACTTCCGTAAGTACTCTGGGATGCAGCCTATCTGGCCCTGGGGATTTATCGGACTTTAATCCATTCAATTTACCTAACACCACTTCCCGGCTAACCTGGATTTCACTCAGTTCCTCTATCTCATTTGGCCCGCGGTCCCCTGCTATTTCTGGCAGATTATTTATGTCTTCCTCAGTGAAGACAGAACCAAAGCAGTTCTTAAATTGGTCTGCCATGTCCTTGTTCCCCATGATCAATTCACCTGTTTCTGACTGCAAGCGATCTACATTTGTTTTAACTAATCCTTTTCTCTTCACATATCTATAAAAACCTTTGCAGTCAATTTTTATGTTCCCTGCCAGTTTTCTTTCATAATCCATTTTCCCTTTCCTAATTAAGCCCTTTGTCCTCCTCTGCTGGACTCTGAATTTCTCGCAGTCCTCTGGTAGGCTGCTTTTTCGGGCTAATTTGTACGCTTCATCTTTTGTTTTGATACCATCCCTGATTTCCCTTGTTATCCACGGATGCACTACCTTCCCTGATTTATTCTTTTGTCAAACTGGGATGAACAATTGTTGTAGTTCATCCATGCAATCTTTAAATGCCTTCCATTGCATATCCACCGTCAACCCTCTAAGAATCAATTGCCAGTCTATCTTGGCCAATTCACGTCTCATACCCTCAAAGTTACCTTTGTTTAAGTTCAGAACCCTTGTTTCAGAATTAGCAATGTCACTCTCCATCCTAATTAAGAACTCAACAATATTATGGTCACTCTTGCCCAAGGAGCCACGCACAACAAGACTGCTAACTAACCCTTCCTCATTTCACAATACCCAGTCTAGAATAGCCTGCTCTCTCGTTGGTTCCTCTGCATGTTGGTATAGAAAACTATCCCGCATACATTCCAAGAAATCCTCTTCCTCAGCACCCCTGCCAATTTGATTCACCCTATCTATATGTAGATTGAAGTCACCCATTATAACTGTTTTACCTTTGTTGCACGCATTTCTAATTTCCTGTTTGATGACATCCCCAACTCCTGTTAGGTGGCCTGTACACAACACCCACTAGCGTTTTCTGCCCCTTAGTGTTTCGCAGCTCTACCAATATCGATTCCACATCCCCCAAGCTAATGTCTTTCCTTTCCATTGCGTTAATCTCCTCTCTAACCAGCAACGCTACCCCACCTCCTTTTCCTTTCTGTCTATCCCTCCTGAATATTGAATATCCCTGGATGTTCAGCTCCCAGCCTTGGTCACCCTGGAGCCATGTCTCCGTGATCCCAACTATATCATACTCATTAATAGCTATCTGCACATTCAACTCATCCACCTTATTACGAATGCTCCTTGTATTGAGACACAAAGCCTCCAGGCTTGTTTTTACAACGCTCTTACCCCTTATACAATTACGTTGAAAAGTAGCCCTTTTTGATTTTTGCCCTGGATTTGTCTGCCTGCACTTTTACTTTTCCCCTTGCTACCTATTGCTTCTACCCTCATTTTACACCCCTCTGTTTCTCTGCTCACACATTTACGAAACCCACCAACTCTTATTCTCTGTTTATTATTTTGTTCTTCTTTCACCCCTACATGTTGGGTCTGAGTGCTTCCCTTCTCTGCCTCGTGCCTCACACACTGTCTACTAGCTTTCTCTATTTGAGTCCCTCCCCCCAACCGTTCTAGTTTAAACTCTCCCCAGTAGCCTTTGCAAATCTCCCCACCAGAATAATAGTTTATGCGACGTTGTATAGTCCCTGCGTAGCCTACTTCCTCTGTCGTTTCGGACACCCACCACGCCAAAGAAGTATTGGTTAATTGCCTTCTGTAAAATTGGAAATTGTCCCTACTGTGTAGGATACTGTTAGTGTGCGGGAATCGTTGGTCGGAGCGGATAGAGACGGCCTAAGGGCCTTTTTCCGCTCTGTATCTAAACTAAACTAAACTAAACGTAACATTTTTGGGGGAAAAGGCACCCCTAGGATTCATATTAAATGTTCCCCCTTCACCTTCAACCTATGAAAGTAGAAATGTGATTTACTGATTTTTTTTTAAATTAAGCCATGTTGTAGCTATGTAATTGTATAAAATGTGCAGCAGGTCAGAATTTTATTTTTTCTGTTGGCGGTAGCAATGACTTACCTGGAATCATTCCAGTAGATTGCCTTTTGCTGTTTTAGTGGTTCCTGCCGCACCATTTAACACTGTCGTCAACTTATCTGCTCCACCATTGCAGGCGTCCAGCCGGGAGAGTGGACCATGCAGGCGCTGCCCCACCGTGCCATCAGGAAGTCTTGCGTGGTGATACCCTGTACGTTCGACTTCCCTTCGCGTCCTTACACCGCCATCCACGGAGCGTGGTTCAAGTACTGGGACCACTGGAAGTACACGGTGTCTTACTCCAGAGATCCCAACTACGGGATGGCCGGATTCAAGGGGCGGGCTGAAATCGTTGGTAACCTGGAAGAGAAAGACTGCTCGCTGAGGATCAATCACCTCAGATCCGAAGACTCTGATGTGTATTACTTCTACGTGGAACTGGACGGCTTTGATACTTACACCTACAAACCCCCCGTCCATCTGCACGTTCTGGGTGAGGCCCCTTCAAAGTTTGCCTCCGCTGTGCGCACGTACTTCAGAGTTGGTTTCGCTCCGTTTTGAAATTTCGTTTCTCAGTCCTTTCTCAGTCCCGCGCTTTATGAACGGGCGCAGGAGGTTTGCAGCCTTGGGGAATTGCACAGCAATGTGAATACGTATTGGGACAGCGACAGTACAGAGGGCGAAACGTTCAATGAGAGAGAGGTGCCAGTAACGGCTTGGCGTCCAACAAGCGTGGTTCTAGCGAGTGGTAGAGTTGCTGCGTCATAGCGCCAAAGACAGGGGTTCCATCTTGTCTACGGGTGTTTTCTACGTGATTTTTGCACGTTCTCCCTGGGAATAGGTGGGATTTCGTGGGGTGCTACGGTTTTCTGCCGCACTCCTCAGACGTACATATTTGCAGGTTAATTGGCCGAATAGGCAGGGAGGTAAAAAAAACGTTGAAAGCCCCCTGGTGAAATCCGTCGGTGGAACTGCAGTGATTCCTAGGACCTTACACTGTGGAATGTTGGAGCCATGGCGATTTGTCCTCGGCGACACTCTTAATAAATGGGATTAGTACATATAGAGAATAGGTAGATAGATAGATCGTTGGATAGATGGGTGGGTAGATGTTTCGGTAGGTGGATAGATAGACGGATGGGGATGGATGGGTGGAGTGGTGGGGGACATATGGGTGGACGGATGGTGGTCAGGTGGTGGACAGATGGGTGGATCATGGATGGACAGGTGAATTTTTTAATGATCTTATAATCATAGTATGCCCCACTCTCTTGGGCAGATAAGTGGCTACAGATGGTGGATTCCAGAGCAATAGCTGGAGTGACTGCGAGCAACATCAATGGAGTCAAAATGATGGTGGACAATTTGGGTTGAGATTGTGCCTTCCATACCATCTCTTTCCCTCCACAAATGCTGCTCAGCATGTTGTGTTCCTTCATCAGTGTGTTCTTGGCTCCCTCCAAGGCAGTGCGTTCTGGACTAACAACAGTTTGAGTCTAAAATATAACTCGCATGACCACCCCCTCCCACTTCAGACCTACACGTTGTTTCACTAAATCTTTCCAATCTCCAGATGTACCTGATCAACCCGAGATTTTAATCCCGGGAACTCTCACAGAAGGGACTCCGGTGAATATCATCTGCAAAGCCCTCTACACATGTCCCGATCAACGCCCATCCCTCACCTGGAGTGAGCTGCCAGATTCCACCATCATTGTGCTTGTGGAGAAAAGGAAGGGTGAAATTTCCACTGTCTTGACTTTTACTCCTTCCGTCGCTCATCACGGTCAAACGGTTCGCTGTACGGTTGACTACTTTGATACGAGTCACAGACTGGCAAACTCCGTTACCCTGAATGTAGCATGTAAGTATTTTTAAAATAAATTATTATAGTCAAAGAGTCACCGATCCGTGCAGCAGAGAAACGGAACATTCCTTCCACCTTATCCATGGGATCTAGTTGGCTTTCTTTGGGCGTCGCGTCTACCTGCATTTGGGCCCTATCCCTCGAAATACTTCCCATCCATATATCTGCAAAGCCGTATTTGGAAAGTTATAATTGTCGTTCATAGCTTCCGCAGGCAAAGAGCTTCAGATACGGATTACAATCTGCGATCCTCCATTTTAGAATCTTCTTCCAGAGGTTCAATTTATGCGTGCTCTTGTACACGAAAAATAAAATCACCCGTCAGCCTCCTGCGTTCTGAAGACAAAATGGCCAAGTATGGCCAGTCTACCTCCATAATCCAACCCGTTACACGCAATGGACATCCCGAGTGAATCCCTTCTGCATATATTTTCCATCGTAATTATATCCTTCAATTTTTGGACGAAAGCTCTCGCTGGGGCACATCAGCGCCATGATGAGCATTTATATCAAGAGGATTGGAATAAAATAAGAGATATGTAACGCTGAGGCTCTATAAGGCGGTGTTCAGGCCCCCTTTGGAGTACTGAGAGAACATTTGAGCCCATTATCTAAAAAGGATGCGCTGGCTCTAGAAGGTCCAGAGGAGGTTTACAAGAATGATTCCTGGATAGGTGGGATAGCATGTGATGAGCGTTTGACAGCACTGGGCCTCTACACGCTGGAGTTTAGAAGGTTGAGGGGGTTCCTCATTGGAACTTACAGAATAATGGAAGACATGTACAGTGTACAGGATGTTGCCACTGGTGGGAGAGTCTAAGACCACAGGTCATAGCCTCAGAATTAAAGGCGTTCTTTTAGAAATGATGTGAGGAGGAACATCTTTAGTTAGAAGGTAGTTAATCTGTGGAACTCATTACCACAGAGGGCCGTGGAGGCCAAGTCGGTGGATATTTGTGAGGCAGAGGTAGATATTCTTGATTAGAACGGGAGTAAATGGTTATGGGGAGAAGCCAGGAAAATGGGATTAGATCAGCCATGATTGAATGGCGGAGTACATTCGACGGGCGAATGGCCTAATTGTACTCCAATAACATGTGCACTTATGACAGCTGCATCGTGGTATCCCAAATGTTGTCGTCAATATCATTCCAAATGCGGTCAATCATACCAAACGCCTCTTGCCATTCTATCCACATAAAAAAAAACTTTCAGGGAACTGCGCTCCAATTCCTATACCGGGAACGTGCACTCCACATCTTGTCCGTGCACTCCACATCTTGTTCTCTATTCTGTTGCACTGTGAGAGAATCTGCAAATCCGGCCCTGGCTTTACATATGAAATTGAAACAGCTAACACTTGCCAGAGTATTATCTGTATTGTGAACATCATTCCTTCAAAGAGGGCATCACAAAGGAAAAGCAAGTTACGTGAATATGGCACAGTTGATGAAAAAATAAATCCGTTGGTTTAAATTGATATCCATTTGAGGGACAGCATTTCATATTTCGCTTGGGCAGCTTGCAACCCAGTGGTATGAATACTGATTTAACTAACTTCAAGAAACCCTTGCAATCCCTCTCTCTCCATCACTCCCCCACTCAAGTCGCATAGGTTTCCCGTTCTCACCAAGCAAGCAGCTAACAATGGCATGTTTCCATTAACATTGTAACCTTTTTATATATCTTTCATTCATTTGACCAATATCTCTCTACATCATCTTTGTAGACTCAACTCAAAATCAATTATCAGTACTTCACACCCAGGCAGTTAAAAGGAAAGCCAACCTCATTACACAGGATCCCACCCACCCCTGCACAAGTCCTTCCAACTTCTGCCATCAGGCCGCCGATATAAAGTCCCACTATCTAAGAAAAACATTCACAAAAACTCATTCATACCCATTGCCATAAACAGCTTAAATAAAAAATGAACAATGGACAAATTAATCCTGACGCACTGTCACTTTACACGTATCTACAACTTTCATCTTGTCTATTTTTACAGTTTTTAATCCTTATAATTGCTTTTAAGATCTATACACACGGTGTGTGCTCGCAGAAATCTGTGTTGTATGAATGCTTATCAGTACATTGTCCTGTTTGTATGTTGAGCCACGCCAAAGAAGATTTTCTGTTACGACAGACAATAACGTTTTCTGAATCTGAATCTGAATTTATCATTGTCTATATCTCTGGTTTCCCTTTCCCCTAACTAGTTTGAAGAAGGGTCTCGACCCGAAACGGCACCCATTCCTTCTCTCCAGTGATGCTTGTAGTCCCACTGAATTACTCAAACATTTTCTGTCCATCATCTGGTTAAACCAGCATCTGCAGTTCCTTTCTACCCTTTGATTATACGGCTGCTCTTGGAAGAATGTGCATATCTCCCGTCCTTGTGGTCTTTGATTAGATCATAGTCAGCGCAGTACATTTTTTTTTTAAATGTCATATATCATGGTTAGACCACACCAAAGTACCGGACACGGATAGAATACACGGATTGTCGTGGATGAAGCTAGAGTCATACAGCCCGTTCGGCACAACTTACCCCTATCTACAATGATGGTTCACCTATCCCAGTTCCACCTGCCTGCATTTACCCCTTAATCCTCTAAACCTTTCCTATCTATCTACCTGTCAAAATGCCTTTTATATGTTGCTCTAATTTCTGCCACAACGAATTCTTGCGGTCGCTCGTTCATTACACCTACCATCCAATATGTAAACAGTTGTGCATCAGTTTCCTATTATTTTCTTCCCCTTTCACATTAAACGTACCTTCTCTGGTTCGTGTACCCTTACTTAGGAGAAGGGACTCAGTGCATTTACTCTATCTATTCCCCACATGATCGTTCTCACAGGTATAAGATCATCCCTCGTTCCCCTTTGCTCCAAGGAACGTAGTCCTAACTTGCCGAACCTTTCCTTTTTCACACATGCAATATAGTCCTGGCAATATACTTGTAAATCGTCTCTATATTCTTTCTAGGTTCACAACATCTTCCTTTAGCAGTGTGACCATAATTAAACAGTTCCGGAAATGCGGCTGCACCAATATTTTGCACATGTATAACATAGCATCATAACTTCTAGAGTCATAACCCAAACCGATGAAGGCCAATGTACCGAAAGCCTTATTGACCAACGTAAATACCAGTGACGGCACGTTTATTTAACTATATACCTGCACTCCTTTTGACGAAGACATTGTCCAGCACCCTGCCTTTTACTGTGTAGGTCTTGCCCTGGTTTGATTTACCAAAATGCAACACCTCGCATTTATCTGCATTGTATATCATTAAAGATTCATCTGCCCACTTGCCCAAATGATCAAGTTTCTGCTGTAGTCTATTTATTACTAAAACTCTCATCTTGTTTGTGATTCTGTGTGCGTGCGTGTCTGTGTGCGTGTCAAAGAGCTCCAGGAACTACGCCAAAACGGTACACAATAGCGCTGCAAATTTTGTACCACCTCACTCACAATTGTCTTGTGGTGTGTTTTTTTAAAATCAAGTTTCGTTCAGAGTTATGATATATTTTACAAGTTATTCACTTTTTAACTTCATAAAATCCAGTTTGAGGAATAATCAGTTGAACTTGTTGTGGCAGTTGCAGTGGCAGTTAGCAGCTAGGACGTCACAATGGGATCTCATTTACACAAATTGCCCGTGAGCAGTGCGTCCCCCGACAATTACATCACAATGGGACATAATTTACATTAACTGCCCATCATCAGTGTTCCACCCAGTGCAGTAAGAGATTTGTTACATTGTTGCTATGAGACGGAGGGAGTGGGGGAGGGAAGGAGGAGAAATGTCGGATACGGGAGAGGTGATGAGTGGGGGAGCAGGGTGATAGAGGGAGAGGAGGGGGATAGGGAGAGGAGAGGGGTTATGGAGGGATGGAGGGAGAGAGTGACTGAGGGTAGGGGAAATGAGAGGGAGGGAGAGGTGACGGGGTGGAGCAGGAGATGAGGAGAGGGGAGGGGATAGAAGAGGAAGGGTGAAGAGGAGGGGGTTAGTGTTGGTGGATGAGGGGAAACGAGCCGTACCTGCGCATTTTGGGGCTATGCGTGAGTGGTGGAATACTGCATTGGGGAACGGGTTGCGTTGGGGGAACGGGTTTGTGGTGGAAACGGGCTGCATTGGGGGTGGGATGACTGGTGAAATATTGCTTTGGGGGAACGGGGCCCAACGGGTCCCACTTGGTCTAGTTTTTTAATAAATATCTTGGTTATCTATGATATAACATTGGTACAGTGATATCCCCAAACTTACTGATCAGACCTCCTATATTCCCATCAGATAGAAAACACTGCTCAGATCACAACTGACGTGTCATTGTGCCGTTTTGCTGGAAAGTGTACAGGATGGAATTACGAGAATGATCCCACGACTTGAGGGCCTGCGTTACAGACAAAGGTTGTGCATGCTAGGACTTTATTTTTTGGAGCGCAGCAAGATAGCAATATTTAGATTTAGAACCTGAGGGGCAACATACTCTCTCTCTGAGAGTCCTGATTTTGGACACTTGGAATATTCTGGTACGCTTTATCGATTGGAAAATGTCCTTGCGATTATGACAGAGTTACCCCGTTGAACAGGCCAAACCTTTGCGACGAATGTCCTTCTATAATAGGGAGCTGATGATATATTTCCAAAGTGATGTGGGACGCAAGTAAAATGTGGGAGCTACCCTCCCTTGCGTCCGAATCCTCGGTCAATATTGGCGGTAGAAGACGTAGCTTGCGGTCTCAGTAGGTAACAGCTTACATGCTATAAGAGGTTGTTTGTGTGAACATAAATGACTGTTGTCCGAGGCAGGGTCGGTGTTTGGCTGGTGGATATTGTGGCAGTTAACTGGGCTGCTTGTTTTCGTCGGTTGGCGTTTGCCAGACACGCGTCACGCAGGAGACGATAGGTTTCCATTTCTATCCCGCTAACATGCTGATGATGTTCTGTTTCCAAGATTCCCCCCGGAACACGGTGGTCGAGTGGAACTTCAAAGAAGCCAAAACGATTTCCCTGCGTTGTTCCACTGACGCCAACCCCAGTGCCACCAGTTTCTCCTGGTTCAAGGTCACCCGTGGCGTTGAGACTGATCTAAGGCGGGAAATTCAAAATATCACCGTTCACCTTGATTCGGAAAAGGCAAATACATCCTACAGCTGCACGGCGACAAACGCTCTTGGGAGCTCACGTTCCGCGCCCGTGCGAGTCCGCAGTCAGCGTGAGTATTTGTTGTGATCGGATGACCGAGCCATTGGCTACTTGGTATCTGAGATGAGGACTACCTCCGATTAATGTCTATTTCCGCAATTCATTTTATTCCACATTCGCATCAACGCTTAGGTTTCCACTAGATGTTAAATGAGTAGCAGGATCTGGACCCTTGATGAAACTGTAAGCACATTAAATTGTAATTCGCGTACATGGGCAATTGATGGTCGGCATGCGTTTGCTCGGCCAAATGGCCTGGTTCATTGTTCCATATCCCTGTTGTACAATTATGCCCAGATTACACCACTCATCTATGCGTCGGAGGCGACCTACACCGTCCAATTAACCTATTACACAACATGTTTATGGGTTGGTGTAACTTAACAGATCCGGCAGTATATTTGGAGAAAGGATAACCGACGTTTCGGGCCGGGAACACTTCTTCAACGATTGTAGTGAGTACATGGGAGAGAAAGCTGAAAAAGAGGCGGGGCAGAGCGAGTCAGATTGATGCTGCCGCATAGATGCTGCTCGAACAAATCCTTCTTGACCAAGTCAGATTGATTATAGAAACATAGAAACGTAGAAAATAGGTGCAGGAGAAGGCCATTCGGCCCTTCGAGACTGCACCGCCATTCAATATGATCATGGCTGATCATCCAACTCAGTATCCTGTACCTGCCTTCTCTCCATACCCCCTGATACATTTACCCACAAGGGCCACATCTAACTCCCTCTTAAATATAGCCAATGAACTTGCCTCAACTACCTTCTGTGGCAGAGAATTCGAGAGATTCACCACTCCCTGTGTGAAAAATATTTTTCTCATCTCGGTCCTAAAAGATCTCCCCTTTATCCTTAAACTGTGACCCCTTGTTCTGGACTTCCCCAACATCGGGAACAATCTTCCTGCATCTAGCCTGTACAACCCCTTAAAATTTTTGTAAGTTTCTATAAGATCCGCCCTCAATCTTCTAAATTCTAGCGAGTACAAGGCAAGTCTATCCAGTCTTTCTTCATATGAAAGTCCTGACATCCCATGTATCACCGGGGAACCTTCTCTGTACTCCCTCTATGGCAATAATGTCTTTCCTCAGATTAGGAAACCACAACTGTACGCAATACTCCAGGTGTGGTCTCACCGAAACCCTGTACAAATGCAGTAGAACCTCCCTGCTCCTATACTCACATCTTTTTGCTATGAATGCTAACATACCATTCGCTTTCTTCACTGCCTGCTGCACCTGCATGCCTACTTTCAATGACTGGTGTACCATGACACCCAGGTCTCGTTGCATCTCCCCTTTTCCTAATCGGCCACCATTCAGATAATAGTCTACTTTCCTGTTTTTGCCACCAAAGTTGATACCCTCACATTTATCCACATTATACTGCATCTGCCATGCATTTGCCCACTCACCCAGCCTATCCAAGTCACCTTGCAGCCTCCTAGCGTCCTCCTCACAGCTAACACTGCCCCCCAGCTTCGTGTCATCCGCAAACTTGGAGATGTAGCATTCAATTCCCTCGTCTAAATCATTAATATATATTGTAAATAGCTGGGGTCCCAGCACTGACCCTTGCGGTACCCCACTAGTCATTACCTGCCATTCTGAAAAGGACCCGTTTACTCCTACACTTTGCTTCCTGCCTGCCAGTCAGTCTCTATCCACATCAATACTGAACCCCCAATACCATGTGCTTTAAGTTTGTATACTAATCTGTTATGTGGGACCATGTCGAAAGCCTTCTGAAAGTCCAGCTATAACACATCCACTGGTTCTCCCTTATCCACTCTACTAGGTACATCCTCGAAAAATTCTATAAGATTCGCCAGACATCATTTACCTTTCATAAATCCATGCTGACTTTGTCCAATGATTTCACCACTTTCCAAATGTGCTGCTATCCCATTTTTAATAACTGACTCTAGCAGTTTCCCCACTACCGATGTTAGACTAACTGGTCTGTAATTCCCCGTTTCCTCTCTCCCTCCCTTTTTAAAAAGTGTGGTTACATTAGCTACCCTCCAATCTTTAGCAACTACTCCAGAATCTAAAGAGTTTTGAAAAATTATAGTACGGTGGAGACATCTGGAGGATTGTTGATGGGGGGGGGGGGGGGGTGAGGAGGAGATCACATTGATTGGTCAGCATCTACAGTCCCTTTCATTAGGATTCTGTGAACTGTGAAGAGGATGTTAGGAGGTTGCAGGGTGACCTGGTCAGGTTGATTGAGTGGGCAGATGCGTGGCAGATGCAGTATAATATAGATAAATATGAGGTTATCCACTTTGGCGGCAAAAACAAGGGGACAGATTATTATCTCAATGGGAGGTACACAAAAATGCTGGTGAAACTCAGTGGGTGCAGCAGCATTTATGGAGCGAAGGAAATAGGCAACGTTTCCGGCCGAAACCCTTCTTCAGACTGATATGGGGTGGGGAGTAGAAAGAAAAAAAGGGAAAAAGGCGGAGGAGGAGCCCGAGGGCTGGGGGCGTGGGGAGGAGACAACCAGAGGGCTGATGAAGGGGATGGGACAGCAAGGGCTAGCAGAATTGGGAGAATTGAATGTTCAAGCCCCCAGGATGTACACTGCCCAAGCGGCATATGAGGTTCATTTCCCCCAATTTCCGGTGTTGCTGGCTGTGGCCATGGAGGAGACCCAGGACAGAGAGGTCAGATACGGAATGGGAGGGGGAGTTGAAGTGCTGAGCCACCGGG